>CM071646.1:7957166-8555517 GCA_036419045.1 Scirpophaga incertulas | reverse complement strand
TATTAGTTGAAAAATCCGTATATTATTATAGGAGACGGCAGCGTGTATTTTATTAAGCCTTAGATTCGTTTTCGTCTAGACTAGGCGCTTGTAGCGTGACGGGAGCACAAAGCGAGCCCGCAAGGACCCGTTAGACCGAACGTAAGGCCACGTTCGTTTTCACCTGCCGACCGCAGCGGACATACGGATCTACGGACTTCGGAGTCTAATATGTCAAAAGGATATAAAAACGATGATTATCAAAATTGTACTATCATTGCCTTTTTTGATAAATGTGGATATTTGTCTATTTTGTGTTCGCGCTCATGTAATCTTATTTGAATAATAAATCTATTGGAAATATAATGTTGTAGGGATTTGATCAATTCTAGTTTTAGGCTATGCTTGCGACATATCCGACATACCCGTAGTCAGCAAGAATAAGAAAAATGTGCGACGACCCGGTTTATACTCTATACGAAATCGAGTCTAAACGATATAGAAGTCATTGGCTAACAGTCGTACATCTTAAAATTATTTCACCGTACGCGCTATCCATATAGCGTCCGAAAACCGTAGCCTAGTCCGCACATTAATTTGATTTGAGAAGTCAAATACTTGTTGAAATATGAAATGCTCTTCCTATGCTGTACAGCGATCAAGTTCCAAACTTTGAAATGGGGCTTAAGAGGATAGCTCTGAGTAGACAAGCCGAACCCTGGGTACTATAAGTCGGTCGGCCATCAGTCAGTGTTAAAGAATTGAAATTTATAAGAAGTTCGCAATTTACATGTGTATATGTTTTAAGGATAGGACTGGCATGTGATTTACTTTGATCGTGTGTTTCGTCAAGGTTTTGTTTATTACCGGCGGGATTCGGAGACCTAATCGTGCCTACGACCTTTATGTTCAGTTTAGTTCCTTACAACCCTGTAATATTCTGGTATAAGTATACAAATTGCCGTTACATTAACATCTTGCAAGCAGAACATTGCCGTTACACAATAAATCTTCTACTCCTCTATTTGCCGGTCGGGTCAAAAATCTTTTGAAACTGGCATACCCAAAGTAAACACAATAGCATCAATCACCAGTATTTAAGTAAGCTTCGATCGTTTACAAGCAAACAGATGGCATACCATAAGTGCAAGTGAATTATACTTTTAAACTTTTAGTTGATGATGATAATGCATGATTTCCTTATGAATAATGTTGACTTATCTGTTTGTGTCACCACATTAAACTATTTTTAGTTTTACTTACAAAACCAGTTTGTTGTTCTTTGGTAAAACATTGCATTTATTTATATTTACTTTTAAAATTCTCAATATCCATAATTTCCATAAAGCCGATATATTTTTATTAAGAAGCATATTGACATGCATGCAAATTTATTAATCAACCCTATACCAATTTGCCTTATGAATCGAAAAATTATGTATTATGTTATTTTTTTCTTGTATAATTCATTATGTATATGGTAAGGAATCTTCTAATGAATTAAACTGTGAATATCATGCAACAAAATTAAATTCATAATAGATTACATTTAAAAAAATTGAATTAATTAATATTGCAGGTAGTTTAATGTGCAAAGTTTTATTTAGTAGCAAGGTGTGAGCAAGTGAAAGTGAGTCCATTTGGCTAGCTACTACTATCTCATACATTTATTGCCATAGAAACATTGCTATGTTCTGACTGAAATCATACATTAAAATACAGTCAGCAATAAACAAGGCAAAGGACATTGCTTTATGCCCATACATTGCTGAGCAAAGATCCACAATAATTGAAATAAAACAACTCTTCAGAATTATTCTGTGAAATATTTTAATGTTTGAATGCTTTCCAGAGTTCATGGTCATTTCATGGTCAAATGTATTAAATTAAATGTGTTAACACCAAAATATACGGGATAAATTTGTAGTGCTTGAGCAAATAAAAGACAATACTACCAACAATGGTGCATTTTACAAAAAGTACTTGATATAAATCAATAGTCACTAGTATAGAAAGATATGAAGTCCTTTGGAAAACTGATATTTAAATATAAGTAAAACATATGCCAATAAACAAAAAAAAAAATGCTTCGAAACCAGTAAACTGCACTGTATTAATTGTCTGATAAATGTCAATGTCAGAAATGTAGTGATTATATAATATATTTATTATATATAATCACTATCATTAACTGCATTACCGACCTTGAATTAACAACAGTTATATTAATGAATAAAGCTTATTATTGTTTTAACCTCAATTATTCAGAGCACTTGACACTGAGTATATGGGGGTCCAACATATTATATTAGCTTTTTATGTAGATATTCTAAGTTGGTCATATAACAAAAGTATCCTTTTTATTAACCTTTACGTGACTTTTTTTGTTGATTCTAGTCAATATATCAGTTATATTACAGTGTATTCCTATTAAAAACTCAGTTTTATTAGTGTTACTAATTAAATTTTCGATCCATATGTGTACCAAATTAATTTATTCTTCAGTGAGGGAGCTCTCTTTGCCCCAATCCACTCTAGTTAGAATGTGTATGTCTACTTAATGTATACTTATTCACCATTTTATTATTCAATCAATCAATTTTAATATACTCACATAATAGCAGCAATAATTTCCATAAAGATAGATGTCTGTCTTTAACATTTTACAACTGTTCTCATTTTTCAATTGGAGGGTATTACAACATCTAGCAAATTCACTTCTAGACTAACAATAGAGGAAAGAAGCACAGACATGAATAATCTCACCACTATTTCAATATATGTAACAAGTTGGGTACTTACACCTATACTTTATACAATCATCGAATAATGTTAAAACTACTACAGTCTTACCAGTATTGCTTACCTTGGCTTTGTGATTTCAAAATTGAGATTTGGTATAATAATAAAGAGAGAAAGCATTTTCAAACATACATTCTAAATAAATAAATAATTCTTATTCTTAATACAGATAAGGGAACACAAGTATAATACAATTTACAATAGGCAAATAATATAATAATATGTGGTGTGCATTATACCAGCAGTAAATTAACTTCTAGCAGGATACAAGTTGAATGAATAATTAGGGTGGTATTTGTTATAAATGTAAATAAAATATAAAACCTTCAAACTAAAATGAAAAAATAATACCAAACCTGCTGGAGTTATCAGGTTCTCCAGCAGGCAGCAGGGAAAATAACTTTAAGCTTATTTGTGCTTGAAAATAAAATTTGTATGCCATATACATTTTTGGGAATATTTTGGAAATTACTTATATGCAATCACACAGTAAACATATATAAGAAGCCCTTCATTTGTGTCAAATGTGTGATAAAAAATATTCACCTGGTTTTAATACTTAAAAAACTAGAAACACTTTTTTGTTCTTTCTCAATAATTGAAACTATAATACAAACATTGAACACCCCATGTTTAAATGTTTTAAGTTTGTATAAAACCGACATATAGGCCACCTGACTATGTTGGTTTGCAGGATACACTAATAACAAATTATCAAACCAAAGCTGTTACTACAGTATACTACTCTGTGTAAAAAGTATTGGGAATATGTAAAATAAAGACAAGTAAAAGAGGTCGTTCTACATTTTTTACTGCATGTTGGTAGCACTGTACTGATTTAGCGCGCAAAATTTGAGCTGGATCTATCATTTAATTTATTTTAAACTACACTTTTTGTAGGGTCATACTTTTGAGTCCTCGGCGATTTTTGCAATGGAAAATATTGTTGAACAAAGAGTGTGCCTTAAGTTTTGTGTTTCGAATGATATTTCATGTGGTTAATCACTAAAAATGTTGCGAAATACCTACGGCGAATCGTGTATATCGAAAGCAAGGGCTTATGAATGGTATAAGGCTTTTAAAGAAGGCTGAGAAGTAGTAGTAGACTTGCCTCGTCATGGTAGACCTTCAACCGCTACAACCAAAGAAAACAACGACAGAATCAAGAAGCTAGTGCTCGAAAATCGACGTATGAGTCTGAGAGACTTGGCTAGTGAGGTGAACATATCTTTAAAGTCCATCCACAATATTCTCATTGACATTTTAGGCATGTAACTCGTTGCCGCTCGACTAGTTCCAAAAGAGCTCATTTTTGTTCAAAATGCGCAGTGAAAGCATGTCGCTGAAGACATGGTTGAAACGTATAATAACTGGCAACGACACATGGGTTTATGAGTATGACATGCAAACAAGCCAACAGTCTTCAGAATGGTGTCTCGAAAACGAGCCGAAACCCAAAAAACCACGGCAAAGTCGCTCCAAAATCAAGGTGATGCTGACAGTTTTTTTGACTACTGTGCTGTGGTTCACTCTGAATTCCTTCCAGAGGGAGAAACAGTGAATAAAAAATATTATTTAGTCGTCATGAAGCGTTTGCGTCGTCCAGATTTGTGGCGACACAACTCATCGATGCTGCACTGTGATAATGCACATCACACACAGCCATTATAGTGAAAGAGTTTTTTGCGA
Organism: Scirpophaga incertulas; assembly: GCA_036419045.1. Taxonomy (NCBI): domain Eukaryota; kingdom Metazoa; phylum Arthropoda; class Insecta; order Lepidoptera; family Crambidae; genus Scirpophaga; species Scirpophaga incertulas. The sequence goes on along the minus strand of CM071646.1, from coordinate 8,551,047 downwards.
AAATTTCAACAAAAGTTCTCGACCAAGCACCATATTCACCTGATATGGCTCCATCTTTTTTTTTTTTTTTTTTTTTTTTCTCGCTTATTTGCAATCAGTCGCAGACTATAAGCAAATCTGTTGTGTGCATTATGTCAAGCAGAGCGTGTGCCCCCCAGCGGAGCAGCCCCTCATCATCAAAGGTTAGTCTTGATCTAGTTCCAGGATCATACGCCGTTTCAGACGGGCGGTATGCCTGGTGCGCACCAGCTCAGCTGCCAGTTTGTTTGGGTGCTTTGCCAACCTCTGTTTATAGGCTTTACAGTTGAGTTTAATTTCCTCATTTACCGAGTTTATTTCAAGGTTGTCATGAATCTCGGTGTTTGTAACAAACCAAGGAACATCGGCTATTGATCTCAATATTATATTTTGGAGTCTTTGTAAGATATTAATGTTAGAGCACTAGCGCATCCCCACAGTTGAATGCCATAGGTCCAGCTCGGCTTGAGTATACACTTGTATATGAGAAGTTTGTTGTCCACCGACAGTTTGGAGTTTTTTCCCATTAACCAGTATAGGTTTTTATAGCGGATGTTTAGCTCGTTTCTTTTATTTTTGATGTGGTTTTTCCAGGTTAGTCGGCGATCCAAATGCATACCAAGGTATCGGACGCAATCGCTATGGTTTAGGGTGTTATTGTTAAGAGTGACTGGTGGACAGTCGCCGCGTCTCAGGGTAAATGTCACTTGTAACGATTTGTTGACACTGGCTTTTATCCTCCACTTGTTCAACCAGTTACTTATCTCATCAAGACCTCTTTGCAGCAGTCCTGACGCTGTAGCGGGGTCTTTGTCTTTGGCTAGAATAGCCGTATCATCGGCGTATGTAGCGGTTGTAACCCCAGGGACTTCCGGTAAATCTGCAGTATATAATGTATACAGTATTGGGCCAAGAATTGAGCCCTGAGGTACACCCGCTGTGATGCTATGAAACGACGACGTGCAGTTTCCTTCCCTCACTTGGAACAGGCGATTTGACAAATAAGATGCCAGTAATAAGTAATAGCTATGAGGAATATTGCATCTGATCTTAAAAAGTAATCCATTGTGCCAGACTTTGTCGAATGCCTGGTGGATATCGAGGAAGCCGACGAGCAGTATTGTTTTTCTTCGAGAGTATCCCGGATAGCATTATAAACCCGGTGAACCTGTTCTATGGTTGAGTGTCTTTTCTAAAGCCAAACTGATGATCCGGTATTGTGTGGTTACTTTCAATCATAGGCAGAAGTCTGCGAAGCAGTATCTTCTCGAACAGTTTTGAGAGTGTTGGTAATAAGCTGATTGGGCGATAGGAAGTAGTCTCATGAGCAGGTTTTCCCAACTTGTGGATCATTATTATTTGGGAGATTTTCCATAGGTGTGGAAAGTGTTGCACACGGAGGATCCCATTAAAAAGAGTTGTTATGAAAGTTATTGCTTTTTTCGGCAGTTCCTTCAGCACCTCCTTGGTTATTAGGTCAAAACCTGGCGCTTTCTTGTCTTTAAGAGATTTTATCACACCCCATACCTCTCTAGTTGTAGTTGGTTTAGGTGGTAAGTCCATTTGCAACGCCTGTTTTAAGTTGTCTTCTACACATCTATCAAACGCGGGATCACTCGCGTCATTTGGAGTAAATACTGTGGAGAGATGATTCGCGAATGTGTTGGCTTTTTCCTGGTCCGTTCTAGCCCAGCAATTTGATGATGTCCTTATGGGCGCTTTTGGTATTTGGGGCCGTTCTAAGGATTTGGTAAATCTCCATAGAGAATAATTTGTGGTGGCCGTGGCCGACAGTGATTCCAACTTTGACTGTAAGGTTGTTTCATGGAGATGCGATATTGAGGTCTTCAGGACTGCCGAGGCTTTATTTAAAGCAGCCTTGTCCATGGGGTGCCTAGTTCGATGCCACACTTCTTAAGCGACGTTTCTCTCGAATTTGTTGCTTAATATGCATAGGTTGATTTGTAATGACGGGTTTTGTTTTAGTTCTGGCGTACATTTCCAGCACGCTTCCTGTATGAGACATGTAATATATTTAGTTGCATCCTCGATTTCATCTGGTGATTTGAGTGACATTTTTAGTTCGATTTTATCTTCTATGTATTCGCGGAATGCTTGCCAATCCGTCCTTCTGTTGTTGAGTGTATATTCAGTTTCACAGTCAATCACAGTTAAGCTAGCCGTTAAGATGACTGGTGTGTGGTCGGAGGAACTGTCTGAACAGGATTCAGTTTTAAATAATGTCTCGAAAGCCCTCCCATGACAAAGAAGTCCAGGAGATCGGGGATTTTATTCGGGTCTGTAGGCCAATATGTAGGTTCAGCTGCAGACAATGTATGGAGGTGGTTATTATCTATACTGATTTTTAATTGTCGACCTGGTTGTTATTAACCTAGAACCCCAGTAACTGTGCTTGGCATTCCAATCACCCCCTGCGATAAATCTGTCACCGAGAGTTGAGAAGAAATGGCTGAACATGAGTTGATCAATTTTATGTTTAGGTGGACAGTAGACGGAAGATACTTTAAAATATCCGCATTTGTCCTTGACAGCTATTGTAGTCGCTTGTAGGAAGTCTGTCTTGAATTCGGGCATGAGGTGGTGGTTCAGAGACTTTCTAACAATTATAGCCGTCCCAGCGTGACCCGTGCCGTCTGGGTGGTTTGTTAGGTATGTATAGCATCCATCGATTTTTACTTTGCTAGATTCCGTACAGTGTGTTTCCGAGACAAGAACTATGTCCAGTTTCTGTTCATTATTAAGATTTGTATTTCGTCTCTATTAGGCGCGAGTCCGCTTATGTTCCAAGTTGCTAACTTTAAGGAAGTCATTTTGACATCTTAGTGATGAGAGTAGATAAGAGACCTAGCATGGTGCTCATTTGTTGTAAGAGTAGGTCAAATTTTTCTGACTGTTTTAGGAGTAGTTTTCTATAGCATTGCTCAATGTATCAGTTTGTTGGTTATTAGTGGAATCTGTTACAGTTTTGTTGACTTTAGTGTTTCTGAATATGATTTCTTGTTGACGTTTTCTTCGTTAACTTGGTTAGGCAAGGTAGTTGTAGTTATCTCTTTTGTACTTTGTGTTCTTGAAAGTGCGTCTACGATAGGTGGGTCTGGTGGTTTTGCGCGACAAGATTTCTCTGGTACACTTCACATCCTTTATAGTTTGCAGGATGTGGTCCTTGACACAATGCGCACATTGCTGGAGTGTTTCGGTCAACCTTGGTGCACTCTGAGTTTTTATGAGACTGGCACATTTTACACAACGGTAGGGTCTCATGCAATAATTCTTGGTGTGGCCATACTGTTGACATCTTTGCACTGTACGATAGTCTTTTTTTCTTCTGGGATCCTCTATGGTGACTGATTGGTGGTAAATATATTAACGTCTTTAGCTAACCTATTGTTTGGACCGGGCAATAAGTTAACAAAAAAGTAGAGGTGGCTTTTTGTCTAGGCCATATTTAGAGTTAATATGGCTCCATCTGACTTTTTTTTTGTTTCCCAAGTTAAAATTACCACTTCGAGGAAAACCTTTCGAGTCAATAGAAGCCATAAAAGAAAATACACTGAATAAGCTAAAGGCCATACACAAATAGTCTATGAAAAATGTATGGAAGACTGGGTGAAATGGTGGAGATGTTGTATTGCAAGCGATGGGGCTTAATTTGAAGGCGATATAATAAATTTAGATGAATAATTTGTATTTTTTGTTTTATTGACAATTTCCCGATACTTAGTACACAGAATGTATATCAAGATTTGAGCAGGAATTTATTTGTATTTATCAAATATTAATTAATAAAATTTTAATGAAGAATGTAAATATAGTGAATAACTGTATGAATTGAAATGGTTTCGAAAAATTGGAATGATTGTTTAACAATCTTTGAATTATAATCTAAAATAATAAAATTACTGTAGATACTATTTTTGTAAGCCCAGTAACTGTTCTTACTCAGTGTTTGCAATAAACTCCTTGAAGAAACAATTAGAACAGCTATGGAAAAACATGTTATAATAAGCTTTATTATTAAGCAGTATTTTATTATTTAATTGTAATATTCATTATTTTGAATAATATTTTAGCTTTGATTAGTTCCAACAAAAACTAAAGCACAAACAAAAAGCTTGATATTGGCATCTATACTTTCATTAATGTTTTGTTAAGTCATTATTTTTGACATTCATGTCGCATTGCATTTCTACTGTCAAAGAGAACAAAGTAAGATTTCATCATCCTAGTATAACTTTGTATGCTACTAAAAACCAAAATATGATGGGCCACAAGCTTGCTATGTAGTAAAGTCAACAATCAATTTATAAAATCGAAATGACATCATTGTTAGATATGCTTGTCTATGTTTTGATGTATATTGTACGTAAAAATAAAAGTTTAAGGTGACTCTCGTCAAATACTAAAAACGAAGGTGGTTTCATTTACCATAAAATAAAAAATACTGATATATTTATAGGAAAATTCCATAAAAATAAGTGTAATTCTAGAGGTTATTGTATTTTCCTTAATTTTCCATAACATGCTAACAAAATGCCTTATATCATCACAAATGCATACAACCAGTTGCTATAAAATGAAGTTGTATTATACATGGAAATAGGCTTTAAGCACAACTATAAGAATCGTTTGTGCAAACTGAGAGTTAAGTCATCTCTGTCAGCCCAATCATGCTAACAGTATTTCCCCTTTGAGATAATATAGAAATAAAAAAAGAATAAAGATAAAAGTTCAAGAATTTTCGGAAATTAAGTGTGACAACTGCTAAATAAGTCAGTGAAACAAACAAAACAATGCACATTCACTGCTACAAAAAGAAAATAAAAACAATCCACCCTAACCCATTGTGACAAAAATAAAAAGCCAATCTTTGTTCCAGTGGATTTCTTTTTACATTTAATTCTAACCAAATACAGGAGAAATTGTATGTATACATGATTTAATGAAAATATAAGTTAATTATATACAAATTCTGTATAAAATTAATCTTCATTTGCACCGATTTACTTATGCCTAATATTTTGACATTTTATTGCACGCCATTTTCATATTCATCAACATGATGATCATAAAGAAAACGGTAAAAATAGCAAAATATGACTTCACATGTTAACAACATTAAACAAGAAATATAAGGTAGACCTGAAAGACTTCAGGTACACTAGAAAAATGGCAGCATAGTCACTTACCTCAATTTCGCTGTTCGTTGCCGTGTTAGCAGTTTTCTGATCCGATATAATTTGCTGATCGTTTATGTTATGTAGTAGTTTTGAATCTTCGTTAGATAATACTGTGCTACTTTTATCTGGGGCTTTCGGTTCCTTATCATATTCCGGTGGAGGAGCCATCTTGAGGGAAGACCAGTCAGATGACACAAGTCGTATGACTTATGGACACCGAATTAACACTACCCGTTTTCAAACTAAAATTTACACAACCTATCTATTAAATCATTATGGTTTGAGAATTTTCTACAACATAACTAAAGTTCTATTGTTCTTCCGAAACGAAATATTCATTTTCATTTCAACACCTTCCGAACATTTTCACGAACAAAAATCCGCCGCAACACGCACGCCCTCTTGTGGTATACTTAAACATTTTTTATCATTTTTTTGATAAGTAACTTTATATATACAGCCAAGTATAATGGCGGTTGAGAGTGCTCGGTTCGTCATCTATCGCGCTTTCTATTAGACTCTAATCGTGAAGAACATGTAAAAAACATTTAAACCAATTGAAAAATCTTATATATATTTACTATAATATTGTTTTGATTAGAATCCTTAAATATCATCTATTAATACATATTATACTTCTTGTCCCATCATTATTCACACACATTAATACTTTAGTAATTTTAGTAAGTAAATTTTTTTTCGTCGTTTCATTTGTATTGTGTGCTTTTTTCTGTTGATTTTTGGACGTAATCGTCCAACATTCGACATTTATTTAGGGTCTACTCGTTTTGGTTTTGAGCTAAATTGATTAAAATCAATAGCATTGTTAATAGCATGATTATATTGTGATATAGTAAGACCACCAGTTCTGCCACCTTTGCCCTGTCATATGTAATAAAAATGAATTTCATTATGTATATACCTATTAAAATATATGAATTAATTTACTAAAATAAAAAAATGTGCAATAACCATAAGGTGGTAAAACTCATTAGCACTAATTAAAAGACTAGGAAACCTTGTAAAAGTATTATATTCACTTTCACCTTCGACAAGTACAACCTCACCAACACGTAACTGTCTTGACGAATGTTGGTTGTTCTGTACTAATGTACCCAAATATTCAATCCTAAAACTATGTTATAAATCTCCTCTGAATATTTGTGGATATTCAACCCTTATATTTATTGCTTTTTGATTTAAATCTATCAAATCATTTGATGGTAAGGGCTGGATAAGCATAGCTAGAGTTAGAGGTTACAAATTTTCACCATCACCTGTAACATATTGTCACGTAGCTGGAGGCTACGGAGCAAATTAGGGAAAGGTAAAAAGAAAAAGATAAATACAAGAAGCTAATATATTAAAAGAAGCTCTTAAATTTATATTAATATTTTACAACAATAACTACTAGATTGCGTCTGGATCACTGCTGTGACCATGTACATTTAAAATATCATTCAAGAAATCATTGACCTTGTAATACCCTTTTTTCATTAGAGTATTTTTAATATGTGCTTTAAATTCATGAAACGGTAAAGCAGTAATATTTTCTGGAAGTGTGTTATAAAAAGTAACACATTTCCCTAAGAACGAACCTTTAGTTTTTTGAAGCCTGTATGTTAGAACGGCAAGTTTATTTTTATTTCTCGTGTTTAAATGATTAATTTGAAAATTTGTATTAAATGTATCGTAGTTCTTATAAACATATATTAAATTTTCATAAATATATTGACACGCTAATGTCATTATATTTATATCCTAAAATAAATCTCTATAATATAAAATAAAGAGCATCACTCTTTGTTTTATATTATAGATAGCGCGAAAAGCTCTTTTTTGGAGCACAAAAATATCTTCAATATTCGCCGCAGATCCCCACAATAGTATACAACATGTTATGACACTATGAAAATAGCTGAAATAGACAAATCTTGCCGTTTCAACGTTAGTCAGTTGTCGTACTTTATATATAGCAAATGAAGCAGAACTAAGTCTGCTTACCAAAGTATATGGGGTATAACTTATATACCCCATATAACTTATACCGTATAAGGTATATGGGGATCCCATTGCAATTGAGAGTCGAGTGTAATAGCGTACTGTCAGTGAATTCTACAGTTTCCTCATTCTGTTGATACCAATAATGTTTTCTTTGTTTGTACACAGCATGATAGTAGATCTTAGAATCTGATTTTCTAAGGCATGACTAATTTATAGCTTTTACGAATACGAAAATATATGGAGAAGTAACAAAACTATAAAAATTAACGACTGCATGGACTAGATCCCTTTAGATTGCCCGATAAACAGCAAACTGTCAAAATCAATATACGAATCTGTGCGAGATACATACCACTCCTATAATAGTATACTAATCTGTGCTCCTATGTATATGGAGTTTCTTGTCCGATTTGATTTGAATTTGTTCAAGTCGATGCGAGTCAATTATATTTCGCAATATTACAGAAAGGTGTAATTAGTTTTAAAAATGAGCGAATCTCCAGAAAACGTTTTCGTATTTGTACCTAATATTATTGGTAATATTAAACCATTAATATAAATCCTTTTTGGGTATATAATGTTTATATTAGAAATAATGTAATTTGTATATTCCAGGTTTCGCCCGAGTGTTTTTGTTAATAGTGTCTTTGTATTTTATGCCGACACATTGTATATTGTCCTGTACATGTTATATTACTTCAGCTTTATTGGATGCTTTCGATGGACATGCTGCTAGATATTTTAATCAAAGTAAGTACCACATTACTCTAATTCAATTACAATACACTTCTAATCTCTTTTAATATGTTATAGCCTTGAGGTATTTATTTGCTCAATGACTCAAATCAAATCATTAGCTTACAATCATTAATGCAATAGTTATTGTTTATAAATAAAAAAAATGTCTATTATATATAAATATAATAGACTTTATTTTTATTTTAATGGCAATATTCGTTTTTGCATCAACAATGATAATATTACTATTAATGTGAAAGGTTGGCAATGCACTTGTGATGCCCCTGGTGTTGTAGGCTTTCATAAATTATGTTGATTTCTTACCATCATGCAGGTCGTAAGTCTTTTGTCACTATTGTGATGTAAAAAAAATGGTATTGTTAGTATATTAACACCGACCTACATAACATGCAACAGTTCATGAGTCTGATAACAGTGATATTATATTTTTTGGTATAAAAAGAAATACTGCCAATATGTAACACATCATTTTTCTCACTTACAGGTTATATAACCTCTAGGGTATTTCCTACGTTTGCTTTCTATTTTAGTCTGTATTTCATATTATTTATCACCTAGTCAATTAATTTTCTTAATTATAATGTAGGATAGGTATGCTTGAAGAATGGTAGCGCATCCTCCCCTCCAACCTCCTACAACGTCATCCCCGGTCACTTGGGGGTGAGGTCCTTCCCGGGCCGCCTCCACCCGTCGGCCCGCGTCGCGTCTCGTCGCGCCCGCCAGTGACCCGCGGCGGCGCCTCAGGTCAGGCTATCTGGCCCGAGGCTGCCTTCTTCGAGCGGGACCGGACATCTCCCGATCCCCCTCGGCGGCCTCTGCAGCACCGCTTCACAGAAGGAGGCCACAGCCCTCCAACTTCCCTCATCTGCCAGCCACAATCAACGCTGGCGGAGACAAATCTTGCCCGATCTCTACGACCAAGACTCTGCGTTCGGAGTCCCAAGCGGGGCACTCCGCCAGCGTGTGCTGGGTCGAGTCCTATTCGACACAGATACTCACCGAAGCAGCCGTGCCCGGTGAGTATCTGAGTCAATCGGTAGGTGACCTCCTCCTTCTCGTGGAGCCAAGCTTCGAGGTGCGGGAGTACGGCACCGACGGCCCGCTGGCGCGCGCCGATTTGTAATTCGAGCTGCGCACGCCAGGCCGCCACAATCCGTCGGTGTTATTATAAGGCCTGTGAAAGCTTTTCGTCAGTTAGAGGTTGTTCAAGTTAAATATAAAAACTGGATGAATAAAATACAAATTGTTACTATGAATTTATAGTACAATTTAGCACTTATGCAAAATAAAAAATAAAGCATTAATCAATGTAGTTCGATGGTCAGGGGCGCTGTCTGAACCATACAGGTTGGAGTGCGGGGTGAGGCAAGGGGAGTTGACCTCACCAATGCTCTTCAACCTTTATGTAAACGCACTCATTGAAATGCTGAGTAGAACGCATGTCGGTTGCCACGTTGGTGGAGTTTGTGTAAACAACATAAGCTATGTGGACAACATGGTTCTGCTTAGCACCTCGGTCTGTGGTTTGTCTAAGCTGTTCAGCATTTGTGAAGAGTATGCTCTAAAAACTAGAATGCTCTGACATAGAAATTTTTAAAGCAATGTGTAATTTAATTTATTCCATTAATTCAAGACTAATAAATAATTTTGAGGCATTCTTAGAGAAGTATCTAAGAATGCCCCAAAATTATTTATTGAAGCAGATGTGCATGTTTGTGTTCTAATATTTATGTTAGGTACTTAAGGGTGTTCCTTTGTCTTCGTATATATCAATAAGCAATTTAATAATGAGAGCTCTGATCACCTAAGGTGTGATCACCGAGAACACAGACGGCGCTAAACTGAAGTTTACCCATTAAATAATAAAGTTTCTGTAAGATGGTGAGTAAATACTACTTGTATACTACTCTTAAATCAAGCATAGAAAAGGGGCCACGAGGGAACATCTCTATCATAAGCCATCATTTCAATGGGTGGCAAGTGACATTGCAATTCAAGAATTGTAGTTTATTATAAAAATTAGGAATAACTAGGAAAACATTCTTGTTGAGATAATTTATTCAAGTGAAGTAAGTTGTCAGTTGGACATCAAATCTAAGTTTTAAAAAACTATGTTTTAGAGTACTGTAGTACTTAATACACGTAAATAGGTAACCAAAATAGTTTCTTATCAAAACTATAACTAAACAGATTACTACAACACCCCCACCTTAATCAATAAATTTTTGTTTGACCTGAGTTTTAGATCGAATAAAATAAACAAATATCATCCTAGAATAATCGTCTATGAATGTGAGCATATACTTATTCCTTCCAAAGCTCAACTTCAAAAGGTCCAGACAAGTCTGAGTGTATCAACTCCAATATAGATTTGGCCTTTTTATATTTAACTGTGGTGAAAGGTTTTCTTGTTTGTTTGCCTTCGATACACGAAACACAAGGACTTACATCTAAAGAAGAATAATTAATAATTGTGGCTTTTTCGTTCTTCAATTGTTCGAGGCTAAAACGACACAAATGTCCCAATCAACGATGGCTTATAGTAGAATTGTTATCAACTGTCCCACCTTGAGCAGTAGACGCCATAGCAACGTTGTGTGAAGGAGCCTTAAACTTATAAAGTCCATTACAAAAATTTGCAAACCTGAATTTTTTACCTGAAATTTTTATGTCAGTATGTGCCTGTACAATGTGCATCCTTTTTTGTCAAACACTACTGTCGTACCTACAGCCTTTTTAACGGAGATAAGATTGGTACTTAAATTAGGTATATACAAAACTTCTTTTATGATCTTCGAGTCTCTACACTTAGGTAAAAACACATCACCCACACCAGCAGAACACAATCGCTCATTGTCAGCGAGAGTAACTTCTTTATTTATAAGCGGTTTGAAGTTAGACAGCCAATCACGATTACACGTCATGTGCATCGACGCTCCGGAATCGATATACCAATCGTTAGCACTTAAAGTCGTTCCAGTGCTAAGAGCAGAAAAAAAAGAAATATCGGCGTTTTAACATTCTTATTGCCTGTCTTTTTCCCGCGCGGGGCACTCCGCCAGCCTGTGCTGGGCCGAGTCAAGGTCGGATGCGCAGTGTGGCAATGTGTCGATCCCTCCCGTCCTATTCGACACAGATACTCACCGAAGCAGCCGTGCCCGGTGAGTATCTGAGTCAATCGGTAGGTGACCTCCTCCTTCTCGTGGAGCCAAGCTTCGAGGTGCGGGAGTACGGCACCGACGGCCCGCTGGCGCGCGCAGATCCGTAATTCGAGCTGCGCACGCCAGGCCGCCACAATCCGTCGGTGCCACTCCCGCTTAGGCACTTCGTGCGCGGGTTCCAGGGCGCTCCCCCATCGCTCCCCCGGTCGACACGCCGCCACGCATACGTCGCCGCGAACATGTCGGCCAGGATGTCGAATGGGGGGGAGCGTCCCAGAACCGTCGCCGCCTCGTACGAGATTGTACGGTAGCCTCGTACGATCCGTATGGCCATTATCCGCTGCAGAGCTCTGCTACGGAGCCGGGACCGACATCGCACGACGCCCTCGTACAGGCGGCGAACTCCATCCCTCGGTCCGCCCGCCACCCTTTTGGCTCGGGACCCGCGCGCGACAGGTGCTCGCTGATACGAGCGGAGATAACCCTCTCGAAGAGTTTCCCCGCCTCGTTCAATAAGCAGATCGGAACGAAGATGGAACGTCGCTGGCCCTTCCCTCCTTCCTGAGGAGCACCAATCTGGCCGACTTCCAGTCGACGGGAGACAGCTCGTGAAGAGCTGCCTCACCGTGCTCCCGAACGCGCTGAGCGCCAGCGCTAGCACCTTTCCCGGGACCCCGTCCGGTCCCGGGGCAGTGTTGCGCGCAGAGAGCCGCGAAACGGCCCCGGCGAACTCGCTCTCCGTCACCCGGAGGTCGTCCGACCATGGGCCGGGCTGCCCTGGACCCTCGGGAAGAGCGTATCCACCGCTCTTCCCACGACGAGGGGGTCCAGGGTCTCCGTCAGCGGAGGGACCCACGGTCGGAGCTTGCCCAATACCATCCGGTACGGGCGCCCCCAAAGGTCTCTTATGGCCTGGTTCATTGTAATTATAGCAAACAACATTTTGAACCTTATGACTCTTCTCATTAAACGTTTTAAAATTTTTGATTCGACTCGAACTAGCTAGTGCAGATTTACGAGATTCTCGTTTTTCCATCTCATTCAATAACTTAGTTTTGACTAAATCTGACGTTATTACTACATTTGAACTTTCAAGAGCCATGATAAGAGGATCAAAATCAGAAGTGAGTTCTCTGAGTAAAATAGCACCAATGGATAAATCATCTATTTGTTTACCAATGTCGGCTAAGTCTTGAACAGTCGTCATTACAGCGTTTATGTAGCCTTCAATGGATGAAAAATCTGTGAGCTAGTAGCGATAAAGTTTTCTTTCAAGAGATAGCTTCCTACCCATTCCATTGTCCTCATAAGCTTTACATAACGAATCCCAAACCTGCTTAGCGGTTTCGCAACTTCTAGCGTGTGTGATTGCAATACCATCCAGCGCAGCGTTAGGCATATTTTGGACATCGCCTTCAAATCACGCATTTGCTGTACTGAATCGGAGTAGCATAACCCTCTTCGTAACCTTTAATTATTATTATCACCACTTTCACTAGTCATTATTATTTTTACTTTACATGCCCATAACCTGTAGTTTATTATAAAAATTAGGAATAACTAGGAATACATTCTTGTTGAGATAATTTATTCAAGTGAAGTACGAGTAAGTTGTCAGTTGGACATCAAATCTAAGTTTTAAAAAACTATGTTCTAGAGTACTGTAGTACTTAATACACGTAAGTAGGTAACCAAAATAGTTTCTTATCAAAACTATAACTAAACAGATTACTACAACAAGAATCAATTATTGATTCCTTAAGATGCGATTTATTAGAAAACGAAATTTTGTCGTATTTATATTTCATTCGAAAGTACATATCCTCAAAAGCTGTCCAAGACTGATCATGGAAGTTTAACAGAGTAAAAATAATTTCGACTGCATTCTAAGTTAAGGAATGAATGACGTCCAAAAATCTTCTTTAGAGTTTTTTTCACTAATTACGCAAAAACAAGTGGACTGTATTTAGTTATTGTAAATTGTTAATGTTAGTGGCTTTGCTTTTATAAATAATTTGCGTAAGGATTGTTTTTCTGGTGCGTGAGGATTGTTTTCGAGTGGTGTTTCATATGGTGAGTCATATAAGGCTAACATAAGGTTTATGTTAGCCCCATACGAACAGACAACCCCAAAAACAAATATATTCCAATGGAATAGGGAACAACTACCAAAACTATAATTTATTTGGAAATACTTTTGACTATTGCCTTACTAATATTAAATGGAGAAAAACGAAGCTTAAAGCTTACCTGTGTGATGATGGGGTTGGCCCCTTCTTAAATAAATTTATTGAACATAACATAACATATTGGTTGACATGGATGTGTTGATGATTCATTTTTATTGGTAAAAAGAAAATCGTGATGAAACAGTGATTGTGATGATCAAACACGTGTCGTCTGACTTTCTAATCAGGGGCTTATGATTTAGAGGATTATCAATATCTGTGCATATATTCCATAGATTAGTTGGTCACTAATGTAAACTTTCCAATTTAGCTTCATTGGAAAAAAAAATATTACTACATAATCTGTACCTTCTGCACAAATAAACAATTTATATTTAGAAAAATAGGTGGAACTTCTATTATTATGAATGGAATGCCTATTCTCTTAAGTCGCGTTCGAATTTTTGTCTATTATATAAAGCTGACGTGATGCTGACAAAATGTTTTTATAAAAAAACGATTGCCATTGACAAATTGAATTCTATTATTATGTAGTAAAAATATATTTCTTCAAAGTGATGAATTGATGATGTATAATTAATTAATGGAGATATTTTGTGGGAGTTATTGTATTCTGTATTAATAAAAATTAACTGCTAAATATACTGTTAATGGTTAATCTAAAAATTTGTTTCTAAACGAAGGAAATAATTTATCTATAATTGATGTATGACTTGTTACCACTACATTTCTATACATGCTTATTATGTACATTGAGTTGTGGGTGTCTTTTAAACACAAATCCTATCACTTTATAGGTACGAAGTTTGGAGCGATGCTGGACCAGCTGACAGATCGCGCAGGCACTGCCTGCCTCATGATGACTCTGGCCACGTTTTACCCGCAGTACACGTTCTGGCTCCAGTTGTCCATGGCCATCGACATTACTGGACACTGGCTTTACCTCCACACAAGCTTGCTCCAGGGCAAAGCTTCCCACAAATACATAGATATGTCCGGAAACCCCATTATGCGCCTCTACTACACCAACAAAAACGTGCTGTTTTTCATGTGTGCTGGCAATGAAGCTTTTTATGCAGCACTCTATGTGATGAACTTCTACACAGGACCTATTGGTAAAGTATAGAACAAAACTAATTCCGAACACTTGCGGTCAATTTGACCTATTAGACATTCTAAAATGATAAAAACAAACTACACAAAACTATAAATAAAATAATATTTAGTAAGTATTTAGAATTGACTTTTTGATCCTTAGCTACCTAAAAAGAAAATCGCATTTGTGTCACTGTATTTGGGCACCCTCAGTTAGAAATAGACGATTTCGTTTTCAGATAGTGCAAAAATAATACGTAATTTAATTGCCGAAGAAGTGAATTTCTTCGGCAATTAAATTACGTATTATTTTTGCACTATCTTATGTGTATTTATATAGGTATCTAGTCTTACTCTAATCGCCTGGTATGAGACTAGCTACCGTGCCAGAAAAACGATTTCAGAGCAGAAGGAAAATTTAGTTTAATAAAGATTATCCTTTCCATTGATTTGCTATAGTAAGATTTTAAATATTATATATTTTATACATTTTTTATTTTTAATAATTTAATTATTATGTATACATGTTACATTTTAATGCGGTACTAATATTCTTTCTTGTTGAGTTGAGACATTAGAATGTTTAGTGTCTTAAATCTAGATCTTTTACAATAGTATGTAGACCGCCGTCTGTTGTTGTTACTTTGATGTGGTCATTTTCGCTCGTACTCTGTCAATACGAATGGTAAAAGGATTGTGAGAAAGTTAAAATTATTTCTATACAAATTAGTATTGTGTTATTATTATTACGAGTTGTGATTGTAATTCATGTAAAACAAACTTATTTTGTGGTACTTGCATCACTAATGTTTGTTTTTTGTAATTTTAATTTTTTTGCTATTTTATTGCAAACAACAAAAGATTTTCCGAGTCAAAGAGTTTTTTACGCTTGTTGATAGATGATGTAACGTTTTAATTAAATTCAAGTCACATTTATTTAAAAAAAAAAAAAAATTATTAGTTTTTATAGGTTATACAATCATTTTATCATTAGTATGTCTGCCAGTAGATGTTCACTGCTGCACATAGGCTTTCCCCTCAAAGTTTCCAAATCTATTGATACAACACTGCAAATGTCCAGTGCTTTATGTACAATACATATATTTAAAAAAATATAATAATGTTCTACTTGTTTACGCTACGGATTGCAAAAATATTGTTCGATGAATAAATACTCTAAAATATAAAATAGGAATATGAAAATATTATTCCTGACAAATCAATTCATGGGTTGTCAAAAAATCCCTCATTATTCTGGATATTTCAGTACTGTATATTTTCTGTTAGAACAACTGTTAGCACTAACTGATATTATTATTAATCACATTATACCATTTAAAATTGCGCACACGAGCAGTTATTGACCAACTATTTGCATGCAAATAGCACTTACGAATACTGACAATAAATTTTGGACCACATCCTTGACATTTGCATTTGCCTCAGAGATAACAAAATAGACTAATATTCGACTATTGATAACTATCAAATGGAGTTTCGTTACCAGAATATTTCTTTGAGTAGTCAGTAATACTGGATTGTAAAAAACAAATAATAAAACATACGACTAATTTCAGTTATGGGCATCGGACTATACAAGCTGATAATGTTGGTGAGCCTGCCAGTGGCTGTGGTGAAGACATTCATCACGGTGCTCCACATGGTCGTGGCGTCCCTGAACCTGGCTACGATTGACATCAACGAACGTGCCACCATCCGCTCGAAGGACGCCAACTGAGTCCAACGCAAAGTAATTATATACAGAATGAGCCATACAAACGGGTCGGTACTCTCATACTTCGGAAAATATTGGTGATGTTTCAACTTATGATTTATCCAAGGGTCCAATGTAATATTATATTTTAAAACAAGAGACTAAAGCAACCCAATACATCCCCAAAGTTATACCATTAATCCAATAGTATATATTTGATGGTGGCTGTTTGTCTCGAGGTACTATTCACTTTGGGTGCGTGAATTTGGTTATCAAAACAGCTTTTTATCGTTTCATAATTAATGCATATTTAGTCTATTGCCGTCAATAACAACTTATCAATATACAATTCTGAAATGTTGATTTTTAAGTTGGATGCTGTTTTCTTATCTATACATTTATTTAGCCTTTTCAATAAAAGAAGTCACAAATTTTTAAGATTTTCAAGAAGCTTTAAGCTTTAGCTTAAAGAAAATGGTGAAGAATGCAGTTTAAATGTTCTATGGAACAGTTAGTGCTCAGTGGCCGAATGGTTAAGGCTTCAACACTGTTTGTCAAAATGCTTTGATGTGGTGCAACTGTTGGTTTATTTATTTATTTTGATTGTTAAATTATTATTATATTTTATATAATTAATGTACAAAGGGCAGTGATTTCTTTTTTATTTATTGACATATTACCCTATGTCACAAGTTAGGAAAGTAAATTAATTTTTTCAGTTACTCGCATCGCATCGTAGAACATAATAGTCGTAACAAGTAATAGAACATGAGAAGTGACAAAATTTTCGATGTCACGTTCAATTTATATAATAAATTGAATATCATAGAAATAATCAGATTATCTAGCTATCCAACAATACTGGTTGGCCAGCAGGCTCGGCAAAAGATGCGTTCGTATACATCCCGAATAATAAAACCCATGTTACAGTCTCCCCCTCTAGCCTAACTAAGTGTCCCCACAGTTGGGCTAGTCTAAATATCTACGGGGCCGTCCCCGCTTCTGTTTTTCCCTAACCGGTGGCTCTACCTGACCAGTGAATGGTGTGAGGTGCGAAACGTGATATCTTCCCCGGTCTGAACACTCTCCAATATGTAAGTAGTTGGGCTAACGACTTTACCAATTTTGTATGGGCCGTCACGTCGTGGGATGAACTTCGCGGACTGCCCGCGCCCTGCGTCATTCGGCCCTTGGGTCTTCAGAAGGACGAGGTCACCTACCTTCTGTTCGGGCGGGATTCTCCTCTTCTGGTCGGCATTCCCCTTCTGGACTGCTTGCGCCTTCTCGTGAGTACCTCTGGCCTCATCTAGGATCGCAGCCATTTTCTTCAGATAGGGAGTAATGCTGGGAACAAAGTTATCATGTTCTGTTATAGCCCTCATATCCGTAGCAGAATCTGAAGGAGCCCTAAGCTCTCTCGCAAAGGCGAGGTAAGCTGGTGAAAACCCTCTGCTACTAGTAACAGCGGAGTCCGAGTCTCCCTGGCTATACTAAAAATTGACACAAAATTTTGCGTCCCTCAATGGTAACACTTACCTCAGTCGACAACAGATCTCGCCACCCTTAGCTGCCATCGGCCAAATGAACAAAAAGCTTTGTCTCAGTAAACTGTACTCCACAGTCTACGAGTATCTCGTACAGCTGGGCACTCGCGAGACTATGCGTGGCACCTGTGTCCACCATCGCTACTCCGCGACGACCCATAACATTAATATTCACCATAGGATAAGATTCGCACGTATTTAATTTACTTAGGTACATGTACACACGAGGTCCCACCCTTACTACTGTTACAACTACAACTGCAACTACAAGAGTAATTATTATCACAGTAATCTATATCAACTTTGTTGAATAATGCTTTACTATCTGCTTTCGACAATTGCGATATACAGATATCAAATTTCGACCTCACCACCCCTAACCTGCCACAACCATAGCAACGTAAGCCCTGTGGTGCAACATCACTAGTCGCGCTTTTCTTACGGTTCTTACACTCTTCATTTACATGGCCATATAGTTTACAGTGAGTGCAACGCGCCTACCTTTGCGTGAAACCGTAGATCTCGCACTCGGTGGTAGGCGAACTCGATCGAGTGAGATTGCGGTCGGTAATAGTAGCCGACTTGCTATTTACAATATTTTTACTAACACTGTCTACTTTACACTTAAGCGCTTTATATGTGTCCCCTACGATTCTGCACTTCTCGATCAGCTCATCTACATTGCGTATACCCTCACGACACACACGCTTCGTGACGCGTCTATGCAACAATCCGTAACACACATCCACTTGTAGCGCATTGTCTAGCACATAGGGCAACTTGGCCATTAGCGCACGAATACTGCATATGAATGGTTCCACACACTCCTCTTCGCGTTGCTCTGCAGCGTATATTCGTCTTATAACTTCGTGCGCGGGTTGCATGACGCCCCGATAGGAGTGGAAGCCCTAAACTCGCCGCTGGAACCTGTCATTAGCGCGTTAATAAGGGTCCTATTAGCTTCCATCTGTGTGCGCGTAATTGTCTCTATCAAGGTAGATAGGAATTGGTCTGTGGGTAGCTGGCGTGCTGGTTCGTGGGTCGGCCTCTCGCCGGCGCTCACGCGTCCGTCAGCACGGCCTTGTTCGGCGATGCTCTCTTCCACATCGGGTGTGACGACTTCATCTCCGCTTTCTTGCCGCCGGTGCGCTTCGCCCCTCGTGATTGGCATCGCGAGGTCGGTACTCCAGCTCCTTCAAGTAGCGGGTCAGGTTGTGTCACGCTTACGTCGCGTAACAGTCACAGTTCATAATTATCACGAACTCGCGGTTCGCGCTATTAGTATGGGCGCCAGTATAAAAGTCAAACACATATCTGTTAAAAACAATCACGTTTATTCGACGATTACAAACACCTTTTAGTTTTAACAATAGTCTCCATACAACAGCCATCGAAAAATTATCAACCCCATACAAATAAATAGACTATCTAGCGTACAATACTGGTTGGCCAGCGGACTAGACAGGCAAACTCGCGTCGAGGCTCGACGCTTGGCAAAAGATGCGTTATACATTCCGAATATTAAAACCCGCGTTAATATATTCATTTATATATAAATCTATACATCTCGATGGGGTGGATGAGGGGAGATAATTCTCTCGTCCAATAAATGTGTAGTTTACTGTTTTTTATTTCATGCCTTCTGTTCACCCGCGACTACGCCTTCTCTCCTCCGAACCCATCACTCATGAACGCGCACCTCCTCCTACCCTTTGACGGAATTTCCAATACAACATACCCACGCCTCACTAAAATTCCTAACAAGTTTGTTATTTGTATGTTTACAGGCATATTGTCTATATTAGGTTAGTGGTTAAAATGTACTCATTTTATTTGCAATATTTAAAAAGCTTTTTTAGATTAAAATTAAATTATTTTTAGATAAATAACGAAATTTCTATTTTGACATACATTTATGAGATCGATATATACTCATATCAGATTTAAAATTACATCTCCCAGTCCTCATTAATTCAGCCCGTTAGGTTTTCGGCACCGCTAAGCTATAACGAAGTAACGAACTAGTCGTAACGTCGTCGTAGTAACGTCCAGTTCAAACGGCACAGTGAATCTATTTGGTCCATGGGATACATGGGCCTTGTCAGCAAGGCTGGGGACCTCTCACAGTTCTTGTCTGCACCAAGGTTAAGCTGTATACTTCCTGAAGGCTTTTAGCAGTCGTTATACTGCGATTTTTGTTTTAGAGATTATCTATAAATCGCGAATAATTATGCAAAGTTAAATATAAAGTTATTCATAAAATGATCTCTTTTTTTATAAACAGTAACATTTCACGAATCTCATTGTGATAATCTCATGATACCAATATTTACACCACTTTAAAGTTGGACATCGTTTAATTAGTAAAAGTCGTTTGTTTTCCAAAAAATCTCAATATTAAGTGCCTGTAGCAGTGTAATTTAAAGTCACAGTGAAAAGGTGAGAAAGAAAACACACTGATTGAATACTCGTTTATTTATTTCGGGCTGACAAGCTAACCTTAACAGTGACACTGAGTGACATATTACTTACCATAACCAATAGTACAAGGTCTAAAGCTACAGAAACACATGCTCGAAAGTAGTATGCTTGACAGCATACTAATATTGAGTATGCTATCGTACTGGGTACACATGCTAGGTATTGTCATGCTAGTTTTGAGTATGCCGTTGTATTAGTATGCTCAAAGCAAAAATCCCAGTCACATTTGCCACAGAACTCTTGTTGGTAGTACAAGCGCTGCCTTGAAATGAATAATCAATTAGCTTCGTACTGAACTCAATAAAATTGTGTTTTTGCTCGCGGTGAAATGTACTAAAAAGTTGTTGCTGAAAAACACCAAAAATACAAGAAATAGAACGATCTGGGTTCGTGATTGGATAGCAAGAAGAGCCAATCTTGGAGCGAGCACTCGTTTGTTGGCAGAAATGCGAGACGAAGATACCAAGGGCAATAAAAACCATTTACGCATGTTGCCTCATCAATTTGATACGTTACTTTCAAAAGTTGAAGCCTCTATACAAAAGCGTGACACACATCTGCGAGATGCTATTCCTGCTAGAGTTAAATTAGAAATCACGTTGAGATTTCTAGCTGTTGGAGATTCTTTTCACACATTAGAGGCACTTCACCGAGTGGCAAGATCTACTATATCTCAATTTATACCCGAAGTTTGTGCTGCGATAACCATGGCTTTAAAGGAATATAATAAGGTAAGAAAACAAACATTATTTTTTTCAATGTTTATTAATTAAAAAATCAACATTTATAGCAACAATCAAAATCAAATTGAGAAATATTTCACTTAAGCTTTGCTTAGGACAACAGCTGTTCCTTCTGAAGTGCCTTACATAGATGTCCGTCTAAATAACGAAAAAGAGTCTTGATTTTGTATGTTAGATGAATATTGTGTGCATTCTGAAGTACCTTGAATAGATGCCTGTCGAAATGATGGCAACGGTTGCACATTTTCTGAGTTAGCTGGATTATCTTGAATCACAATTGGTTGATTTGGGGTGCACATAGTAGGAATGGATACGCTTCCAATATTTGGATACAACTGTCGACGTCTAGCTGATAGTAAACTTGCTTGAATTTCAGCTTGCACATCCAATGCTAAATTTAACGGCAGTGCGCGTAGTTACGAAGCTACATTAAGCCCAAAATAATGAAATTCATCAAAATGTGGTGGATTATTTATATTAGAGGATATTTGTTCTAGGCGCTCTAAAGCAGCAGTTACTGAATCATTTGTTGTCGTAGACACTGCGTTTCTTTCTCTGCGAGTGAATCTGATATGTTAAATTTCTGCTAGAATGACTCGTGGTAGATTCTTCATCAGTAGGTCCAATTCCTACTTGTGACCGAGGTCTAGTTTTCATTTCCGATTGTGTAGTGCTTCGAGAGTCAGGTCTATCTTCGCTCATTATACTCTGTAAAATATAGCATGGGTCCTGTGACACATGTCAAAATGGCTTTGCTAGAGAGGTGCTTAGTAATTCGAAATTCGATTTTTATATCGAATCAAATATTATAATGATTCGGTATTTTTATACATGTTAGAGTTACGAAAGCTGGTACAAAATCAACTTGTTAATGCGTTATTTTAATCATGTATTTAACCTATATTACTGAAGAATTTAATCCAAATCCATTCAATACATTTTGCCTAAAAGGAGAGAGAAAGATACGTGATACTAAATAAAACGAATACTATTGAAATGAAAATATTTATTAATCAGAGTCCGATAATAAGGTGCAACCTAAATTCTCTTCATTTTCAGATTCGGACTCGCTCGAACAATCTCTTAGATTTATAATTAATTCATTTTCCCTGAAATTGTCAAAATGTACGTCACGTTCCCAGTCTTCATTGATTAAGCGTTTGGTTCTTTCTACTACACTTCTCCAGTTCTCTGGTGTAACATTATTGCACGCATCCTTTAATAAACCCATAATTTTATTAGCAGTGAATGGAGGTTGGGTATTATTTCGTGCAGCATAACCTGTGAACAATATTTTACTTTATAATTGTCGGTGAATTATAAAATGTTAGGCGTAATATAAAATTTGATGAATAAAACTACAAACCTTTTACTTGGGCCCTAATCATTTCTATGCTGTTATACTGGCAATGATAGGGTGGAAGACGGAGAACGATATGACCATAGGACTTGGCGAGCTCGTCCACGATATATTTTCGAGTGCGTGGCTTATTTAAATTGAGAAGCCTCAACAGCTCCAACTTTAACATCGAATTATCAGCCTCAATAACCTGACAGAGGAGCCATTCTATGATTTCACTCTTTCTGCTCGATGTACTGGGCGGTTTGTTTATTTGCACGGAATGATAAGGTGCATTATCCATTATTATCACATGTGGCTCATTCAAATTGGCTAGCAGTACCATAAACCATTCTTTAAATTTTTCAAAATTCATTTCTTCGTGATATTCAACCGACTTTACCGACTTAAAAGCCAATAAACAATTAGCCGTTGGCCTTTGCCTTCTGGTACCTTCGTAACAGATTTCGCTGTATTATCAGTCCATGTTTTTGATACCGTATGATTGGCATTTAACCATGTTTCATCTAAAAATACGACTTTATCCCAGTTTTCTATTTGTCTTGCTGTTCGAAGGAAGTCACAGCGTGCAAGAGCAATGTCAGATCGTTCCATTGGAACTTTCCTTTTGTCCAACTTTTGGTCTGCAGATAAAGAGGGCAGGGAACCTTTAAATAACCCGGCATCATCGAGAGAAGTGCGCAATTTCCGAAGTGTTGGTAACTCACTGCGTGCATAGTATCCATAAATGTGATTCCTAATAGCATGGACGTCAAAATTGTCTCGCTTTGTGACGGGATGCATTTTCTTCCGTTTTTTGTTTGGGGTTGACAATTTGTTTTCTTCGATTGAAGATTCGCCAAATTTTTCTATTGTGATTCGCGACACCGTTGATTTGCCAATGCCTAGAGCGTCGGCTACGCGATCCCGGACACTTTGTAGAGGCAATAACGGCCCACCATTTTGTAATTCTCGTTCGAAGTAGTCGCGTAAATTTATAACAAATTGACGCGTCTCACTGTTCATAACAGTTTTCTTCGTTCTTTTAGGCATGATGCCACAATAGAATGAAAACAATTTAATAAAAACAAAAACACAACAAAAATAACAACAGCAACAAAGATGATAAAAATGAATAGTGTAGAACAAACGTATCGCACGGCTGACACACTCGTACTACTGACTACTGATTAAGTCTGATCAACTGATTTACTTGCAGTGTTGCCAAATTTAAAAATGTAGAATTTATATAAAAACACGAAAAATTTATTTAATTATCTCTTTAGAGTCATTGAATTAAAAACGTATCCTATTACGAGTTTCAAATCAATTATATTAGATCATTTATAGTTGTTTATTAAACATCGTAACTCGAATACTGTCAAGCGTGTCATGGTAGCACCCTTGCATAAGATGCTGATGTCGATGCAAATCAATCGAAGATGCCTAATTGATTGGAATCGCTGACAACCCGGCGATATTACTATATAATTACTTTCTTTGATCATTCTACGTCGTACTCTAACATCCATACGATGTAGATGATTTAGATTGAAGTTAGTTGTAGTTTTATTCTACATCGTAACCTAACATCGGTACGATGTAGATAATAATTAGCTTGTAATTTTTTTATTAAATAGTTTGTAAAATCAATTTTGTTTTTTTAGGACCTCCGATTGCAAATACTAATTGGAATTCATATAATTAATTCAATTGCTGTTATACCCCATCACTGGCTAAAGGAACTATAGAGGTAACCTTGCTGCAGCGTTTAAAATAAATAAATTTTTAAACTCGTCAACAAAAATTGTAACGGAATCTTAATATTTTCAAATTAATTTATTTCTAGTAAAGGTATTATTTGCAAATAATGTTTTTCGTGATTGTTTCAACCATGAATTTCACCTTTGAAACCTCATTTAAATGGTTAATCAATAATGGCCGCTAGTACAATGTTATGCTGGGTGGAAATACATCAACTGTCATAGGACTCATGCTATATTTTACAGAGTATAATGACTGCGAAGCACTTGTAGGCCGGTGGGTATAAAAAAATACTCAAAAGACATAAATGTTATTAATTTGAGTAATGTGTGTTTTGCAGATGCTATCCTATGATGAATAGAAGTTAATCGAAAATGGATTTCGAACTCAATGGAATCTTCCTCCTATTGTATTGGAGTTCTGGATGGTAAACATGTAAAGATTTTTGCGCCGGGCGATAATTCAGATTATTTTAATTACAAAGGGGACCACAGCATTGTGATACTGGCTTTAGTTGTTGATAAGTACCTACTGTTTTTCATATGTGAACACATGTGGAACAAATGGAAGAACTTGTGATGGAGGCATTTTCGCAAGATCATCTTTGGGACAAGCATTAGAAAGCCAATCTTTAAGTATACCAGAGCAATCTGTTATCGTTGGAGACGCCGCATTTCCCTTAAAGCCGTATCTCATGAAGCTATATGCAATAAAACCTACCCAGAGAGAAAAGATGTTTAATCATCGCTTATCCAGAGCCAGAAGGATCGCCGAAAACGCTTTTGGAATTTTAGTAACTAGATTTCGAGTATTTCTAAAAACAATACAAATGACACAAAGTAAAGTTGATGATATTACATGGGCAGCTATATCCTTACACAATTGGTTAATTCAAACTTCTGATATGTATATCACACAACGGTGTGTTGATTTTGAAGATTTACAACAACGCCGTGTAGTACCAGGAACATGGCGGCAGCAAATGCGCTCAGCTTTGGAAAATATACCACCGACACGTAATAACCACGCTTCTCGACAAGCAGTTGCCATTAGAAATATATACGCAAAACTTTTTGAAACAACAGAAGCGGTATCCTGGCAAAATTATATGATCAACATTTAGATATCTACCTATATTTAGCAAGCTTCATGTTGAAGCGCGGCGCTTCTCTTTCTTTCAAAAGTTTATAATTTCAAATGCCATTAAATTGAAAAGAGAGGTCACGTGCCATGATTAACGGTGTTGAATATAACTATACATATAATTTATATATAAGTACTTAAGAGGAACTTCAGTACTTGTAGTTGGACGATACTCATTCGAGTCTTTCAAAAATGAGTGCATTTCTTCCAACCAACAAATAGTGGGCTTATATACATTGGACGCACCAGAACCAGATCGCTTTCAACTTTCTATTTTTTTAAACTCTGTATGATATAAAATTAAAAATTTAAGATATATACCGATGTAAAATTTTTAATTTTACTTAATAAATCTGCGTAAGCATTATTTCGAGCAATGTTGTTTTTATAATGCGGTAATTAATAACAAAATTTAGCGTCTATCGTCTGCCCAACGCGCCATTTTACGCACAACTAACACTGAACTGACTAAACTCACTGCTTGCTACTAACAAGCATGCTTTTTTTTTTTCTTTTTGTTTCCCTGAGGAAAATGCATTAAATTGCATACCCCGTCTGTGGCGAGCCGGCGGTTATGTGGGGCTCTCCTCCCCAGAAGGGGGAGGCCTACCCACTAAAAACCTCAGGGATGGCCTTCCTCAGGCGTGTAGGGAGCCCCGGGAACATCAAGCCACTTCCGGGAACCCCCAGCCTCCGCTCCTCTGCCTGGAGGGGAGCCCTCCTAGCATGCTACAAAGCAAACACGTTCAGACATGCTTTAAACGCAGCCCCCACTACCCCGCTCCTCGGGTAGCGTGCTCAAAAATCAACAGTTGGTCGATTTACTAACTAGCATGCTATTTTCCAGCAAGGCCCAATACACACGTGCTACTTGAAAGCATTTGCTCAAAAAATAAATTAAAAAATCACCGACACAAAAAACATAAGCTACCTTTAAAAAGTAAAAAATAATAAAAGAAAATTAATCCTAAAGTACCTATATGTACAAGTATGTATTAATATTAAAAAAAAACTTCTTGTTGGGGGACCGCTCCTAATTAATTAGTGTCACATGCTTACCTATCTCATCTTTTATCTAAGACTTATTATTATTTTGTATAAAACGCGGGTGGCGGCGGCGGCGCGGAGTCATGCGCATTGCGCAGGCTGTGCGCGGCGCGTCGGGGAGGGGAGTAAAGCGGAGCGGTGGGTCGTGAAGTTTCATAATGAAACGTCTATGTAACGTGTCCTCGCGTGTATGCGAGAAACACCTGTAATACAAAAAACTAAATTGAAATCAGTTCATTCGTTCGGGAGCTATGATGCCACAGAGAGACAGACAGACACGTCAAACTTATAACACCTCTCTTTTTGCGTCGGGGGTTAAAAATAGCATACTTTCGAGCATGTGTATCTGTAGCTTAACGTCAAATATTACCACCAATAAACCATATTGTGTCTAAAATATCAAAATTATATACTATTTTATAAGTCATAATACAATGATAGATGGCGTTGTAAGCGAATGGCCGATGAACGTGTTAACGGTTCATGTTTTATTGACGGGTATTTCTTTTTGTATTTGCTTTGTTCTAATAAGTAAATTTAGAACTAAGCAAATAGCTAATAGTAAATTATACGATCTTTCAGTATGGTGATGGCTTTTGAGCCATCTTGCACTTTACTTGTATGCACTTATTATTAAATTTGAAGTAATATAAATCCCGTAATAAATTGTCATTTTAAATTAAGGGTGTTTATTACATCGTTCATTGGTTTATCTACTTTAATAACGTAGGATTTTGACATTTACACCGTACAAATTTACGCCATTCCCATTCGCTCCGATTACGGAATTGAGCTTTTTCTTTGAAAAGAGTATGAGGTTATTCAAAAAGATAGTGAACAGTTTTTAGAGTAGCGGTAATACACTTGTGATGCTCTTGGTGTTATAGGCGTCCAACAGGCTATGGTGGCTGCATAGCATCAGACAAGCCTTAAGTCTTTGCAACCATTGTCTTATTAAAATACAGAATATGTCAAAAATCTACTTATAGTAGATAAAATCATCGTTAGACAGGTTAAATAAAAGCCGATAAGGGAGTTTGGTAACTGAAGGCATGGAATTCTGTAACGTGTATCGGCTGGATATTTTCACGATTTTTTCTCATTTTTAGAACCATAATCAATATGTTGTAGCAATATACTGTCACTCATAGTGACAATGAAGTATCAATGATCTTATAATAGTGCAATATTAAACATGTTAAGATTTTAATGTAATTGTAGAATGATTGTTTGATGAAGTATTTCAATAGTAAATGTATTATATTTATCATAATAAATATATTTAATTATAATTTTTGTTAGTGTATTCTAAGCAAAAAAAACTCGAGGTTGGAGAAATCCTATGGGCACCGCGATCGAACCCAAAAGAAAAAGAAGATTTATTGTTAGTACTCGTGTTCGTTATAGATGACCCAAGTTTATGCTGTAAATTATTCAAATTTAAATGGTTAGCAGGTTATAGGCAGTATTTTTAGTTAAATGGTAATCAGTTTATTTCTACATATTGAGCTGATTGACTAAATGTTATACCGGAACCTGCTCAACAACACGCGGTTGCCGCAGGGTGTTCAAGTTTACGGCATGTCGGTAATGCCTCAGTTTTGCGTCTTAACGTTTTAAAGATATATGACAAAGTGGTATACATCACTACATAGTGATGGTCCATTTCAGTCGATATGGGCCTACAGCCCTTACCAAGACCGGTATGAAATAGCTACACAATAACAGGTACGAATGAAAGAATCCACTAAAGCTTAGCATAGGGGTACTATTCTTCAACAAGGTGGATAAGACCCAATTTTAAAAAAATACAGACCCATCACGTTCCTAATATATACGCTGTTGTCAAGTTGTCTTGCACACAGGTTTAATAACTCAAACTCTAGACCAAACTGCATTGGGAACAGGCAGAACATAGTCCATACTATACATTGCGGCAACTTATATAGAATATCGAAGAGTTTAAACTGCCACTATGCTTTGCGTTGATGGACGCGTTTGGTTCCGCCGAGACGTGGGCCGTATTGGGTCTCTTTATTTACCTAATACAAAATTTGAACGCACTCCTGCGCGAACTTTTAGCGTGTGAGCATTCTTAAGATTCTGTATTGTGAAAGTATTAGTATTTCTAATGTTATTTTCGGAAACAATGTAATTTATCGTCGTTCATATTGCAATTTGTTCTATGTCAAAAATTGGTATTTTTTTATTATTATTGAGGTATGCTTAGATAATAATTCTGAGCGCGACCGAAAGACGAACGCAATAGTTATGAAACGTTAGTTAAAAATATTTTAGTGTTATAATAGATTTTTTTTTCAGTACACAGTTTTTTTACTCTCCTGTAAACTTGTCATTTCTGACATAGATCTAATTGCAATATGAACGACGTTATATTGTTATTCCTTTTTGATATACATGCTATATAGTAAATGTCATTGCATTTGTGTATGTTAAGTGTACTTTGTAGGCTACATAATTATGTAGAATCTGTATTGCTGTCAATTTTTATTGAAAATGAAAATAGTACATATTGCTTACCTAATTTGGTACTTTATTAAGATTATTGAATATTGATAAAACAGCAATGTTGCCACACTACGTTATCAGTTTCAATCAAAGTTTGGTTTATCCCATTTTCAGTAGTTTGTTATTAAGTATGTCTGTTATTTTAGATAATATATAATTGTTATGGTGAATAAATCTCAGTCATGGTAAATGTGTTGTTTTTTTTTTAAACTTTAGTTAATATGAGTCACCACGTTACCAGTAGTGGGACATATCCGCTATTCTGCTTACCACCACTATGCTTACTTTCGTTTGTACTTAATTAATAGAAGCGATGATATGGAATAGACGTGAATAATGCGGTGACGATCGTTTGTCGATAATATTTCACCGATTACATTATTTTCATCGCACGCCATTATTACTCATTAGAAATTCTTCCGGCTAATAATAATATTGAATGAATAAATGAGTTTAATCTAAATGAAATTGTATTATAAAGTAACTTGTATTTAGTACGGGCGATTACAACGCAGTGCTTGCATTTATCGAAATTGTAATTCACCGTAACATTAATAAAGACGTGATCAATTACTTGCACAAGATGCAGACTCAATTTTTTTTTTGGTGGTTTGAGTTTCCAGTACTAAACAAATCAGTTGACCTTATAACAGCTCTTATCACTCACGGAGCTGTTTTTGCACTGTAAATATAAGCTTGACGTTTTGCCGACTGTACATATAAATTTCGAATACTTAACATTACGCTTTGGTACACGACAGGATTTGGACTCGCTTGGACATACATACCCAAATCACATCACCACGGACATTGGTCCATTATCATCGTATATCATTGACCATAATAAAGTTTGCAATGTAATGTAGTTTTCTAAATGAAAGACAATGTAATTTCAGATTATGCCTTTTTTATATACATATACAGTAAATGTGATTGCATTTTTGTATGTTAAATGTATCTTGTAGGCTGATTATGTATATCCACTGCTGTATTTTTTTTCATTATTCATATAATCCTATCATATTACGAATTATGGTTGAAATTTAGAGGTTAATAATATCTCATGTTACGAATTAGTTTTACACATACCGTTATATTCAAATTCAAAATCATTTATTCAGTCTAGGCTGTTACAAGCACTTGTGAAAGTCGAAAAGCTACGCCATCGGTTCGCAAATCTACAAGGAACACGCCTTTTCGTGATAGATGATTTAACCAAGGGTCAAATGCCTTGATGCTACTAAATTCAAGTATGAAGTGTAAGGATTAATTGATAAAAAAATATTATACATATATAATGCTATATTCATTTTTTTTTACTATGTTACATACGATCTGATGAAATAAAAACAGGTAAGTTAAATAAAACACATGTAATTCAAGCATGTTAATTTATTTTAATACATTAAAGTAATTATATGAATTCAATGAATTCATCTCATTTCAATACTCATCATGAGTATGTTTATTACATTTTCATAAAATTAGTAAAATTATGAAAGCCTACCAGTTCAATAGGTAATAATACTAGAATGTTAAAGAAATATTATAAAATGGAAATAATTAAATGGAGTAGTATTTGTGATATCATAAAATCATTAAAACTATTTTATATATTAGCCTTTCAGACTACTCATGCCAGCTCTCATGATTTCATCTACAAGGAGAAGGTTACTAGCGATGACAGAGCAAGAGTTAAGTATTTGTTTTTTTACAACATAGTTATCTAAAATACCCAAGTCTGTCGGTTTAATAGCTTCACCAGAGCTCAAGTCAAGGCCAACTGGATGATCAGAAGTCACTTGTGCTTCCTCTTGAAGTTTCACAATCGTATCTTGGGCATCATATCCTGAGTTAACTGCTAATGTTTTAGGGATCACAAGCAATGCTTCTGCATATGCCTGTATACCAAGACGCGATTTGCCTTTCACGGTGTCCTTGTATTTAGCCAATGCCATACTTGCTTTGATTTCAAAGGCGCCTGCGCCCGGAATAACACATTTGTCTTCAATTGCGTTATTAATAGCTCTCAAGCCATCACGCACAGCATCCTTTATCTGAGTCAAAGTATGTTTATTAGGCCCCTTGATGAGGATAGTAACAGATTGAGGATTCTTACATTGCTCAACAAAAGTGTATTTATCTTCTCCAAGTATATGTTCATATACTAGCCCAGCATATCCCAAACAGTCTTCTGTAAGATCATCTACAGAGTTCATGGCTGTGCCACCACAAGCCAAAGCCAAGCGTTCCATATTGCGTCTTTTAGCTCTGCGTAGACCAATGATACCTTCTTTAGCAAGTGCATCCAAGGAAAGTGGATCAATACCTTTCTGATTGATGACAACAAAAGTTTTATCGGTGCCATCACACAATTTCTTCTTTAAGGCAATAATCTGTAAGTACATATATATACATATTATTTTCTAGATTAATTATACAAAAAGTAGTGATATGCAGTAATAATTCGATTTCTCATAAAGTTAGTGTACCTTCTTAACTCGTTGGTCAATAAAATCTCTTTCAGCTGCAACTAACTTTTCTCTATCTTCAGCGGACTTATAAAAAAAGCCTGAGTTAACTTCAGTCTTTTCATATTCGAGAGAAACATTGCAGGTCAAGATGTAAGCATTCTCAACTCGTTTTGGCATATCTGGATGACGAGCTCCATGATCCATGACAATTCCTAAAATTGGATAATAAAATACAAAGACATCAAAGAAGGAATCAATTAGATAGGAATGAATAGGAAGATAGAAATAATTGCAAAAAATAACTCCAAAAAAGGATATATATGTATATAATACTTATTGAGAGAAAACTTTCCAATTAGGAATTGGCATTTCTCATAATCCTAATTGGTTCAAACAATATTTCATAATTTATTTAAAATTTCATACTAAGAAAATGTATATAGGTATATGACATTTATATTTTCTTTCAGACACATCTTAGTATATTTTTTTATAGGTAATTGATAGGTGTTTACCTTATTGTAAAAAAAATAATACCTTTGACAAGTGTAGTTTCTGTAGCAGTTTTATGTTGCATCTCCATCAATTCAACCATATGTAAGTCTATCGGTTTATTTGGTGTACGAATAGAGAGCACGGCATCAACACAAGCATCAGTCAACACGTCAGCTAAGGTGGGATGCACCTATAACAAAAATAATTTTTGACCAAAATATGATAATTAGGAAATCATAATTTATATAAATATAGAGTATAACTATAACTATAAAGTTATACCGAAAATTGGTACAAATGTAATTGAATAAATTAAAGTCATTACTATAGGTGCAACACATTTTTATTCTATATTTGATAGATAGATAGATAAAATTTTTATTTACAAAACATCTTCATCACACACAAACAAAGAAAGTAAAATTAAATTTTCTTAAAACAATAACCCAGTACAAACCAAAAGTTGTGTGTGCTGTAGAAGTGTAAAAGGGTCGTAGCTCAGTGATTGGTATTACAAAATGATGTGAGCAAAGCACTGCTATTCTACTACAACTTGAGGGTTTTATGTTTAAGAATAATTTGTGTAGATTTCACATAAAAGTTTGTCCTTATAAATATACACATGTGTGTGTGTGTATATAAATATAAATACATATAAATGTAAAACACAAGCTCATAAATAAATACAAATTGAAAACATTCATGCAGAAGTATAAGAAAATAAAATACATAAATAATATTCAAATACTAGGTGTTGCATCTAAACTATAATATCATGTTGTATATACCATTCAGTGATCAATGTTGGTTGTCGTAATTTTAATTAAATTTGAAGTGCATATTAAAAAAGTATTTAGCCATTCACTAGAAGTATCTGACTGATAAAAAAGCAATATCTGCCATCAAGTATCCATTTGGAATACTTATATGTTGTTTTTGAAGATGAAATAATTTAAAGTGTTTTTGAATGAAAATTTAGATGTCCATTGTCTCAAAAGAGAGAGGTATGTTGTTCCAACATTTAGTTACTATGTAGCGAAAACCACCAGTAAAAGCTGGCTTTCCATGCTACTCCAAATTTAGTAGAACTACTAGTGGCAAAATAATCTTCTAGACTAGCCAATTATAATATTACTAACACATCAAGCTGGCTTTGCACAGGTGGGAAATAGATACTTTATTATGGTAAAAAGAATAATAAATATATAGATAATCAGGGATATACCTTCGAATGGTGGAATAATTTCTGAACACAGGCATGATATAAATAAAATTGTGACAGGAAAAATATAGTATTTACCTTAAGGAACAATACAAAAAATAACTAAGTATTATATTAGTATAAAAAAATACCTTTGTTTTTAAAGAAGTTCTTGCAACATCCAACAATGACTCTCTCTTTACTTCAATAGGAATTTTCATAGACTCCAACACCTTCAAAGCTTCGGTTCTTGCCAAATCATAGCCTTCGGTTATGATCCTAGGATGTAAGCCTAAAAATTTAAATTATATTATATTTGGCAATATATATCCAATATTTACATTATGTGGATATACATATGTTACCACTGAAACTGAGAATAATATAGAACTTAAGAATTGACTATATAATTAACAATATAAAACAGATTTATTTTGGGCATCCATGACAGGCTTATATACATTTGCTAAAAAAATTGCACCTTTTAGAAGATTTACTTCCAACAGCTTTATACATTATTTGGAATCAATGGTAAGGGTAATTATTGGGTACCATTTTAAAGGTAACAATTTTTAGTCACATACAAAATAAAGTTTGCAAAACATTATATAAATTTTCACTTAGATTAATTAAAAATACACACAATAAAGTGATTGATATCTTAAAATCACCCTAAAACCTAGAGTTATCTCTCAAATGACAATGGTGTCTATTGATTTACATTACATTGATTTAAGATACTCTTAAGGGATAGGTACAAACCCATTACTCAATATAGTGTCTTCAAGCTCCTGGTAGATTGTTAAATGACATTATTGCAAATATATTTTAAGCATGTTTAAGACAGACCATATGAGCAAAGACTGTTGCCATTCTTTTAAATCCCCATTGAACCTATATTGATCCTTTTATACCCACAAAAAGAAGCACAATTTGTAACAAAAATTTTAACATGTGTTTAACATTTTTTTAATAAAATTATTTATTTTCTTTCAAGTTTATTATTGAAATTTAAAATAATATCAATACACATATGGGTAAATAAGTGTCTTAAGGGTGTGTGAAATTTAGTTTAATGGTGTAATTTTTTGAAGGTAAATGTAGTTCAGCCATTTCAATTCAGATATGTTTCCTGATTAATCATTACATTGATACATTGTTAACAATGTAACCAAAATATAACGTGAGCGTCATGTGGACGTGTATGGATAAAATAGTGGTCGTTTTCTAGTTGACAACTATCCCAAGCAAAATACCAAAAGTTTCAAGCAGTGGTCGGGTCTGATTATTGTCTTACCTTCACTAATGTAAATATCAGCTTGCTTGAGGAGCTCTCCGATTAGAAGTACAGTGGAAGTAGTTCCATCGCCAGTGGCGTCATCTTGAGCAGTAGACGCTCGTGATATTAAAGACGCCGTTGGATGTTGGATTTGCATTTCGTGCAATAACACATTACCGTCCTTAGTGATTTTGATATCACCTGCTCCGGACACTAACCTATTTACAAAAAAGGGGATCATATGGTTATATATTAACCTTATTTATGTTATATCTGATTCGCTCATAGAAATAAAGTACATAGTCTCTGTATGGAGAGTGAAATATTTTTCTGTAATATTGAATATAAGTAAAATTTTTAATAACATTATTAAAAAACTTACATTTTCATTGTACCTTTAGGACCGAGGTTAGTTTTCATAACGTCTTGAATACCTTTTGCGGCGGATATATTTACAGCTAAAGCTTGGGCTGCGCGAGCAACTTCAGCTTTAGGATTAAGTAAACTAATTGCGGACATTATTAATTGGTATTCTGCTAAAAATTATCAAGGAACCAACGTCAACGTCCTGCACCAAAGAAAATAATTCCTGCCACAGACGAATTAGGTACTCCTGCACGAGGAAATCCAAATTTAATACCTAATCTGTGATTTAATAATTTTACACAGATTAGAATACAGCTAGATGCAGGCACCTCAGATATCTATACCACAGATTAGTATGCACAGATAAATATATTTGTAAGAGATACTACGTTTATTAGTTAAACTATAGAGAGTATACCTATACCTTTTTACAATATTCTTATTTATTATTCTTAAGTCTT
This sequence comes from Scirpophaga incertulas, assembly GCA_036419045.1. Lineage (NCBI taxonomy): Eukaryota > Metazoa > Arthropoda > Insecta > Lepidoptera > Crambidae > Scirpophaga > Scirpophaga incertulas. The sequence goes on along the minus strand of CM071646.1, from coordinate 8,516,043 downwards.
TCATTCCAAAATTTAAAATAATAGTAATGGAGTCGGAGTATGGGACTCTTTTGCCTGGTTCCGATTTATCACTATTAGTCATATCATGAGTTTAGAGTTGAGTCGTTCGTGAATGAATGCTTCAATTGAACTAGTCCACTTCGCAATTATATCTCCTTCACTCATTCATTCTAACCAACTCCCAACTAGCTCAGTACTTCATTTAGTTCCCAAAACACTTCTTTCACTGAAGGAGAGTAAAGCGAACGGATAGATTACAAACATAGAGTGCAAGAGCGAGACAGTTGATTGGTTTGGCATCCTGTGGGTCAATTCCACTAACAAAATGAACCGAACCATGTCGCTTATCCAATCCGAACGCTAGAATATCACATCATCTAACAAACTATGCGATTCTATTGGTTAAAAGTAACGGTTCGGCTATGATTTGTTTGTGGAATACAGGAACTAGAATCACCGGCCGGTCGGAGTCTGCCCGCACACATGTCTTATAGCGCAAACATTATGTTTAGTTTTACTTGAATAATTAGTTGAAGGAATAATTTGTTTATGAATAATTTCATATTCTTTGCTTAAGTTCTAGTCTGCATGTGCATAATATATACGAGTGTGGCGTATACTAATCTAAGTTCGTATGTAATATCTGAAAAATAGCGTAAACATTTCAATAGTTTTTAGTAACTTTTAATTACTCCTGCATTATGTATCATACATGTGTTTAGTTATGTAGTCAAATTGAAATAACGTCTCATACCTACTTAAAAGAACTACGATACAGATGGACTATACGAATGAAGTGATGTGAATGAACTAAGCGATAATGTGACTCAAATGGACTACTAAAGTTCTGAGCCATGTGAACTAAAAGAACTAAATGATTGAAATACTTCATCTAGTCCAGTTGAAGTATATCATTCTTTACACTTCAGTGAAGTATTTTGCGCACCTCTATATGAGTTATGCCAGCCCTTGTACTTAAAAAAAAATAGTTTACATATCAGGCAAAAACTACATTACTGCTCTTGGTTGCGGTTGTATCCATGAGGATTCTTAATCTCTTATCCAAAGGGAAAAAGCAATTTTATATCTTATGATATTTACTGAAAGACGAAACGAGACAACAAGATAGATTAATATAACACAAAATTTCTTTACGATAAAAATGTTTTTCTTTTGTGTTTGTTGGCGAACGGATTAGAATTAAATCCAGTGCATGTACGTGCGTAATCGAACGATAAGAGTAAAAGCGAATAAAATAAAAATAAATAACCACTCCACGAGAAAGGAGCTCCAAGCAGAAACCTGCACATATATCGGTAATTAATTGAAGCTAACGCCTAGGAAGGAGAAAATAAAACTAAGAGATAATACGAATATTTCACAATAATAAAAAATAAAAACAAAAATTGTTAAACTTTATCTGGTAATATTTATGAAAATCATAATAAGATTACGGATTCTGTCTGCTCTGTCTAATCTGTGGTGTACAGATAGCGATGTAAATATCTATATAGTTTGTGATGTAAATTCAAAATGTAAATTATTTTAAGCTTTAACAATATAAGCTTAAAGTCTTAAATTAAGTATATTTCAAAAATTGTACTGTACCAAGGTGACGTTTCTAGTACCCCGGTATAGTGAACAAAAATAAAGTTCTATTTTAGCCCAAAACTTGAGATGCAGCCACGAGATTGTACTCGAAGCATCTTCGCGTATAGTATTTAAGGGCATCGTGATTGATACAAGCCTAGTACGAGCAAGATACACAATGGGTGTTAATAATGAAGAAACCGAGAACTATAAAAATAAGGGAAACGAAGCCTTTAAAGCTGGAAAGTATGATGAAGCTATTTCCTTCTATTCAAAAGCCATCAATCTTGCCGAAAAGGACAGTCGAGATTTAGCCACTTATTTAAAAAATCGAGCTGCTGCATATCTGAAAACTACTGAATATGAAAAGGTTATAAAGGACTGTGATGAAGCTTTATTAATTGTACCTGAAGATCCTAAAGCATTATTTCGGCGGTCTCAAGCTTTAGAAAGCTTGTCTAGATTTGAAGAAGCTTACAGAGATGCCCAAACTATATTTACTGTAGATCCAACAAATAAAGCAGTCCAACCAATTCTTTCCAGATTACATGGTATAGTTCAAGAACGAGCGAGGCAAAATGCACAAACCAGTAATAAAGTGGAGCAAATGTTCAAAATAGCATTTGACATAAGTGAAAACACAGAAAAACGAGAAAAGGCCATGTCGAACCTCTTAGTATTAGCCAAAGAAACTGCAGGTGCTGAGATTATGTTGAAAAATGGTGTAATTCAGAAAATACAAAAACTGCTTAAAGTTGAAAAAAATGTTGAAATATATGTGAATGCTGTCCGTGTAATCAGTCAACTATGTAAAAGAAGTGTTGATAGAGCTAAAAGTATTATAAATATTTTGGGTGTTCCGTGGTTCCTAGAGATAATCGACAGCAATAATGAGGAGCAAGTAAATACAGCTCAGTATTGTCTACAAATCATTTTGAATACTTTTTCAGGTATGGACAATAAAAAAGATTCAAAACCTGATACTAAGCTATGTGAAAAAAATAAGAGTGAATTGGATGTCCTGTTAACATGCTTGACTTACTCTATTACAAATGCTGCCATTAGTGGGATTGCAAGAGATGCCATTATAGAATTGATTATGAGAAATTGCCACTATAGTGCGATAAATTGGGCAGAAAGATTTGTGGAAATTAAAGGTGTACAAAGGCTATTAGCTGTTTGCAGTGAGCTAGAAGAATATAAATATGAGTCTGCAATGAATATTACATCGTCGTCGAGAACAATTGCAGCAGCATGCCTGGCAAGAATATATGAAAATATGTACTATGATCAAGCTAGAGATTGTTTCAATAGTCATGTAGATGACTATGTTAAAGATAAATTGATGTCCCCTGACCTTGAATCGAAGGTAAGAGTTACAGTAGCTATAACATCACTGTTAAGAGGCCCATTAGATGTTGGAAATTATGTCATCTCTAAAGAAGGAATTTTAGAAATGATTTTGGTTATGGCTCAAACTGATGATATACTTCAGCAAAAAGTGGCTTGTGAGTGTTTAATTGCAGCTGCTTCTAAAAAAGATAAAGCAAGGTCAATTATTAACAAAGGTGTTGATATCTTGAAAAAGTTATATACATGTAAAAATGATGCTGTAAGAGTGAGAGCTTTGGTGGGCCTTTGTAAGATCGGGAGTTTTGGAGGTGATGATGCATCTGTACGGCCTTTTGCTGATGGATCAACAACAAAGCTGGCAGATGCTTGCAAAAAATTTTTGGTTAATCCAATGAAAGATAATGATATTAGGAAATGGGCTGCAGAAGGTCTTTCTTATCTAACTCTTGATGCTGATGTGAAGGAAAGATTAGTGGATGATAAATCTGCAATTCAAGCTTTGATTGAATTAGCTAAAACAGGTGATCAATCTTGTCTCTATGGTGTTGTTACTACTTTAGTTAATTTGTGCAATGCATATGAAAAACAAGAAATGTTACCAGAAATGTTGGAGCTTGCCAAGTTTGCTAAACATCATGTGCCTGAACAACATGAGCTAGATGACCCTGATTTTGTAAATAAAAGGATTACTATTTTAGCCAAGGCTGGTGTAACATCTGGATTGGTTGCATTATCTAAAACTGTAAGTGACAATTCAAAAGAATTAATAGCAAGAGTTTTTAATGCAATTTGTAATATACCAGAGCTCAGAGGTATAGTAGTCCAGCAAGGTGGAGCCAAAGTTCTCATACCTATGTCTCTAGAAGGTACAAAGAATGGTAAGAAACAAGCTGCACAGGCTTTGTCTAGAATTGGTATAACAATCAATCCAGAAGTAGCATTTCCTGGCCAAAGGAATTTAGAAGTTGTACGACCATTGTTAAACTTATTGCATCCAGATTGTGCAGCCTTAGAAAATTTTGAAGCTCTTATGGCACTCTGTAATTTAGCAGGCATGAATGAGACAACTCGTAACCGAATTTTGAAAGAAGGTGGTTTGACAAAAATTGAACATTATCTGTTTGAAGACCATATGATGCTACAAAGAGCAGCTGTACAATGTATATGTAATTTAATGCAATCTGTAGAAGTAATTAAGACATATGAAGGGAATAATGACAAAACCAAATACTTGTATTTGATGTGTCAAGAGGAAGATGTTGATACAGCCAAAGCTGCAGCTGGTGCCTTATGTATACTCACATCTGTCAGTAAGACTTGTTGTCGGAAATTGCTCGATGTTGGAACTTGGGTAGAAACTTTAAGGTGTTTACTAGCAAATCCTGACAAAGAGATCCAATACAGAGGAACTTACTTATTGTATAATATTATAAAAGACGACAAAGACATATCAGCAAAGATATTTGAAACGGATGTTATGGAAATCTTGATGGCATTAACTAAGTTAGAAGATTCAGAATCTGAGAAATCTAAAAAAAATGCTGAAAAATGTCTTGAGGTTGCTGAAGGATTGGGTGTGATAAGAAAACCTGATGAATCATTCACAATGGACACATACAAACATGCTGAAATTGAAGAAGTAGATGAAGATGTAGAGTAGAATAATATACAATTAAATTATAATTAATGTGAAGAATTTAAACTATTTAACTCAAATGTTACACTTTTTTAGATTTTGCGAGTGAGATTAATGTCGATCTGCATCCTAATATAATCATTCAAAATACGAGCAATTAAAAATAAGACAATTGGCAATAACAAAAAAAAGTGTTGAAAATTTTGAAAGAAAATATCCAGACATTTAAATTACTCTGCAGTATCAACAACAAAAAATATTTACTATATTATAAATATTAAGATAGTATTTATTAACATTAACAAATAAATATATTGATCTAATATTTATTGTTTTCATTTTTGTACCTGAGTTGTAATATTATTACATAATAGAGATGTGTATTATTACATAATGAGAATTATAATTAGCAATGATAGATTAAATAATATAGTAAAACTGTTATTTATGTGTAAAATAAAAAATATAATTTAAACTGAACCTAACACATTAACTTTCTTAACATTAATTAACACCATTATTCAACTCAATAACGGCAAATACTTTTGTGTACTTGATTTGTACAAGGCTTACCTACATCTGAAGTTGGATTCAGCAAGTCAAAAAATTGCTACAATTTCTACACCATGGGGTACACTTCAACATAAATTAAATTCATTTCTGTTTAAATATCGAACAACACCATTAATAAATGGCAAAACTCCAGCTGAACAACATTTACAGAGACAGCTACGTACAAGATTACATTTAATGCAACCTTATACAGAACTATCAACATCTACAGAGTGTTCACCTAATGTAAGATCATTAAATCCAGGTGACAGAGTACAATCAAGAAATTATACTGCATCAAGTTTATGGAAATATGGCACTGTAGTTGAGAAATTAGGAAAACTATATTACTTAGTTGAACTGGATCATGGTTATATTATTAAGAGGCATATTAACCAGTTAAGAAAAACTGATGTAGAAATATCACCTCCAGCAACAAAACCATATATTTGGAGAAATTTTATACCTGTAAATAGCAAAGAAAATCAAAGACAGAGTTATGATTCAACAAATTTATTTAATAATCCTACAAATCAATATCCAAAACAAGATGGCAATAAAAGTAATATATTACATGAAACAGGTTACCAACAAAAAGCTAATCAACTGCCAAGAACTTCTTCAGTAACGCAGCCAGCAGCACCAAGAGTGAGTGGAACTTCTGAAACTACTGTAGCACCTGAGACGATTCGGAGATCACAAAGAATTAGAAAACCTGTTGTAAAACTTAATTTATGAAGATTTCAAGTAATGTATGATAATTATTTACTTTCAATTATTTTTGTTGTTATTATGTTCATTTCAATATAATATTGTTAACTTTTCAATTAAGCGGCGGAGAATTGTAATATAAACAAATACTATGGCTGTATAGCTTCGATCCCTTAATACTTGTACCAATTTATAAGACAAATAAAAATGTCTCTCTCTTCTTCTTTCTCGAACTATCAGATAATTGCGTGTTTTATTTATCACTATATTACTAATTAAAATAGTAATATCTATTACAAATTATGTAATACACAACAACTTATCATTTCAATTTAATAAAGCACAATGCATTAAGTCTTACTATTGAGCCGGGCGCCGGTGTCACCTCGCACCCGCGGATACGGCGACCCGGGAGTTACCACGCCCCTTCCGTGGCCGGGGGGCGTTGTCGGTGGAGGAGATCGGGGGAGGTATTGTGGCCTCCCCGAGGAGGGTTCCCCTTTATTGGCAGGGGAGCGAAGGCTGGGGGTTTCCGGAAGTCGCTTGGCGTTCCCGGGGGCTCCCTACTTGCTTGAGGAAGGCCATCCCTGAGACTTTTAGTTGGTAGACCTCCCCCTTCTGAAGAGGAGAGCCCCACATAACCACCGGCTCGCCACAGTCGGGGTATGCAATTTAATGCATTTTCCTCAGGGGAACAAAAAAATGGCTACTTTAGAGCCCTATGAATCTTATCCGTATCTTATAATCCGAGATGTATTCGGTCAAGTCAGTTTTGTTTTTAAGATTTGAGGTTGAGACGTCGTGCGAAGCTATGCTTAGAAACGTATGATTTCAATGTAATGATTCCACCATTTTCTTGTCTTCGGCTCATTTCGCATTCGATTTAGACCATTGTTTTCATATTTTTTCAACAAGTTCTTTCATTTGATATCCATACATGAAAGTGCGCAAAAAATAACTAGTTGACCGTTTTGGGTATTTCATCATATATTTTTAAGACTAAATTATATTGTTTTCTAATTGTTCACAGTAATGCGAAATAATACGTGTCAATGTGATGCTAATGGTGAGAGGGCTTAAGAAAAACTGTAGGTAATCCGCCAGTTCAAAGAGTAGTGGAGAGGACTATGCGTATGGTTTCTTTGCGTAATGAATCGGATAATTTCTTATATCTATAGTAGAATCAAGATCACAGAGTTTGGTCAGAAAATTACGAAACTTGTGGGCAGGGCAAATTGCTCGTAGGACTGATAGCCGTTGAGACGGAATGGCTTTTCACTAGCAAGTTTATGTTTGGAAACGTAATGTCAGCAGGTCTTCCACAAGGTCGACAATGAAGATACAGGAAGGCGTTGGATGCTTGCAGTGCAGGACCGACAGATCGACATTGGGAAGATGTATGTCTAGCTTTGGGCGTCTTATGGATCAAGTAGTGAGCTTTTAAAAAAATTCAAGCCATTCGTGAAAGCAGAACCTATTTTAAAGTTGATAGATACTACAGCTAGCACGAACCTGTTAATCGTTAATTAACGGAGTTAGTGATTCGAATAATCGTTAACCCAGTTTCTTTACATTATTTACGTTGAACATTCCAAAAAGTAACGTTTTTATTTCTTCTGGAGAGTAGAGGCTTAGAATCCTTATGAATACCAAGGCAACCAAGTGCCAAGGTGATTATGTCGGACTCCAAACCGAACGAGGCGGCTCGACCGTGATGAGCTGCCGATTAGACCTCAGCCTGAGCCTTGTCCATAAGGATCCTAAGGCCCTTGGACTTGGCCTAAACCTATGAATGGAAGGGTAAAGTAACGATTCATGAAGTTTATTTTTATAATAACAGATGATTAGCGACTAACGAAGATGTTTAACGGTGCCCAGCGCTGGGAGGTACCGAGGTATGCGTAGATAATATTATTGTAGTATTTTGGGCTTGAGAGCAGTCAAGATTGAAAAACCCACTCTCTTCAGTGAAACGAGATCCAGATTTTTGGTATATCTACATTCGCTAGTAAGTAGCAGTCCTATCGAATCTAGATATACCAAAAATCTGGACTCCGCTTAGACACCGCATTTTATATCTTTACTAGCGACCCGCCCCGGCTTCGCACGGGTGCAGTGAAAAAATGGTTATGGTGGGTTATCCCTAAGAGATAGACATATATCATCGCGGACTTTTTTGTGGATTTTTGTAAGTTGTACAATACTGTAGTACATTATTTTGGTCTATCTCGTAGGGTTCAGCCAGCGTTTGCAATATAAGCGCAAAAAAACGTGCTTATTTACGACATCACATTAGAAACCTTTAAATTTATCAGTCTTTCTCTACTATATTATGCATTTATTATACATACAAACCTTCCTTAAGAATCACTCTATCTATTAAAAAAAACCGCGTCAAAATCCGTTGCGTAGTTTTAAAGATCTAAGCATACATACGGACATACAGTGAAAGCGACTTTGTTTTATACTATGTATTGATTACTAACTGTAAATTCGTTTGGGTAGGTACTTATTGATATTTTTTCACTAAGTCAACAACCTAAGGTAACAGGGTCTTGTATGCTCCAGTCGTCCTTGTTCATAGCCGTCTTAATTATTTGACGGTACCATTCACAGCTTAGAAGGTAGCGTTTGCGCGGCCGCAATCCACTGTATTATATAGCATAGAATATGTTATTAATTCTAAAACGTCAAGAAAATTATATTCAGTACTCCATAGCTTCGCAATTCTATAACTATAAATCACTCTTGCGCAAGTCAGAAGTACAAGTTAACTTGTCAAAGATGGTTTAAAAGTTGTGAGAAGCGTACACTAGACATGTGTTATTAATGCAGATAATATCACAAATAAAATATTTCTCAAACGGGTGATGTTATATTACTCATCCCTCCGAGAAATCAAGTATCACTTTAAACTCTTTGATATCTCAGGTTAATATTACGTATTCGCGTTGGATGCGTGCGAAGTGCTGCTGCATATCGTTATATGCTGTTTGGTATGGATGATGTTTCGAGTGATGTGATAATCTCAGTCTAATATCATGTATTTGCGTTGAGCGCGTGTAATGTGCTGCTGCGAATCATCATCGACTGTTCGGTAAGGCTCATGTTTTGTGTAATGTGAAATCTCAATCTAATATTATGTATTCGCGTTGAGCGCGTGTAACGTGCTGCTGCGAATCATCATCGACTGTTCGGTAAGGCTCATGTTTTGTGTAATGTGAAATCTCAGTGTAATATTATGGATTCGAGTTGGACACTTGCAACGTACTGCTGCGTATCGTCATCGACTGCCCGGTACGGGTGATGTTTCAGGTGATATGAAATCTTACTGTACTATTATGTATTACGTTGAGAGCGTACAACATCATGCTGAGTTTATTCATTGATTATTCGGTACGGGTAATGTGATAATCTGACTCCAATATTATGTATTCGCGTTGAACGCGTGAAACGTGCTACTGCGAATGATCATCGACTGTTCGGTACGTGTGATATTTCGAGTGAATAGTGATGTGATATAAAATTATGTTTTCAAGCACTGTTTTGTGCATGTTTAATGTTCACAAATTAAACAAAAGTCATAAGAAAGTTCATGACTGCAAGAAGACACGACAAAATGAAACATTATGCGTGTTTGTTGTTATGTTGAGTTACAAAACGAAAAAGTTTGTGTAAGTAACTCTTGCAATTACACAGTTCTATGGGTCCACTGATCCGGCTTTCATAATTAAGGGGTTTAAATAATGCAAGTTTTATTTTTTTTAAACTTAGCGCTAACATTTTTCTGTCTTGCCATTTGTGCCGCGTCCTTCCCCCTCCGAATTTTCTCCCATTCTTTCCTATCATTTTGTAAGTAAAAGTACTTTTAATGTCATCTTTTATATAAACCATATTTTTTAAGTTTACATGAACACATATCAAACTTTTTATGATTATACTAAATGATAATTACTTTAATAATGTAAATCATAGTATAAATCAATAATTATTGACTAAAAAATATATTCAATTGGTAAATATTTATTTTTGACTCGGAATCTCCACTAGTTTATTTGTCTCTGACATAAACTAAAAACATGGCCTCTAAAAGAATCTTTTATGTGACAGCTTGATTTGGTTTGGTTTCCGCTACTGTGCTATTGTGCTATTTTATGATTTTGACCAGAAAAACTTGCAATAATGTCGATATCTACAGCCACTGGTATGTATTTAACCATTATTTAAATGAATTAGTATTAATATTTTATAAATATCACTGTTTATTATTAAACCTGATCTAGACAAATTTTCGGAGAATGCCATGGAATCCCATATGGCGGTCCAGACACCACATGATATAATGACGCTAAATTACAAAATTGGAAAAGAATCCCTAAATAGTTCGTTATTCTCAATTAAATAGTGATTTTGGCGTATGTTTAAGCCGCATTTAGGTTACGTTGATAACTTAGTATTTTTCTGTAGTTTAGCGTCCTATTTTTTTATACCTGTACGTCGTTTCTGATGCAGGACTGATTGAATTAGAATAGCAGATCAAAAAGAAATATTTATATGTAAGAATTACTACTTTTTTGATTCGGTTCTTTTGGTATAAAAAGATGTTATTGTAGATGTTTACATTAAGATTATTACATATTTATTCATAATTTTATGAGAATATTGCACTATTGGCTTCACAGATGAACGCACAGAAGGTGACGATGATACATCTCAAGGGAGTCAGCCCAAAGATGAAAGTAGTGACTCGGAGAATGAGAATGAGCCCCAGAGTCAAAATGGAGGGTCTCCGAGCCCAGAAGTTCATGAAATTACAAGTGACGATGACGATGATGGAGGTGAATCAAATGATGAAGACTCATCGAATTCTAGTACTGAAAGTAATGATAGTTCTGAAGGTTCTCAACAAAGCCACAAAGCTATTGAAGAAAAAAAGATGGAAGATCAGCTGGAGAATGGTGAAGATGAGTCTGATGTAGAAGAGGTTTCCATGGAAGATCCACTTACTCAAAATCAAATTAAAAGTAAACCTGTAGTTGTAAATGACTCAAAAAGCTTAGCTGATCTAGCTTCTAAACAACCCAAATCAAATGGTGATCAAAATAAAGAGCCTACAGTTGTTATTATAGATACAAATTCTATATTGTCTGGAAAAGGACCTCAACCTGTGCAAACTAAAGCTCAAATGTCAACCAGTGCAATAGATGCTCAAAATTTATGTCAGAGCATAGCAGCCCGAGGCACCACAATTACTCCAGTAAGTAGTAAGAATACCCCTAACAGCTCTTCACAAAACAATGCTCCTATAGCTCAGCCACAGCCCAACATTCTGCCATCTCTTACTGATGATATGTTTGTTGTGGAAGCACCTTCATTTATTGTTCCTTATGTTTATGAAAAACCATCTCTTAAACCATTTAGAGAATTTGTGGATAAATTAGGTAAAGAACTTGAGGAAATAAAAATTAAGGAAGAGAAAGAAAAATATGAGAAAGAGCGGCTGGAAAAGGAACAAAAGGAAAAGGAAAGGAGACAAAGAATTGAAAGAGGGGAAGATGTCTCTGAGGAAGTGAGTGACAAGGAAATGAAACATATAGAAAATCAGGGTTTGAAGGAAAAGAAATCTGAGAAAAAACGACGCAAGCGTGACAATGCCGAAGATGATGACTCGTGGGATGGTGAATCAAGTACAGAAACAGAAGATGAAGCAGGAAGTGATGAGGATGCTGTTCAAATTATTAAAGAGAAAGATGACATGATTGATGAAATCAAAGATCCAATTAGTATGATGGTAAAAGGATTATCTGGTGGAAAATCTGATAGTTACTTTGATTGTTCTTTAGGTCAGTTCTTTATAAATATAGGATTAAATTTAGTGCAAGAGTTTGTGCAAAGTGATCTATTAAAGCATCAAAACCGTAAGTTATATAAAGAGAAGAAGTCTGGCCGTAGCACCCGTGGGACGGAGGCTGCTATTGCTTCATTAACACAAAACTTAGAATTTAGCAAAAGAACAAATGCCCCGTATACTTTAAAACAGAAAAGATGTGAGTTCTGTAGCTTCAAAACGGAATCTATGCTAGTTATGGCTCACCATTTGGAGGCACCACATATGCGAAACAATATATATAAATGCAACACATGTCCATTTGAAATTCGCAGTCCACATGATATTTTATTCCATATGGAAGCTGAGCATAATATTCGAGGAAGATTGGAACGAGCCCCTGCTTATCAGCAATGTGCAAGTTGTCATTTTGAAGATAACAGCAAAACTAAATTAGCAAGACACCTTATAGCTTGTGCTAAAAAGTTCAAACCAGAGTTTAACTTAAGCCCACCACTAGAATGGGAACCACCAGCAAAAATACCAAAATTGTCACGAGCAAGGAATAATGCTGTAGCCCCATACCAAAACACTTTTAGTAGGGCTCACGTGGGTGTAAATAACTTAGGAAGACCTCCACTTAATGTCTCAAATGTGATCTCAGGTATGCCAGTTTTAGGTAGACCTCGAGGTCGCCCTCCAATGGTACCTCCTCGTCCATCCACTGTATCAGGTGTGCCTATTATTCGCAGTGGTCTCATGATCATGCATAATAATTCTCCATCAGGAACATCTATTTCCAATTACCCTATACTTCAACACAGCCAAGCAAACAATGCAACTCCAAAAATATCAATAACTCCTCTGCCACGTACACCACAACCTTCTTCATCACAATCTTCACAAAATTCCAAGGCTACATTTGTGATTTGTGAAATCTGTGATGGATATATTAAGGACTTGGAACAGTTAAGAAATCACATGCAATGGATTCATAAAGTGAAGATTCATCCTAAGATGATCTACAATAGGCCTCCTTTAAATTGTCAAAAGTGCCAGTTTCGGTTCTTCACTGACCAAGGCTTGGAGCGACATTTACTTGGATCTCATGGTCTGGTTACTAGTTCAATGCAAGAAGCTGCCAACAAAGGAAAAGATGCTGGCCGTTGCCCGGTCTGTGGCCGTGTTTATCAATGGAAGCTACTTAACCATGTGTCTCGAGATCACAATATGACACTGAAACCAGCCCACCTTTCTTATAAGTGCACAGTGTGTACAGCTACATTTGGTATGTATAAACAATTTGAAAACCATGTTTACTCCGCTCATAGTGTAGTAGCTAAGCGTGTTATGGATAAAAGTAAGACTAGCACACCAAAACCTATGGACTCAGATCCATTACTAAAGCCTCTGAAAATAAGTGATGAAATAACTATTATACCGCAACCAGCAAAGTCATCCCTGACAATTACTGCAAAAGGAAAATAGCATTGTAATGTATGGAGTGTGCATTGTCAAAAGATCTAGACTGCTATTTGAATATTGCATTCTACAACCCTAGGCAGTATTGTGTAAATAAAGTTATTTAATTACCATATAAAAATTGTAATTAAATATTGATGTTTAAATTTTGACATTGGGACAAATAGGAGAAGAAAATAAGCATGAATTTTATTTTAATTATTATTATTTTAATATCCAAATAATAATATAGGTAAAATGAAAAATAGTATCTTATAATGTAAATTAATATGAATTGAACAGTGTTTAGCTGTCCTAAAAATGGTGAATTATGTGAGCTATTATAAAATTTCCTTAATTAATATTGAATTGTGCTGGGTAATGTTTGATTGTCACAAATTATTGAAAAATTAAGATCTGTATAACGCCTATGAGATTTAGAATGAATGACAAGTGTATGTGCAAGTTGCACAAAGTTTCAGAAATTCTTGACAATCAAGTGATTTATATGTCACATTTTGTGATTATTTATCTGGAAGTCTTTAATTTATTATCTACCTTTTCATTTATTATTTACTCATCTGTTTTAGAATTATTGTATAAATATGATTTGGGTAGAGACTTTCCATTAATAATGTATGATAAATCATAATTATGATAGATGAATAACTTAAGATGTTTAGTTAATCTGTAGATTTCTAATATTAATTTAAGTGTATTGTTTCAACTAAATGACACATATTTTGCCTTGAATCTTAAACAGTTTGTTGTGAAATTAATATTGTAGTGTCACAGAATCAGTCTTATTTATTTCTGATCTCAGGTCAACTATAATGTTGATTTGGTAAAGTCTAATATTGTTGAATATATGTACTATTAGAAATTCAAATAATGTATTTTATTATTTGATAAAAAATACCATTGTAAGTAAACTGTAGAGGAGAGAGAATGCTTTCTGGAATCCACTCCACATAATATCTTATTTTTACAATATAATAAGATTTACCATGGATCTTCTATCTATATATCTTATACAAATTGCAAAAATGTTTCAATTCAAATGTTTTGTACAACTCAATCAATTAGACATGTCAAGGTCTGCCATTATTAGCCTTATTATTTGTTAAGAGTGATTGGTAGTAGCTGTCACAAAAAAATTAAATTTGAAGTATTGTTTTTCTTTATTTTATAAGGCAATATCCAGCAGCCTCTCAGCTGAAATAATAATAATGATTATTTAATTAATGAAGAGATTAATTTTTTTTTTCTCTAAATATATCCTATAAATCTTTTTACCTATTATCTTTTTATTCTTTTTTTTTAATGTCGGCCCACTGAGCCCACTCGATCGCTGCGCCAAACGTGTCGTCAAATGTATTGTCTATTAAAATTAAACTTAATACATTGAAGACTTATTAATTTTTAACAACATTTTATGTTGTAAAGTAAAACCAATTCGAGTACACAGTAACCCTTTTAAAAATAGTGGAACTGGCATGTCCAACGTTATGATTGGCTGAGCTGTGACGTCTCGTAACGAAATTTGTATTTGAACTTTAGAATTAGCAACGACACGTGATGTGACAGACCTGTTAATATATACGTTAATATATAATACACAAATCCACCAAATGTTACAGTTATATTATTACATTGGAGGAGTGCTTAAACAAGGTATGGAGAGTGCCCTATTAAGTATGAACTGCATATTTAGTTCTCAACAAGCTATTGAAGAGAAATTAAATTAAATTAGAAAAAAATTGTCCTGAATCAGAATAAAATAATTATTATTTTTATAGGTGTGTTAATACACACCTATATTATTTAATTTGTAATATTCTTCTACCTATATTTACGACACATCTGTTTCAGTGGGCAGCAATAGCCATTATAGTTTACCTATGATCTTAAAGATGAATTGTGATTAATCATGTTTCAGTGGTCAAGTAGGTGAATTTTGTATATCTTTATGCTTTGTACACTATACATATTTTGATGGCATAGATCAATTAATTTATAGCTTTTGTATACATAGAATTAAATTAACAATCAACCAATATTATATATAACAAAATTGTCAATCATAATGATCCTTATACGTTTGACAAAAGTAGCGTTTTGTATACATTTAATTTTTGTATATGTGCGTTGGATTCTGATTGCATAAATAGGTACCAACTGAACCGTAAAGCTTTGGTTAATCAGAAAGTGGTACAAATAATACGCGTTGCTATCCTTATTCTGCGGCGATACAGAAGATCCATACTGTGCGGTCGCGGAACAGTAACATTCATGATATTCGAGCTCGTTTCGTTGGAACGAAATATATTGGAAAGATCTCGCAATTTTGCATCACGGCGTTAGATATCGAAACGATTTCGATAATGCGAATGATCTTTGTCTAAGGGCCTATAATCTGGGTTCGTCTTGTAAACGACATCAATTTGATATCACAGCATTGTATGGGAATAATTCCAAATTGCAGAATAAGTCCAAAACATTTTGTTCTAATGAAACAATCGTGAATGTCACAAATGTTATCTTGGCTACAGGTCCACGGTCACTAGACAAATAATCATTTTCGTCGTCGTTCGATTCGTTTTTGGAATCGTTTCGATATCTACGGAATCTACATGTCTATCTAATATATGAATATGATTCCAAATTATGATTCATTCGCATACCTCGTTCTAACAAAACGTAATCGAATGTCATATATGTTACTTTCACTACGGGCCCTGGACCTAAAGACAAAGTAACAACAAGGAGTGGAATTCCCTCCCGCCGGATATTTTCCCTGATAAATACAATCTGGGCCTTTTCAAGGCAAGAGTGAATAGGCACTATCTGGACAGGGATGGACCATCTTCGGCCTCATCGTCACTTACCATCATGTGAGTTCGAGGCCTGTCCATAACACATAAAAAAAAAAAAACTAAGTAGTGTGACTTTCAGTTCGTTAGAACGAAATGTTTGTAGATTGCTATTGGGAATTATTATCATACATTGTGATCAAATATCAAAACTTTCGATAACGAATCGAACGCGTGTGGTACTTTGTCTAGGGGCCCAGATTTAAAATTAGTCGCCCGCTTTCTGCTTAACAACTGCTTAATAACTTTAGAAATTCATAACTAATCTCGGCAGTCACTTATTGTATTATAAGAAGGAAATAAAGTCAGTTTGAATTTTCGTGAACTGCATGTAGACTTGATTAGAAATAAATAAGAATGACTGCTTGAAATTCTGACCATAAAATGGCATTAAATATTTGATATGCAACCTACCTGCGTGTAATAACAGCGCGTAAGTAGCTCAATTTAAGTGTCGTTGCTTAGCCGATACGGCAAGTGCCGACGTCTTGTTAGTTTTGTTTCCACTCTTATATCCACAAAGAGTTGACCCACATGTAGACCTATTTATTAACGTTCGATTGACCGTTCGTTCATTCACCAATTGGCACGTGGATATCCTTAGGCAATTATTTAGTACATTACATATAGTTAACCTTTTCATTACATTGTGGCAAGAATTTAGAAGCAAAGGCTGATTCTCGCACAATTGGTAAAAAAAAATTGAATCCCAGATTTTTATCAGTCGCTAAAGACCTAGAAGACGGGACATGCCGACGTCCGCCATTTTTATAAAGAATGTATTTTAATTGCTTTGAGTGGTCGTGATTTAACAATTGAAAAAAAAATAGTTTGTATTGCTTTTTCTTTATTTATAGTTACAGTGAATGTTAGTGTTGATTTCTAAATATATGGTATAAACATTGATAACATATAAAGATGTATCCAATTATTATTAGTATAATAAAATGTAAGAACAGGATTTGGCTTCGCGTCAAGTCAATCGGTACTCCCATTAAAAACGGTAGAACTGGATATGTCCAATATTCTGATTAGCTGAGTGAAGTGATTGAGAAAGAAAGTTATATTTTAACATTATTTTCAAATTGGCAAGAGTCAAAGCTGAGCCCGTATATTTAAAATCCAATGTTATTCGAATCTGAAAATTTCTTCTTGATATTGGGCACACATCTCTAATTTTAATGTATGTGTGAAGGTTAAATGCGTAGTGCGACAACAAAAACGATATAATCGGTTTTTTGTGTTCAGAGTGCAGCGCCAGACCGCATAATCAAATTTTATATATTACAATAAACGCAAATCTACTAGCTACAAGATAGATTGGACGGCGTGTCAGATGTGGCCCGTGAGCCGTAGATTGGCCACCATTCCTTAAAACATTAGTCCGAAAATCCGCCGCGGAACCATCAATACCAATAATATGCTACCGTTGGTGAGCTGTGTAAAAATATTTGGTGCGTATTATGGCGATCTTATGAAGAGGTTGAATATTTAGTAAAAATTTCATGTTATTGTGCGAAGTTAATAAGAAAATGTTACTGTTAATGATAATTTACACCTAGCACGATTTTAGTTAAAATGTTCAATTAAATAATAAACGTTCAGCGACAACCATGTATAATTTTAATTTATTAAAATATCTTTATTTCAGTGTTTTTTTTAAACATATATAATATGATTATTCTATCCGTTGTATGTTTATACGTTTAAATCAAAGACTTAACTGTGTTTCTCTGTAAAACGAAAGTTTATTCTCATAAAATTTAAAACTTTACAAACACTGATATTAACTATACAATAACTAAATTATAGGCTTACCTGTAAAACGAAAGAAACAACATTTAAAGCCTCGATTTAGGTTTCTTTCTAAAGAAATATAATCTGCTAAATCTTTAAACAAAATTATTTAATTCTATAATTCTTGCTATAATTGTCATAAGTGAAATATCTTATTATGACAGCTTTGATACATTGTATTCCATAGACCAACAAAATACTATTGAAAAAGGCAAATATACTAATAACAAAGAAAACAACAGGGCGTGTAGGTTTTCATTACACATATTTAATATGATTGCACCTGCAGATAAGTCTTAGCATATTTTTATGCAAGATTATGAACATTAAAAAAGTAAAACAATTTTTTTTTAAATACAAGCCTTATTAAATGCGCTAAAAAGAGCAAAATAAACTTTTACATATAAAAGCTTTAGAGAGATTTATTTACTTATAGAATACTTTTAACGACAAGCTTTTATATGTAAAAGTTTATTTTGTTCTTTTTAGCGTATTTAATAAAAGCTTGTATTTAAAATTATATTTTTTTACTTTTATTTATTTTCCGACTAAAAAACCAAGCTTAGCAAACCTTTTCTTTTGATACCCATATTGTAGGGGTGCATTATAAATAATTGGTCCGCTATATTGGATTAAGAATGACGTCACATTATTTATAGAGGTGTTCTTTGCAAGCCCTTTCATTTGATATCCATATTGTAGGGGTGCATTAAAAATATTTGATCCGCCATCTTGGTAATGCCGCCATGTTGGATTTAGAATGACGTCACACAACCATGCATTGTCATCCGACTTACACGTGCATGCAAAATTTCAGCTCAATCGGAGACCGGGAAGTGGGTCAAATTAAGATTCCAAGATTTTCTTACATAGTTACAAGTGAAGCTAATATAAAAGCTTGTAAAAAGAAAGAAAAATGAAAATGTCAAAAGGAAATTAATTATAAATTATTTACTATGATAAAAAGCTTTTACTAATAGTAACATTATTGTCAGAGTGATGTCTTGGTCCTATCATAAGTTTCGTTTTAGTTTTCGATGAGTATTCGACGTATAGTAAACAGTAAATAGAGAATTCATAGAGGTCATGAAATCAGTAGTTTTAGCTCGTTACTGCGTTGTTCAAAAATTGTGCGGAAGAAAGAAGAAACGAGTTGTTTGACTCTTGTTTATAGACTTATACCGGCAAGCAATTTAGGATAGAGGTTGAAATTTGTAAATCAATTATGTAGATACCATAGTACCTACTTAAAAATTAATACGTTGCCACGACAAATAATAAAAAATACAAGAAGAAATATATATAGTCACAAGTAACAACATATTGCATTACCTACGTATTGTATTGTACTATCATTATTATCATTCAAGACGCGGCTTTTGGCTGAAATAATAGGTCACCCCTATTATATGTGTAACTTAAAATATATGATATCATTGCTACCGATGCTTGTTTATATAGACAGTCTTGTTTATATAGTCAATATGGAAGTTGGGCCTGAGTAATGTGCAGCGACGACTTTACCAAAGAAGAGTATAAATTATTGTAGATCATCTGGATAAAGATTAGATTTTAAATATCTCCCGTCTAACTAATATCTGTGGTGACGGGCGATGGTAGTAGTATACTAGAGATGTGTCAATCTTTACAGAAACGACTCGGTGGGTCGTTTCTTCCAAGTGATTCACTGATTCAAATCTCTAACAGCGCTTCAAATGAATCATTCGCTCAATTGCATCTCGCTTTTAATCGGCACGCGGCGCTCCCACGATTGAGATAAGTAAATAGTTCAGAGTCGGAGCGCCTAGGATCACATTGCTCAATTGCATCTCGGTTTCATTCGATACGCGACGCTTACACGATTGACTCAGAGTCACTGATATAAATGAATCAATATTTATAACAGTGTATTTGTATTATATATCAGATTTTAGAATATTTTATCAGTGACTCTGAACCGATTTAATCGGTTCAGAGTCACTTATACAAATGAAGTATTCTACTGATTCGAATCTTTGTACTCATCCGGATACAAATGATCCAATCTCAATAAAGATACGTTTTTTCCATCATTATAGTATACTCATCTATGCAACAGACTAGAGGTGTTCACTCTAAAAATATATCGATATAAAATATAGAAACGTGATATCGATACCTTTTGATATATAGTTTGAAAATATCTGTAGTAAAAAATGGATAGTCCTTTTCTTATCAATAGCAGACAGTTTGTTGTTTGTATCGTATATGTGAAAGTATAACCAGAGACCAGAGTTAGATAGTTATACTAATAGTTTAATAAGGTAACCAGAGTCTGACGGTGGAGCTGGAAGATGGTCAAAATATTTATATAAAAATACTTAATCTTTATGAAGAATAGGTAAGAAAATGTTGATCAGCTTGATAACTGATGCTCTATGGAATGCATATGCATGGCTACGTCTGTGCTTGCACACAGATATCATTACCGGTTAATGAAATTGATTCAAAACTGAAATCATGAATCAATGAGTAATGTCATAATTTACTTCCATTGTCATGAGTCAGCTTAAATTTTTTTAATCGATTCAATATTTTCATAAATTTATCGATATATCAAATTAAAAAATTATTTGTCAAAATATCGATTTATTTCGATACATCGTATGGCAACTATCGAATAATTCGATATATCGATATTAAATGAACATCCCATATCCCTACGACAAACTGAACTACTGACTGAAATCAGTAATTAGTCTGTGAATCAGTTGCAAAAGAAGAAAGACGTACGCATTATAAATAAATTTGTAACTGCAGATAGGTATTACAGTTGAGATATCATGATTAAATCTCAAAGATATTTGCGAAAAACCAAGTACTTGCCACGGCACAGGTAATATTTTTAAATGATTTGACTTAAGTAGTAAGTACATCATTAAAACCATGCTGTTCACAACCACGTGTGCGTAGCTGTTAACCCTCGTTGAAAATTAAAAATGGAATAACTTTGTTCTACTGGTATTTACTTTTTTTTATAATTTTTCATCGATTTAGTTAATCAAATTATCATATTTCAATGACGGTGTTAGATATTGATAGGTTAGTAAGCTATGAATAACATGGGTGCACATTCTGCACCCGCGTTATGAATAGCTCTGAAGATGTGTCTTTAATATATCGTGACATGTTTTATTTAGACTGAATTGATTTAATTACTAACCTAATGATGACATTAACACGAGCCAAAATGTGTTATATTGATGAACACATGATATGAAATGATAGGGCTGATTGCTTTCATCATTGATGCCCTAGCCTCATAGGGGTGAACTGACAATAATTCTATTTTGTTTTAAATTTGCAGTAAAGACATGGTTCCTGATTTATTACGAGTAAGGAATGTTTACTGGTAAGAAACTCACTTTCATATAGTTAAAAAAAGTTTAAGAGTATCACAGACCATCTAGTCTATTAGGTCATTCTACAATAAGGTTATATGCCAATCTACACATTTTACAATGTGTTAATAACCGAATTTTTTGAGTTTAAAAAAGTAGTATAATAGTTAAGTTAAAAATGATGATAAAGTACACGAGCCAAAATGTGTGTTATTGATAACAACATGATAATTAATGATAGGTCTGATTTTTTACAATTTATTGATATTCTTTTGTATTTGTCATAGAACTAAAAACTAATATTTCTTTTATAAAATATAATTTCAGCTCCATACATCCACAAAACTTTCAATTGACCAGTTCAATGGACAGTGATAAAGGCTAAACTCCAAATTAGTTTTTGTGAAGAATGGCTAAACATGCTTGTTATCATGGGGTATTCATCATAACCATGAGTTGTTAATAAACTTGGGCATTCATAAATAAGTTTGTTATGAAATTGCTGCAGTATATGACACAATATATAAAGAAGAAACAGTTAAAGAACTGGTTTTGCCAAACAATGTGAAAATGAACTTCTATTTGTAAAATAGTAGTAATAAATGTTATACTGTCTCAAATATTGTTTTATTTTTTTGAGTAAGTAGCATAAGATTACTACTGGAAGTCTTTACCATAACACAAAATCAAGAGCCATAATTTCCAAATATGAAACAACTATTCAAGATTAAAATTCTTATAAAATACACAAGCTCATTTAGCTCAATTTGCAGAAGTTCCCTTTATGGGGCAAATGAGGTATTTTTCTCATAAGGTTATTTAAAATTTAGAGTGAAATTGATTTAATGAGACCTAAGTTTTGGAGTTATATTGGACTTTTCTGTGGTGACCCGATCGACCTGTCTTTGGTCCTATTGACCTTATGGCTGGGAACTTATTCACCGCCCCTCGAGTGTGGCTGGAGATTTAGAGCAGTTGCATCCAAAAATACTGTTATGAAATTTTCAAAGATACAAATAAGAACATAATATTTTTAAGTTTTATAATAAGATAATAGTCCAATATTGTTTTTATTTAAGAATGATGTAGCATAAAGATATTGCAACTACCAATGTGTCTGTGGAGTTACATGAATAACAAGCAGTCTGAGCATGTATCTGTCGTCCCCTTCTTGAGAGAGTTAATTCACAGAGTACTTGCCTAGTATTAATCAAAACATTCATACACATAATGGATGTTTTGATTTCATTGAACATTTCGATTTTACATAAATAGATACAAATAGACACTAAAGATAGCCACTAGTCTGGGAAGTTTCCAAGTCTATTAAGCTGAAGATTTTGTTTAAATACTTTATCACAATCAAGTATTATCGAAGCAGAGCAGTAATAGAAAATGTTGCAAAAAGGGAAAATAATATTTGTAATGGAGAACTTGTGTAAACAGTTCAATTATGTAAAATTTATCTATGATGGAATTGTTCCTCCTTAAAAGTTCTAAAAAAGTCTCTGACAGCGTGCTTATCTTTTAAAATTGACTCGCTATAAATATACACATAATAACATTTTGCGTTAACGCATTATGCAATTAATTTTTTTATCAACATAATATATAAAAATACGTTATATATAAACCTTATACATAAAAATACGTTATTAATCACAAGTATTTAATTGTCAACAAAATTGATAATACTTGATTTTGCCCAACATCTTATTAGATGTCATATGTTTCAAATACTCAACGAAATAGGCGCTTACGGAACGGTTGAACTCAGAACGTAAGAAAGGTAGGAGAATACTTAGGAAAGGTTTTTTAAAATTCTACCTCGAAGAGGGTGAAACGTTTTCATGCAGGCCAAGCTGCAGGCACATCTGGTATAAAACTAAAAGTTGACTCTATCAATCTCTTAATTATTTTTAAGTCGAGAAAATAATTAGGTAAGCAGTATTTTTATTGCCAGAGCTATATTACATATGTGTTGAGTATATTTTTTTTATATGTATCCGCGTATAATGTTATGTAACTCTTAAGCTGTTTGTGTCCTTTTAAAAGTGCCTGTAAAGGCCTACTTTGAATAAAGATTGCTTTTATTTTCGATAGTTATTGTAGGCGCGTCAAGCTAGACTGTGTAACTATGAATCACTGTTAGGCCGCTACAAATAACGCTGGCTTTCGTAGTGTAAATGTAAAGCTTGAGATGTCCTATTGGTAATTGTGATGTACAATGCGCACTACATCACAGGGTTATAAAATAATATGTATTTTCAATTAGATTATATTTATTATATAAGTACAGTTGGGTCATTATTACTACACTATGTAACATGCACAGTACATAAACTTTAATTCTCTACACTAAACTAATCAGCCTTTCATTTTTAAATGCACACTTAAAGACTACGTTTCTCTATGTGCGTGGGTTACGGGGGTTTGGTTCGGTAACATTCTGCAAGCGAATACTGATGTCTTGCAGAGCCATGTTGGGTAAAATGAAGTCTTCGATGTTGGTGACCGATCTTGATGGGCGGTCGAATGGGAAGCCCATAGCGCGGCGATCGGGGTACTTGCGGTCTCTCAGTCCACAGAAACTAGATGCCTCCTTGCAAGTCATCTGGCCACCATCAGGTTGTTCGATCTATTTCAATAACAAAAAGAGGCTTAATAATGTTGTGTTTAGAATGCATCACCTAATCGAGTCTGTAATTATCATTTTCTATAATCACTGGTAACAAATTAAACCAACCACATAATTGATCATATCTAAAGTAGTAATTAGATATTGCCTTTATTATCTGTAACACATCATAAGTGTCGGTTGTAATAAATTTCTATAGTTTTAAAGATTTTTAACGATGGGCTTTAGCCCAATCGCCATACAAGTAGACTGTTCAACTGACGGTAAGTGGTTACAGTAGGCCAGTTGATGTGTGTATGTTGTGCGTGTGTCAATTTAACATAAGATCTGAGATTATGGTTTATTCCAGTCATTTGCAATATCAATATAATAATATATAATACTAAATAGGGAAGGGGGCGTTCAAGTATTACGTAACGCAATTTGGGGGAGTCTCGTAAAACTTTACGATGCGTTACAGAGGCGGGAGGGGAGGTCTTTCTTACAACACGTTACGTACATTGTTTTTTTAAATAAAAATTAGGGAATTGTAACTCTCAAATTGGCAACCCTTTTCGTGTACGTTTTACGGGCAATCCCTCGATTGTATTAGTCTGGTCGTCATTCTTAATTTGTTGGCAAATCTTTTCGTTTATATTTCACGGGGAATCCCTAGATTGTATTGTACGTCATTTAATGTTGTTTTCGTCGTCAGTATTCGTTAGTGTTTATGTATACCAAGGATAAAAATTATAACATAACAGGGTAAAAATGATCACTTGAGTGTTACGTATCGTTTACATGGTATAGAAAACGTTACGGTGCGTTATAAAGGGGGGAGGGGGATAAAAAATCTTCAAAATTGCGTTACGTAATACTTGAACGGTTCCGAAGGGGAAGCTACCCGTGTAGCCTGGTACAAGGTTTCCCTTGGACAGTTCTAATCTCCTAGTATTTTTGAATTTAAAACAGTTCATCGCATTATTCTTGCTTTCTTGAAATCTATATTTTGCATACACAGATAAAGTAATAGGTGTCAATTGTTCTCAATGCGAGAGTAAATGATAAACTCACCGAGTCCAGGTCGTAGTTGGACAGCATGACGAACAAGACGTAGGGCATGCCGGCCTCCGTGCCCTTGGGGAGCAGCATGTGCTGGGGCCAGCCGCAGCCGCAGAAGTTGAAGGCGGCCAGCTCCTCGCGCCGCGGGTCCGCGCCCTGCGGCGACAGGTCGCGGAACGTTTGCTCGAACGGGATCGTGAACGTCGACTCGGAGGACTGCCTCGTTATCGTGTTCTGACCGGCATTCACTGAAACATTCAACGTATATTTACCGTAATCACGACGCTGGTTATGCAACTCTGGCTATCACATTTTGATTGAAGCATACCGATAATGGAGATCCTTGGGGGAGGCCTATGTCCAACAGTGGGCGTCTATTGGCTGAAATGATGATGATGATACCGATAATAGAATTATATTTCTGCTTTATTATTTTTTTATATATATTCAAACTAATAATGTAACTGCACTAGAGTTTCTCTACGGGAATTCTCGATTTTCAGTTTTAGTGCAATTTTTGCCTTACTCGAGACGAGAAAAAAGTGGACGAGAAATCGAGAAATTAAGTCAAAAATTTTTAAAACTTAATACGTAACCGACTAATGCTTTAAATGCCCTCGTATTTTTGAAAGCTTATTTCCTAAATAATAAATATATGTAAATAATATAACCTAGTGGGCTAGCTTTTGGAGCAGTTTCCTCTTTAAATTATGTTTGATTCTTAATTATTTATTATATTCTTAAGTATACTTACGTAACAAAAAACTAACTTAAGAATACTTATATAACAAAATATTGAAAATTTATATTGAAACGTTGGATTAAAATAAGTTACCTGTACCTCATTGTTATTCATTGTAATTATAAAGCTAGTCTGATTGTTTAATTTTTCTAAATAATTCAAAAACTTTTGATTCGTCAATTCGTTTCAATTATACATTTTAATAGAAAAGTTAGTAGTACAGACAGAGACTAAAGTAAATTATATAGTATGTAATGTAAGGTACTAAATTATAATGTGGTGACATGAAGGCATTATTTATAGATGATATTTTATTTGTTTTTCCCAAAGATGAATACTATTTAGTCCTAAAATTGTGTGTAGTGTAATAACAAAAGATCTCGCTAGATTTTATTTCGTTTAACAAAAATTTTATATACTTACTTAAGTTAAAGTCAATTGAAACTTATAATAAATGTTGTTGAATATTGCATAAAAAGCATACTTTTATTGTTACAACACATATTTTTTTCATATTTTTAAAAAAATCCATATATCTCGACAACTCGAGAAATAGTGGTCGAGAATTCTCGTGCTCCGAGAAATAAAAAAGCTCGAGAATTGAGAAACCCTAAACTGCACTATCTGACACTTCAAATTAAAATTTGATAGCAATTGAGTTATATGATCTGGGTGCACACACTGAATGCAATTTCCAGAATCTAGCAGCATTTACTTTCCAATTCCGAACGATTTTCAAAGTCGCAAAGGAGTACCATCCTCCCTCACCCCAAAATCTCCTTTATCAGCATCGCATCAACACTGCAGATTGCGACACGTCCTAAGTGACACCCAATCAACTAACGCAGGACTTTCAAGCCATAGGGTCAATAGCACTGACAGCTTATGCTGAGTTTAGTTTAGAGCCGCTCCGGCCGGTATCCTCATGATCCGATGCCCGATGTCCAACATGATCTACGCAGCATTGACTGTGGGGTTACTCTGGGCACGTTTCTTTAAGCCATCACGTAAACGTCGGATACTGACAGCGCATTAAAATGAAAAGTACCAGTTTCATATCAAAAAAAGTATAGGGTATGCAACGACGTCATAGTAACATACGTAGCTCCTAAGGTGCCAGATTGGAGTACAATATTCAAATTTAGGTGGGACCAGTCGGGAAAATTAAATGTGTGATGACTAGTGCACGGAATAGGTAGTTTAATTTTATGTACATGCGATTTTGTGACATCAACAGTATGGATATGCCCGGGAACTTACTATTTTCAGAGATTGTAAAAATATTATATTGAACTTTCAAAATAGTATTTCATCTTTTAGCTTATTGTTGTAATAATTAGTTGTAAACATAAAATTTTACAACAAAACCGTAAAGAAACGCAAATAAAAACAAAAAATTTTAGGTTTATCTATGTTACGCTTACATTGACTTTCTTTCTGCAAGTGCATTAAATTAAACTACCTATTCCGAGCACTAGTGATGAGAATGTGGATGAAGGTAGAATTATTTAAAACGCGATTTAAACGAACGAACGGACGTAACGAACATTTAAACGTATGTTTTTAGTTATATCACGTACGTGGCGTGACGAATCTATCCATTTCGATGAACATCTTGCGCTGGTCGGAAAGAGCCCAGGGTAGGTTCCTCTCGTCGAACTTGGGGCAGAGGAAGATTCGGACCGTGGTGCGGCGCGCGCTGCCAGTGTTGTTCACGTTTATGCTGCATACGGAAATTATTACTGATTAATCATAATATCAGTACGCACTGACACATTCGTAATATAATCGAAACTTCTTCAGTTTTTAGGAATGAGAAAGATTTTTTTTGAATTTCGTTCCTAATCGTCCACCTTCGTTATTAGAGGCACCTATTGCACAACAATTGTTGTACTTTATAGACTATTTTCACGATATTTAGTAAATCTACATTCTTGCTTAGCAGAAGGACCGATAGTTGTTTTTCATGGGAGAGCCATGCTTCGGCACGAATTGGGCCGGCTCGACCGGAGTGATACACGGCCTCATAGAAAACCGGCGTAAAATAGCGCTTGCGCTGCGTTTCGCCGAGTGAGTGAGAGACTTATTCCCTTTTAAAAGGCCGGCAACGCATCTGTGACTCCTCTGGTGTTGCGGGTGTCCATGGGCAACGGTTATCGCTTACCATCAGGTGATCCGTTTGCTCGTTTGCTGCCCTATCCTGTGAAAAAAAATAATAATATATATACTCCGTTTGTTTAGGTAATTAACTAAAGGTAAACAATAAAAATGGCGGCGTTCAGGGATTTTCAACCTTTTATTACAATGTTTATTTGTATATTGAGGTGTATAAAAACTACATTGCATTACAAATTATTTATTACGTAACAACATAATTGTAATCAAAAGTAGTAACTACTACATTCATTTTATTAGTCTGAGTCAGACTCAAAGTCAGATGAACTTTCACCAACACTAATTATAAAGCGATCACTGATGTCATCAGTGATCCTATCTAAAGTGAACATCTTTTGTTCTTCTTTAATTACGTGATCCTCACAGCTTTTCCAGTTCTCTGCAGTTTTACTTTTTAATTTAGTAGGGTTATTTTAACTATGAATTTACAAGAAATGTTTTGAACACCAGTCTTTTTAGGTTCTTTACAGTAGTCACACCTTGTAATACTTGTGTGAAACTAGGTATTATAATCTAAGTTATTTATTATTTTAAAACTAAATAAATAATATTTACTGTTTAAAATTAAACGAGGTAGTTATATATAGAAAGATATAATAGTAATTATTATGTTTAAATGAACCAATAATTTGTTTTGGTTACATTTTATCTCGGAATAAAAAGTGGACCTATAAAAGAAACCTTTTTATGATTTGTTAATTACCTTTTGTTAATTACCTAAACAAACGGAGTTTAGTTAATTTGTGGATGAAACACATTTTAAACTCATTTGCACGGGGCCGTGGCTATGTAAACCCACGATTAGACTAGGATTTTGTTGATGTCAGTTATAAAGGCACACCCACACATAACGGAAGGGTCGGTGATTGAGGTGCGTGAAGCGCGCGTACACGGGCCCGCGGTTGGAGAAGTCCAGGCCGCGGGACAGATCCACGTCGCTGGACATCCAGAAGGTGCTGAGCTGGTTGGGCTGGCCGCCCGGCGTCTCCACCGACGCCGACGTCACCTGAACGCCAGGGTTCTCCAGCTGTGGGGTAAAATATATTGATTAATTGTGTTGATTTTCCATCAACAAAACTTTATTTACTACTACTAATACCCAATTTTATAAACAAATCTATAAATATGGTTTTTTTTTGTAATGTTTTGTGGACAGGCATTTGGCCTCGATCTCACCTGATGGTAAGTGACGATGAGGCCGAAGATGGTCCATACCTGTCCAGATAGTGCCTATTCTTACTCTTGCCTTGAAAAGGCCCAGATTATATTTATCTGGGAAAATATCCGGCGGGAGGGAATTCCACTCCGTTGTTGTGCGCATTATAAAAGTAGAAGCGAAATGCTTAGTGCGTATAGGTGGTATATCAACAACATAAGGGTGGAAGCCCACCCGCCGTTTAGTTCCCCTGCGGTGGAATGGGGATGCTGGCATCAAATGGAATGGCTTATCAAACGTAACGCCATCTATTAGTATAGACTTGGAAAACTTATTAATGTACAGTGCGCGGTTCCAGAGGAATTTCCTCCCGCGTACACTTCGTTTGTGGAATGAGCTCCCTGCCGAGGTTTTCCCAGAGGGCTACAGTATGGGGTTCTTCAAAAGGGGAGTAAATAGGTTTTTGAAGGGTCGGCAACGCGCGAGTGACACCCCTAGTGTCAAAATATTGCTTCACGAATAAAATGCTTGCTTTAAAACGTTAACAATAATCATATATCCAAAGATTATTTAGTGAAGTCTCCATAAATTTGACATAAATATCTAAGGGCAAAATCGCCATCTGCAGTTTTATACATAAACCGTTTCACGTTTAAATTTATTGAAAAAATCTCTTATCTCTATTCATAGTTAATCATATTGGGGAGTATAATTCGCCATAACCGGCATCCCGTTCGCGAAGACATTTCTAACTTCCAATATGTGTGATTAACATTGTCAAAATTCATAACATTACTAAATAGATTTAATAGAAGTAATTATATCATGTAGTTTTTTCTTCAGGGATAGTAACGATTATATATGAGATTGTAAAATCTTTACCTCAGACCTAGTGTAGGGACGCACAGAGTTGGACTCTTTGTATCTCTGGAAGAAGTCGTCAATCCACGCGTGCCAGCGGTAGAAGAATGGGTCGCGCATCGTCGTCGCTTCGTCCGCTATCACGCCGAAGGATTCCTGTTTATTAATCAAATTAATGTACAAACTGTAAAAGTCTATTTTTCTGTTCAAAACGATATTTTGATTTTAACAATTCATTTCCTAAGCTTTGAGCTCAGTTGTGGCAATTACACAAAATGTGTCTGCCAAGAAAAGCAAAAATACGATCTGTGGCTGTGGCAGAGTACGGGTTCTGCATCTTCCTACGAAGAAACTGATACATGTGTGCGAAATCGATACTTCACCTTAGGGCGTGGCTCGTGTTCCTCCATGGGGATGTACATGAGCAGTGATGATGGGGATGGTACTCACCAGGAAGCGATGGTTGGGATCGTGCATGTACGCGGAAAAGCTGTGCCCGTTGTTGTGCACACTTCCATACAGGTCGCGATTGGGAGAGAGGATGCTGGCCTCAACCATATTACCCAGCATGTCGATGTCTAGCGGCACAGTGCTGCCATTGGGCTGCAAGCATAACATTATCATGTTAACATGAGAATATAACGTTTTACTGAAACCTTAGACAGTTGTAAAGTTTGATACTCGTAAATTTATTTGCATAAAATGGCCAAAATCTCAAGTATTTTTCACATTCGATCTTTATATTTCTACTTGTTTATATTTATGATTTAAACCAAAACAACTGTCATTGTTTAAAAATGTGATTAAAATAATTATATTAAACATTTTTGCTCGGTATAAAAATCGTTGGAGCAGATTTTTTTCCAATGACTTTTTCATGCTGTCTCCATTAGCTCCACCGCTACTGACGTTCGGAGTTCGGAGGTATTCAATCGGTATAAAATGACTTGCTCAACTAAAGCGCTACCTCCCGGACTATAAGGTTGTCACTGGTAAAATTCATAAAAAGAAAACGCCACAATGAGAGCAAGTAAAAGGCCACTGTGGCCTTTTTAACGCTCAACGCAATAATATTTTAGGCAACTATAAGTGTCTGGGAGGTTGAAACAATTGACAAAATAAGAAATCCTGATCTAAGACACGGCTCTGATTAGCTCACCATTCTAGCTTGTCCAGTAGCTACTGCTTCTTCAAGATTCTTCCTCCAACGCTCCATATCAGATATGGTAACGTTAAGGCCGTCAACTGGCCGGTTCAAGTCCTGCCACTTCATATTGGCCTGTCGGGGCGGCCAGCCACGGGAAGAAGTCAGACTGTCTAATTTCGGGAAGTAGGCCTCTGGGATGGTTTCGCGCCAGTTGCTGAATTTCTTTACGCGCATGAGGGAGTTGCAGAGACGTTCGCAGTTGTAGCTGAAATTTCATTTTTTCATTTTATATCAATACTATATTGTTACAATAACTTCACAAAACCTAACATAAGGATCTACTTTACGATATCTACACAAAATATGAGAAAAAGGTATTATTTAGGTATGTATAAATGACATCTCTATAGTTTGTCGAAGAGCAGTTTGTAAATCGGCAATTTTGAACACTTCTCTTAATTTATCAAGAATTATTTTGAAACTAGCTTTCTGCCCGCGGCTTCGCCTGCGTGGATTTCGGGATTGGGTCTATAGAGGGTTAAGGGTCATAGCTTTTGCCCACGGCTACATATGCGCGGAAGTCGGTTTATGGCGCGAAGCTTTTATCGCGCTTCCCGTGGGACTATCCGTTTTAAAATACCGCAAACCTTGCTCAAGAATCACTCTATCTATTGATGAAAACCGCATGAAAATCTGTGCAGTAGTTTTTGAGCGAAGCCTTTATTGCGCATCCCGTGGGATCTGTCGATTTTTCCGGGATAAAAAATAGCTTATGTTACTCGGGGATAATGTAGCTTTCCAAAGGTGAAAGAATTTTTGAAATCGGTCCAGTAGTTTCGGAGCCTATTCATTACAAACAAACAAACAAATCTTTCCTCTATAATATTAGTATAGACTAACTAATTCGTCGGTGCTGGATTTACATTTAACTGTTACTGTTATTATTTACCGAGCGATTATCTGTTGGTGCATATAGAAGAATAGTTCTCCACGACGGTCCTTAGCTACAATACTTCTGTCAGCTGCTGCAAACGGGTACACGAGATGCCAGTGCCAGTGATGTAGGTTGACGCCGATGTCTTCACGCCAATATGCCAAACGATGTTCCACCTCCAAGTCCGTGGCGGTGTAGTCGCGTGGAATGATAATAGGATTTCGCTGGAGAGTATACAGTAAGTCAATCTAGGTACCAAGACAAGAAGACTCAAACGAATCTGTATCGATCAACCACAAAAGAGAAATTTGTATAAGAGATATGCTCATTCAAATGCCTTTCTTGCAAAATGCAATTCTTGTTATATCTAAGTTATATCATGAAAAATCTAATTTAAAGTAGCTTTTAAAAGCAAAGATAACATGTTTTTTTAATTATCATATTTATATATTCTTTGAGAATTTTTTCTATCAGAAGAGGAGAGGCTGAGAATCCTCATAAATACCGCTGGAACCAAGTGCGCGGTGATTATGTGGGACTCCACACTGATCGAGGCGGTTCAACCGATGTGAACTACAGACCAAACTCAGCTTTGGTCCTAATGACTGAGTGGCTTGAAGTAATAGCAACCACTTCTCAGGAGAGGGCGTGATACAGAACGTGAGCTCTTGATTTCGTGTGTGTCTAGTTAAAAATGTTGTACTTTTGGTGCGGTAAGCATGTAAAAAATGTTTTTAAGAAAACCTTGAAATTTGGGTCTAATATAAATATAAAATGTACATAACGCATACAATAACAAAAAACGTTTTGATCTACAATAATGATATCAATAGGTACTATTTTAATACAATGGCTGAATGAGCATTAATCTCGTTGACTAATTAAAAAAAAATACAATGACATATTACAATCTTTTGACAGCATAAATTTTCTTACGTTTCTTTACAGGAAGATTTACTACCACCGAGCATTTATTGACTAATAAAATTATATCAGTTTACTGTATATTGTAGTTGATAGTAAGAATATGAAATTAAAACAATAAATGCATTGTATATGTCGTATTATTAATTTAAGCATTTACAGTGATAAATACTTATCTATTATATTATATTATATTACGTTTGTTGCCATTTTGTATGTAAAGAAATCCTGTACGTTGCGAAAGTCACGTAGGCCACCAAATTATTCGCGCGTGTTATTGTTTTTATAATATTATTAACCTTAATGTTAACGTTGTTTTTAAAAATACAGTAACAGTTGTTATTCAATTTGCAATTATGGAAGACTTAGGCATAAGTCCTGGTGTGGTTGTAGTCCGTGCTAAACCAGAAGGTCAAAGAAAAACTTTTAAACCCAATATTCGCTCAATGAATAAAATTCCCGATGATTTGCTAAACGATCCATTGATAAATAGAGCTTGTGAAGTGCTTCCTAAAAATTATAATTTTGAAATTCATAAAACGATATGGAGGATAAGATCTCTAAACGCTAAAAGAGTAGCTTTACAAATGCCAGAAGGTAATTTTTATTAATTACGTTTTACAACTCAATCAAAAAATCCCCACTACTGGACATAAGCTACCACCAAGGATCATCACACTGATCGGTCTCATGAGAAGGTTTGGCAATTTTGGGCCATCTCCTATTACGCAGGCCCAGTGCAGGTTAGTGGGGATCATCAGTGTTGTATCTTGGTTAGCAAGGTTCACTCTAAGCAGGTTAGGTTGGTTTGGGTCTCTTTAAATATAATTTGAAAATCCTTAAATCCTTACTAAAAGTTATCACTGAAGATTAAAATATATTTTGATTTTTTGGAGAGTAATTCTTTGAATTGTGGGTAATATTGAATATAATTAAATTTCAGGTTTGACCATGTTTGCTACAACAATATGTGATATAATTGAGACCTTTACAAAGGCTGATACTGTCATTATGGGTGATGTTACTTATGGTGCTTGCTGTATCGATGACTACACAGCTTTAGCGCTCGGGGTTGAATTACTAGTGCACTATGGACATTCCTGTCTTATTCCGATAGACCAGACAAGTGATGTAAAAGTGCTCTATATATTTGTAGACATAAAAATTGATCCTTCACATTTTATAGATACAATCAAACTAAATTTCGCAAAAGGTTCTCACATAGCATTAGTCAGTACTATACAATTTGTTACAACTCTACATTCTGTCGCAAAACATCTTCGAAGTGAAGAATATACTGTAACTGTCCCCCAATGCAAACCATTGTCTCCAGGTGAAATCCTTGGCTGCACTGCTCCCAAATTAACTGCTGATGCAATAATTTACCTAGGAGATGGAAGATTTCATCTTGAATCAATAATGATAGCTAATCCTACAATCCCTGCATATAAATATGATCCTTATGACAAAAAGTTTACATCAGAAGTGTATGAACATCAGTTAATGCAAACAAATAGACTGAACCAGGTTAAAACGGCTGAAACTGCTGCCAGTTTTGGATTGATTCTTGGTACATTAGGGAGGCAAGGCAGCACAAAAGTTTTAGCAAACTTGGAGAAGCAAGTATCTAACTCAAATAAAAAATATGTTAAAATACTTTTATCAGAAATATTTCCTAGCAAACTTTCCTTATTTAATTTAGATGCTTTTGTCCAAGTAGCCTGTCCAAGATTATCGATTGACTGGGGTACAGCATTTACAAAACCATTGCTAACACCATATGAATTTTCAGTTTCATTAGGTAACAGTAAATGGTTGAAAGATGATAATACTTATCCTATGGATTTTTATTCAAATGACAGTCTGGGGCCATGGACACCAAACCATAAACCTGTGTTTTGTTCAGGCACAGACAAAAAATGTGACAATTGTTGTAATGGTAGTGGTAAAAATAAATAAAATATACTTACGGGAACATTGCTTGGTATAACAGCAGCAGTTTCACGGGCTTGAGAGAACACTTGAGAGTCTAAGAACTTTGATGGGAAAGTCTCAGCAAAATTGGGTATTTGGATATCTCTTGTGTCACGTCTATAAAAGACATAAATTTAAGCTTGCTGTTTCATCTGCTGTATATATTGTTATACCAGAAAGAGGTAATTGGAGAAACTTACCTATGCATTAATGCAACTGAATAGCAGTAGTTAAATAATTGAGGGTTGAGGTTAGTTCTGGCAAACACACATGTGGACAAAAGCTGTTGCAGTTCAGATTCAGGTACAGCTAAAAATAGACATGTGAGTAAATATATGAATTTTGTACAAATGTAATTTATTTTAGTAATAAGCCTGTTTGTCCTTGTAAATAAATCTTTGAATTAAATGTTTTATTTTGTATTATTAAAAAAAGCAAATATTAATACACACATACATTAATAAGTGAATTTGTACATAAATATGTTTTTGATAGTATGTATTACATTTGAATTTAAGTATGCATACTTATGTAATACTTTGTAGTAATTCAAGTTTATTATATTTACCATAACATATGTATTCAGTTATGAATAAACTATAAAACAATGTGAATAAAATTTAAAGAAGTTGAAGAAAAAAAGCTTCCTAATGTGTGAAGTTTGTATAATTATTAGCATTTCATTATTACCATTATGTGCAGTACTTACACATAAGAACATTGATAACTTCTTCTGCCATCTGTTGATGTTTTGGCAAGAAAAGGGAGAAATCTGCATCAGTAGGCAGTTGTGAAGCGATTGGGAATTGAGGTACTGTATTTAAGTTAGACAGAACTATGACTTCACTGGACTCATCACCATAGCGGTTATTCAATTCAATTCCATTGTTCTCATAGTCTTTAGGCTGAAAAATATTATATACTTAGCTTAAACATCATATAGATGTTCATAGATCTTTTGAATAAGGCTTAAAACTAAAGTGTGTAAAACCTCTATTGTATTATATTATTAATATACAAACTTATAGCATGATTCAGAAAGTATGTGCATTTGGCAAAAACATATATTGTAATAAACTTATTAGTATAAGTATACTAAAAAAAACTTTCTTACCAGCAATTGTTCCGTGAGCTGAAACAGAGTGTTGTTCTCGCCCTTGGGAGTAATGAGTGTCTCATTTGGTCGATCAAATAACAATGTAAAACCTTTCTTTAGGTTTTCCATTTTAAATAGTGTATTTAAAAACTAAACAAACGTTTTGAAATATATCTTGCTCACTTCACAGAAACTGTGAAGTGGGATTGTGTCTGCTATTGCAACGAAGATCATTTTATACCAGTATGCATTCAGTGTGCAAAAAATAACGGGTGCAAAACCGCACAGCACGGCACTACGATGGATAGTATAGAGATATTGTGTAATAGTTTTCGTCTGTGAGAAAATTCTTATCTGGAGCAGTTTGTGGTTTTTGATAAATTATCACATTTGTGGTTTCAATGTTCGGGAGAACCATATTCTGCAAGTGATTGTCGTCGTTAGTGCCTATTAAACAAATTAGTATCAAAATTGTTGGAATAACACCTTGGACAGAACAGAGAGAAGATGGTACTTAGCAGAATTAGGATTTAGATTTTCAGTTTGCTGACATGAGAGAGAAAAGTATTTCATTCAAAGTGTAATAATGAGGACCACAATGTTTGCAGTTTATTAACTTGGGTCCTGTAGCTGTAATTCTAAATTCCTTTATCATAAAACTATCAAGTAGGTACCTTTATTTTGAAGAAATGTGTTCTTATCTATGCCTCATCCAAACTGGAATAATGGTTCACTATTAGGATTCAATAAAAAGCAGAGGTAAGTAATAGAGGAGAAAAGAAGGTACCTATGAACAGCACAAGCCTACAATCCTAGTAATCAAAGAAATATTACATTTTCTATAACATAGTATTTTCATATTAATTTACATGGGGTGAAAATCTTTTAAGTTATATGAACTTCTGTTAGGTGTAAACCGCATTTTCCATTAGATGTTCTTTATAATTTCTAAGTTTAATAATTATCCAAACAATAAAAATATTAAACTATTATGTAAATGAATAAATATACATATATTATTTAGATGTGTTTCTCGGTCAATAGTATTGTAAAGGTTTTTTTTGCCATTTTGTGACAGCTCTTTTGCATTGTTCAATAAACATCATCTTAATTCATATACCCTACTGAGGGGCAAAGCCTACCCTATGTTAGGGCTATTAGAATTTATTCAATCTAGTACAGATAGGTTGAATATATTTTCTTTGCAGTAAATAAATTGATAAATGTTTGTCTTTTTTGGAATTCATTATTAGGCAATGTCACATATACAGCAGTATAAACGCACATCTTCAGAAAATGTGAAATTCACTTTTAGGATCAAAATGTTTTGAAGACCAATATTTACAAAATAATAAAATAGCAAATCGTTAGTATCAATAGAGTGCCGTTTAAATAATTTTAAATTCCAATCCAGTTATAATAAAAGTCTTATTGAGTATCAAATAGAGTGTATTTTCAGGTAAAATTTCTAATCACAGCAATATTTTTCTAACTAATTAATAAATATATTAAAATTTCTCACTATAAATTGTACTACTAATTTATTTTTCTGCCAGAAATTGGCAAACAATTTTCAGAAATTTTTCAGGTTTCTGACTGTGTACCCAATGGCCAGCACCCTCAACAAATACCATATTAGCCATGGGGAAAAATTCCTGTATCTCCTTCAAATCATTCTTCCTGAAATAACAAAAAAATATATATATATTTAAATAATATGACATGATAAACCTATTATAGTTTTGAGTGAATGGATCTGCAAATAATTAAAGTAGTAAAATAACTTCATATGGTACAACTGTTCACACTGTTGGGTACAGGCTTCACTCAAGATATGCATCATCTTTTATCAAATATGGCGTATGAAAGTTAGCGGGAAAACAAGTTATCATGAAAAAATTGAGCAATTTCATTAAACTTACCTAATGTAATCAGATAAAGATCCACCAATAAAAAGTGTTGGACCACAATACTGAAGTCCTTTGAGATTAGATGGAAAGCAAGATATGTGATTTTGAAAATTATCTTTAAGAGCTGGCAGATTTACTCTCCATGTGTAAGCACCTGTGTTGGTCTGTACTAAATTAGTTATTAGAAAGTTTCTGAGATTTACATCCGGGGTAATGTTTTTCAACTGCTCATCAGCCAATCTTCTGGCCTTTGACATGGCAATGCCGGGTCTAATGTCCACAGACGACATAGCATCAAATAAGTGAACCATAGAAAAAATTT
The DNA here is from genome assembly GCA_036419045.1 of Scirpophaga incertulas. Lineage (NCBI taxonomy): Eukaryota > Metazoa > Arthropoda > Insecta > Lepidoptera > Crambidae > Scirpophaga > Scirpophaga incertulas. Next base: position 8,477,943 of record CM071646.1, on the reverse strand, counting down.
GTGGGCTTGTTTTAACTGGTGATATGTCAACTACTATTAAGCTGGATACCAGGTCAGACTGAAATATGTTTATGTCAAATAATTAAGAACATACACAGTGTAAAAAGACAAATAATGAAGTTGCAGTCTTTCTGTAGTGCGCATACAAACAAGTTAAATAACTGAAAATTATTGTTGCTAAACAAATTTGATGTATTAAAAATAATTGTTCAATATAATACAAAGCAATGTAATAGAAGGTATGGCAGACAGAAAAAAATTGCACACTTGTGTAAGTGCATATTTCATGGTACATTATGTACCAATGGTGACATAACATTATTATTTTGTTAAGAATTCAATTAACTAATATAATAACTCTTAAGTTTTTGGTAAGGATTATATAATTATAATCTACTAGTAATATTATATTAGAATCTTAATTTTATGCATATAAACAATTGCATTTGACTCATTGCATTAAATCACTCTCTGCACTTAAATCTATGCATCACCCAAAGTGGAACAACTACGTACAACTTACACATAGAAGTGATAGCACCATAGCTGTACGACCGCCCATGCTGTGTCCTAGAAGAGACACTTTAGACAGCTCCAGTTTCTTCAACAGTTTCATGATATCATTGGCCATATGAACGTAAGTGTGATGAGAAGAGTGCTGGCTATCACCATGGTTTCGAGCATCGATGCTAATAACCTTTCTACCCGTAGTTCTATGTATAGCCTTACTCATGCTATTCCAATTATTCTTAGAACCTAATAACCCATGTAAAATTACTAGTGGAGGTTGTGAATTGTCTTCAGGGTCTGCAGTACTTTCGTATGATGCATAAGCAAGCTCTACTGTATCCGAACTCGGTAATTTTGATGAAAAGTATCTTGGACATGTTTTATGTATTATGTTTAAGGATCTGAATAGTTTTTGTCGGCCAATTCTTGTGATAAACATAATTTAAATAATTGCACAAAAATATACAAAAATTTGAAAATGTCATTGTCAAACGTCAAACTAACATTAGAGCACAGATAAGATGTTTTTGGAGGCAAAGTTTTTAGGTTCACATCACAATTATCTTCAATATGAATATTAAAAGCGTTTTATATGGTAATCGTAGATTTTTTTTATTGGTGAATTGTATGATGTATGCACAAAATACTTAATCATTGAAAATTTATTTAAATGCTACTAAAAAATTTATGATTAAATATCAAAAAGTGTATACGTAGAATGCCATAAGTTATTTATTATCAATATTTTATATACGTCCCACTGGAGATCGAGTAAATTAAATATAAATTATAATGAGCTATATAGTGTTTAGTTCCACTGCTTTACATATAGTTACTAAATGATCCGTTTTTTATTAAGGAATAGCAAACAGCTACATAATACAAATAAATAGCATAACACAAACGTTGACAATATTGTACCACCCACAACGGTATCCACGTATTACTCAATTGACAATAACACAAAAACACAGTCGCAAGTCGCTGTATAATATTAACAGTATAACAAATTAATTTCAGTTGTGTAATAAAGTGGCACACAAAACAAGACTATATACTATTTAAACAACTGAAATAGCACATAAAAATTCGTAGATAGACTTTTTAAAACTATTTATATCGCCACAAAATAAATCTATATCTTTAAAAGATTCGTTGTAATTATGCATTATTCGACGGAGTGGTAACGCAGACCGAGACCGGCGTTAGTGCGATATGCACTAGTGGCGAAAAGACGGCCTGTATGTACAGAACGAATTTGAGCATTTCCAGGTACTGCATAGTATACGCTCGATGCTAATGCAGTACAGACAAATTTATTGTTAACTATTTTATACAATGTTAACGCTTCAAGATATGTTACGTCTAATCTCGAGTGACAGAATACCATACTTGCTAAGCAACAAAGCATGGGACAGATATAACTTGTGACATCTGTAATACATGGTTCGCAAAAACTTTTGAACTTTTTCAATTGCTTTTTTATAAATTTTGTAGAATGGGTTCCATATGGGTACAGCGTATTCAAGTTGCGAACGCACTAGACTTTTGAACAAGTACAAATATGTGGAAGGGCATGTGAAGTCCATACAATAACTCATAAGAAATCCGTACATTTTAAAAGCTTAATTTATTATTTTTTAATATGTATGTCTAGTTGCAGCTTTGAATTCAAATGGATGGATCTCTGAGATCTATAACTCGAAATAAATTTGATTTGCAAAGTGTATAAGAATGGTAAATAATATTTTTCTTCCTAGTGAAATTAATATAATGACATTTTGGGATATTCAACTATAGTTTATTAACTTCACAGTAGATAGTTAACCTGTCAAGATCACTTTGTACAGCCTCCACATTTCTAATGGTTTTGTACATTGTTAGAGTGTCTGCATATAATAGGAAGTTAGAGCAGAGAAAACATTCTTTAATATCATTGAATTAAGAGAATAAATAATAAAGGACCAAGAATGGAACCCTGTGGCACATCGGACGTGACCAAAACGTGACCTGACTGATACGCATTGACAAAAATCTTTTGAGACCGATTCTGGATATATGATGAAAACCATCGCAATAAATTTCCACGAATCCTGTTGAATGCGATTTTATTGGGAAGAAGCTCATGGTCCATTTTGTCAAAAGCATTTTTAAAATCTGTATATACAGCATCCACTTGATTATTTTCATCCAGGTTTTCAAATAATGTGTCAGTAACTGTTATCCTCAAACCCCAGGGGGTTTGAGGATAACAGTTAATACACACAAAAAATTTCATAAAAATCGGTCCAGCCGTTTAGGAGGAGTTCAATGACTAACACACGTACAGAAGATTTATATATATAAAGATATGTGAAATACACTTCGATCTCATCAAGCCACTCGGCGTCATCATTTTTGTGCTATGCACTACCCAGATAATTACGTTATGCTAGAATTACATTATGACCGAACTTAAAGTGCCAAAGATACCTTTTAAGAAAAGAAATGTATATATTGAGAATCTCAGCTTTTCCTTAACTCATATCATACGTACATATAAAATGTATATTTTATAATTACAGAATCCGTATGTTAGTATCTGTCGCAGGGTATGTGTGTGAATCTGTGTGGGTGTATATAGAGAATGGACGTTGTATAAAGTTTGGAGGCATTGAGTATAAGGTACTTTTTACAGTTATATTTCTCTACGACAACATTTCTATCTCATTTTACTTTAGAGGAGTTATTCGATTAATTTATTAAATAATTAGATAGTTAATTTATTTGATAAATTATACTGGTCAACAAAATTTTTACTTTGTCGTGCCACATGGACTTTTTTAGCTTATTAACTTTGATAAGATTATGTTATTGACTAATATAAAATATGAAAGTGTATTTTTTTGTTTGCAAGTTCCTGTGGCCAGACACACAAATTGTATTTTAAGGGACAAGCGTACAACATATAAGTGATATAGGTCATTCTGCATACAATCCTAACACAGTGGCAGTGTGACTTTTTTCTGTTCCTAAGGGTCAAGAACCCATTGTGCGATCAATATATTCATCACCCGACGAGGCTGTTGAAGAGTATGAAAAACAGTATGTGACACTACCACGGCGGCGTAGCACAAATGCTTTTAATAGAATATAAAAGTGCATGAACGCAAATGGAGAATACTTTGAGAAATATCAAATTAATTTGACTATTTTAGATACTAAGGTTTTCTCTTAAAGTATTGTACAAAGTTTACATGCTTTGCTTTTATTTATTATTCAATAGAAATTCTTTTACAATTTCAAAGAATTTAGTCGGATTTTCTGCGTGTACGTTGTGGCCAGCTCCTGGAATGTATTTGAGTTCAGCTTCGGGGAATAAATTCTTTATACTATGAAGGTCTGTTGGACTGTAAAGAAAATATAAATTATTTTACAGTAACAATAAATATGTTTTTTTAGAATTGTTATTAGGGCAACGTTGGGGTTCCGGGACACATGGCGGTCGAATCGTGAGAGCGCACCCCGCCATGTGCCCCGTATGGGCCCAGAGAACTCGGGGGGTTTTAGTGGGTAGGCCGGTCCTCTTGACCGGAGGGCCCCATTCACGGCCGTGTCTTACCAGCGCGGTGTCATTTCGCAAGGACGCATTTTCCCCCTCAAAAAAAAGGACAACGTTGGGGAACCATGTTTATTTTCGGTGCTTATAGTCAAAATTATGACCTTAAGTGTGGTTCTTGATGCTAAAAATTACAGGTTGTTATAGACGTCCGAAATCGCCCCGTAGCTGGTCTCTGTCTGAATCAAGTTCAAACAAAGACATAACCATCGGGGCTTAGTAAGTTTGCCCTAAGGGGAGAGTCCTTTATCGTCATTCTTCTCATGCAGATTCATCATTGGCAGATACCATGCGAAATAGCATTTCATCTCGAGAAAAAAGGCTGAAAAGTATAACAATAAGTAGTTTCCAAAAACTTACACAATATAATCTGAATTTCCTCCGCCAATAAAAAGTGTGGGTCCATTAAACTTCTTGCTACCCATTTCTTTCGGGAAGGAGGCTATATACTGAAACGATTCTCCTAACACATCTAAGTTGCACAGCCAATAAAACTGTTTGTTGGGTCTTTCGGCAATGTTGATGAGAAGAAAACTCATTTCTTCTAGGTTCTTTATTTGTCCTGATGCTAAAATCTGCTTTCGAGCTAAATCTCTGGCTTGGCTTATATTTTTGGCACCGTCAAATTTCACAGATTTCAATACTTTCATTAAGTTAGGAAATGTTTTCTTTAGTGCACCATCGACTCTTGGTATAGGCGATATATCGACTATGACTAAACAATGTATAACATCAGGCTGAAATTAAAACGAGTACTAAATTTATTATATTTGCCTGATTACGAAAAAGCGGGGTAATGTGTTTATCTGTTTATGTATGTAAATTTTTGTGTAACTAGATCTTCACTATATACATCAAGTATGTCTATATTAACATTGTACATAATACACAGCGAATTTACATTCACCTACTTAGACATTACTCAGCATGTCTGTCTGTCTATTACGTTTTCAGAACAAAACAGCCAAAACCATTTTGGTTAATTATGTGATCCGGGGAAGGACAGGTATTTTTTTTAACTACGGAAAATGGATATATGTTAAATATACCAAAGTGAAAAATCAGCTTGTTTATTCCTTTGTGGCAATATATAAATATTCATATCATTTGAAGTTGGCTTTGGTTCTGTGTTTGACAAACACAGAATGTTTACGTCTTGTAATATTGTATGGTTGCGTCGATTAACACTAAGTTAGTTTAATTGAGTATTGTCACTCACGATCGTCGCATCCTTTGATCCCGATCCCATTCCCGCACTTACCTTAGGTTTTGGACATCCGCAAGATGGCATGAGAGTCAGTGTTGCACTACGTTTAAAACCGCATGCATCAACCGCTGATTAATTCATATCGGCCGAACATAACCACCGCCACGACCAGAAATTTGTGTGGTGAAGATTACTAAGGTACTGTGGATTTCTTTTTCCTTACGAACTGTTTTTCTTGTAATTTCTCCGCAGACAGTTCATATTCTTATTTTTTCGAACGTGATGTGACAATACTCCAAATTAATACAGTCCACTTTTTTTTATAACCAGTTAGCGAAATAATTGGATGAAATATCCGCGCTCATACCTTGTAATAGGGAATTAATCTCTTTTTTGAAAAGAATCTTAATTTGATCCTTGCGTGTCAGTAAACCATATAGTAAAAATATAAAAATTTTATACACTCCTTAAGTACTATAAAAATTGCATTCAAATTTAATATTTTCAAATTTCGCGCGTAATTAGACGAAGGCGCCGCATGAATTGTTACTCTGTAGAACTTGTTCTCTAATTGGTCTGTGCTCTGTAGCGATGACGTCAATACGGCATGTAAATAATAAACAAAGCTCTATGTTTGATGCTATGTATTATTATATTCATAATTTAAAAATGAGTTATTATCTTTTATATATAAACAACTAATAAAGGAATAATAATAAAAGAGTAATACTGACATCGATGTTTTAATTCTCCGTAACTCGGCAAAACAAAAGTCGGGATTTGCAGCAAAGAATTTTCCGACCATTAATGCATTTATTTTTGGTAAATTCGTACTATCTCCTTTTACAAAACTGCTTTCCATAGTGTGATTCACGTGCGATTTCAATTTAACTTACGTATTTATAACGTTCTCTTATATTAAAAAAGCAACCTACAAACTTCTTTTTTTGTTTTGCGGCTTTATACGTACTATGATTCATAATGACATTAAGTTTACAGTACCTTATGACGTCACGACATGGCGGCCTATGATTCGCTCTTGTTTTACGTATAGATTAAAAAAGTGAATACTTTGAAACTAATTTTTATATTATTTTTGTTATTTTATGTACTTAAACATGATGGTTCCGACTATTTAATGCATAAGCTATCATAGTTATATGCTTTTAGATAATTTCTAATATAGAGGCAAGTACCCTATTAATTTAATTAATCATCACACTGACCACGTTTAGTTTCCTCATGCAATAAAAAATGTATGTCTTATTGTAAAGTTTCAAATACGGTCAACTATTCAATAGCAGGGATTAACCTAGCAATAAAACACATATTACATACTTAATTCCTTATTTAATACTTTAATTTAAATTCTGCCTGGCTATAAAATCATTTGAGTCAATAAGCGAGCTAAAAGTTAACATAAAAAAAAAATTAGTTTTATATAATTATATTATATTCAAAAATAAGGTAGTATCTAATCTAATATGTATTTTATTCAAATAAATTAAATTTAAGAATTTCATTTTTATTTAAATTTAATTGTTGTAGTTGATTATTTATCATTGTCCCGCTCTGATTGATTATCGGCTAGATGAATCTACCTACCTGTGTTAGAGCTAATACCATGGCAGTTCGTCCCCCCATACTATGTCCAACGATGGTGCTTTTTTTTATTTTTAATGTGGTCATCAACTTCGACACATCCATTGCCAGATCGAGATAAGTGTGCGAGTTGTTGTGTGGACTTTGACCGTGATTTCTTGCGTCAGCGACCACCGTACACGTATTCAGTTCAGTGGCCATCCTTTTGGATATACTGTCCCAGTTCCTCTTAGACCCCAACAACCCATGAAGAACAATTATGGGAATGGACTTCTTATAACAGTCGCCATGAATTTTATATGCCAAGTCCACAGCGCTCCTACTATTAGTTATTCGTAGTTTAACGTATCTTAGTAATAATACGGTTGTAATTTTATATAAACCGTAAGACATGGCATCTTATCGAGTTAAAGCATTATTTTTGAATAAACATCGCCTTTTAAATAACAAACTGATAATACAACTGCCACCCACGTGTGACAAACTTCTGTCAACTTTTTTTTTCCCTTATGGCATTTATTAATTATGCCAGCGTCAAGTGAAATTTCTGACAACTTTTGAATATGTATGTCGCCGGGAATGTGGCGAATAAATCATAAACAAAAGAGGATGTTCTACCGTGTAAACGCGTAGGCGCCGGAAATTAATTTTTTTTAAATTATTTTGATCGTAAATTATTTCAACAATCATAATTTAATTTTTAAGCAAGCTTATCAGTTTTGAACGTTATGTTATTGTAAAGTTTTAATTTTAGTATCCTATTTTGATCCGATTCCGTGAGTATTTTCACATGTCGTCACCACAGATGTCGCTGTAAACGTTTGTAGGGGAAGTAATAAACTTAATTATTGTTTTTAATTGTTAGTAATAATTATTTTGATTGTATAAATTCCACTTTCTAATATCATATTTGAATTTTTAAGTAAGATTGTAATTGCAAATGTCACACTTACTGTAAAGTTTTACTTTGATTGGATTCCGTGAGTATTTTATATGGCGACGCCACAGATGTCGCTGCAGACGTATTAAACGAAGTAAAAATCATTGTTGTTTTTAATTGTTATTAATAATTATTTTGATTGTAAATTCCACTTGCTAAAATCATATTAAGAATTTTTAAGTAAGATGGCAATACGAAATGATATGCTATTGTAAAGTGTTAATTTAGGGTTTTATTTTGATTAAATTCTGTGAGTATTTTGATAGTCCTTTTATTATTTTATTTAAATGGTTTAATTGCTTTAGCTTATTAATTACTAGCGCACTAGCATTTAAAATAATAATGTTTTTGTTTGGAATCCTTGCTATAGTAATTTCTTGGTAAAAATCATATTACGAAAAATATGTTGGCGCCATCTGCTTCCTTTCTACAACAAAATAATCAACTGTCATACATTACATATTCTCAAAAATGTTTTTTTTTGCATATTAGGACATTGCAAGGTGTTGCCAATAAATAGCATTTTCTTTTCGACCCAATCTTTGGCTAGTTTAAATTGATATTACATTATTTCACTGCAAATATTATTTGATACTATCATTATGTTATTAAATAATTTTATAATAGGAAGGTGCAGACGTCACAATTCCCAGCGTATGGTTTATTCTAAATCTTACTCATATGGAAAAAATAATTTTTTAAATAAATATTTAGGATAAAAATCCATTATATTTTGACAGTTAATTGCGTGATACGACTTTATCATATCGCGATTTTGTTATCGATGCTATCCCCATTGTACGAATAGTGGACTTGAGGGATTGTTTTGTCCTTAGGAAAGCAAGGTTGAGAATCCTCGCAAGGAGCACGAAACGTACCCAGAATACCCCCAACGGCAAGTGTCATAGGGGTTAATATGTCGGACTCCGCGCGGCCAGAGCGCCCTGACCACGTGACCTACCGACTAAACTCAGCCTATGCCTAAGTTCTAAGAAACATATAGGCAAATCGTGAGGGCGAATAGGACTTGAGGGAGATTTACGGAAGTGGATTAGTTTTTAGCAAGCAAACAATATAAACTCTTAAAAGAAATGTTATTTAATTGACCGATTAATCACTTAATGCCTAGCTGTGGTAACAGTACCAATGATAATACCATGGGTAAGCACTGATTGATTGATATAAAAAAAAACACAGATAGTTGTCGCTTTTCTGAAACTGTATCTAACCCAACCCAACTCCGAAGTACGAGTACGTTGTTACGTTTAACAAGATATGATAAAGCATTTATCGTGCGATGTAATGCCGATGTAACCGCCATATTGAAATTTAACCTTTGCATTTTGACATTCAAACTGATAAATTGTACTATCAGTTCGCGTTTCAGCGATCGAGCTATGGAGGTTAACTTACAATAGACAATGTGCACACTTATATATATTAGTATGTTAGAATATACCTATTAGGCAAATATGTAACATGCAAAATAATATTTAGATTTCTTAAAACGTTACACAGTATTTAGATTGATACAAAGATCCGAAGTGTATCGCGATTTCACTGTTTAAAAAATACTGGTAGGCAGGATAGAGACGGGTGCAATTTTCATTATCTAAATACTTTATGTATTTCCCATTGTAATAAAATCGTTGCTTGACAATTTATCTAGTGTTTTAAAATTTGTATTTAAGCCACATTTCACAGATTAAAAACAGTTGTTATATATGTATACAATGTAGTACATATTTTTCATAATTTATGAATTCTGCTTGATAGCGTTTCAGATTACAATAAAATTTACTTTTTGTAACAAATCAACATAATTTTGACTCATCTTAGGACAAATGTACCATATGTATTCTATGCTAACAATTATATTTTTCATTGACTGTCAGAAATTCCCTTATAGCATTTTACCAATAATGATCTAATTTTTCTTTATCACCGAAGTGGAATGTTACAATTTGTTTATAAAATAGTCAACCTATTAAAAGAGACGCCTTAGATGTATTGCTAAAGTACGAGACTTGTCACTCCAGCATATTTAAATAGATTATTTTCGCCTAATATTTTTCGATTTTTCTCAACCCTCAAAATCCTCGATTCAACATTAAGTAGGTTCTTTACTGTAAAAAAAATAAATAAAGTGCACAATCAGATTTATTTTTAGTTATTCTTTATAAACACAAATGCAAACTCAATAAAACTTTTCGGGTTGTCTTTCTGAGGGTGATGCCCAGCGCTCGGTATGTAATGAATGACGGCTTGAGGAAAGAAAACCCTGATATTCGTCAAGTCATCGGGCCTGAAAATAAAATTAATGAAGCTTTTCTTTCAGTTCTCATTTACGAAATTGTCAACAGTCTTTGAATTGACAACAGTCCTTTGGGCAAGTCTTACGCTTAAATGTTTGAGGTACACATCTAGATATGACTGAATCTGTATATGACCTATTCTGGTTTTAATTACTTTTGAACTACATTAGAAGTTTTACGGCTCGGTTTGCTACCTCTTGCTTATGTACAAATAAAACTATATAATAAAAATCAATTTAAAGCATTAACGTTCTAACAGTTTTTTAACATATGCATTCATTTGCTCAATAGTCAATATTCTGAATTATTTTTAACAAATGAATCATACACTAAAGTAAATGTAATGTTGGCTTTATGCATTTCAACGTGTTTAAATGTCATATATTATAATAATTCACCCAAATAAACTTTAGCCATTTCCTCATTTCTGCGACGATTTCTTGGGAGAGAGTGCGGTGCGATATAATTATCAGGATTATGGAGACGGCTACTCGCTGCGTGGATTATCTGGGGGGGTTCCATTGGCTGTGCCCGAGTAAACGGAGTCATTGGGACCACCATCCACTTCATGACAAAATTCGGAATCTCGTATACCCATACTTATAATGTAATAAATACTATAGGCCGTAACATGACCACTTAGTGTAAGGTATATTGCTATCTCTCACGCACTGCGGTTATATTCAAGTTTTAAGAACTCCTGGAGACCTATTTTTGAATTACGAATGCGATTTCGAAATCACCGCTGACAAAATAGTCAGCAGTGACTTTGAGGTCACGGATTCCTAAACATCCAATTTTTGAAAGTCGATCGCAGAGCTGCCATCATAGATAAAGTACACACATAAATGTAAGAGTTCGGTTCCACGCAGAATGTAGCCGCTGCCGGTTATTGCCGGCTTAACTATTATGGTTATTATATATATTATAGGTATATAAAGGTTTATATATTTATATATATAATAGATATGTATATATGAATGTAGTCGCTGCCGGTTACTGCCGGCTTAACCATTATTTACTCAGAAAGTATTGAGATATATTTATACATCTAAAAAATGAGATTATTTATAAGAACCGAAATGGAAAAATAAAAAAATCGAATTGGAAAATTCTTTTAACTTTTTTTTTTATATTAAATTGTTCAATTTAAAAAAAAAAGTTATATAAAAAAGGTATCTCATTAAAAAATGGACCAACGCTGAATGTTTTTTATGCTTTTTCGTGCGATAAACTTAATTCTCTAGTTTTCCAAAATCTTTTTGATTATCCATCATTTATGGAGTGTACTTACGGAATATAGTCTGATAGTTGTCCGCCTACAAACAACGTAGGCCCATTGTACTGTTTTCCATGCATTCGCTGTGGAAACGAAGCTATATGGCTCATATACTTCGACAAAACTTTCACGTTACAAAGCCAACCTATCTTTTCATTTTTCATTCGGATGTTGGACAGAATAACTTGCATTAGGTCGGAGTTGACGATATCCTTTAATTGTCGCTTCACCTCTTTCTGCGCTGATTTGAGGTTTTTCCGATTAAGCTTGACAGAATTCATCACAGACAACACTTGCGGCATGAATTCCGTTAGATGTGGCGGCGACGATACAGGCGAGATGTCGATCACTAGAAGATTCGCTACTTTCTCAGGCTGTAAAAATTAATATTCTAGAGATGTTAAGAATGTCGTAAAATATGTAGTTAAAAAAAAGCTATTTCGCATTTGAAAAAACTTCGTAACTTCAAAAACATAATTTTATAGCCAAAATATACATAAAGGTTAGAAATTTTGAAATAGAATTATGTTGAACGTCGAAAAAAGTAAAATTAAGTTAATTAAATTTCTTGGATAAATACCAAACTTAAAATTTTTATAGGCGGCTAACTTTTAAACATTACCGTCATTAAAGAGATGCACATGCTAGTCCTGCCCCCCATGCTGTGGCCTATGAGGCAGGCCTTCTTGACCGACAATTTCTCAAACAGCTGGATGACATCATTTGCTAGCTCGTGATACTTGTGAGACGCCGTACGAGGGCTATCTCCATGGTTCCTGAGATCTACAAGAACTACAGGCCGCTTAGTCATGTTCACTAGTGTCTTCCCTACACTTCTCCAGTGCTTTTTCATTCCCAACAAGCCATGTAAAATGAATATAGGGGGAATTTCAGGGTCGATCTTTTCTTGTCCTATGATCTTGAAGGATAAAGTTGCAGATGCTGCATTCTTCCGTGTCAGTAGAACAGACGATATTTCGCGATTTAGTACTGTATTGATTAATGGAACGATCACACGAGGAAACTTCATGTTCATGAAACATTGTCTAATTGTAACATAATTTTATGATAAAGAATAATGTAGTGTCACACAGTATACGTGAAATATAGATAGGTAAACTAAAAACCATAGATATAGTACTTTCGATACGTCGTCTATATGTATGTATATATTCTATAGGATGTATATATATACATATTATATACATCCTAATGTATATATTTTAGGAATCAGAAGAGAAATTCTTAAAAAAATAAAAATTTAACAAATCACTTATAAACACATAAGTTGGCAACAAAATAATTTTACAGAGGAACAAAATCAGCCTAACGCCTACTTTACGAATTACGCAACGTTACGCAACGCAACACGTAATAACGTTACGACCGGTCTACCCGCTCCGAATGCCCGATAATAAGTAAGTCGCTAGCTTTTTTTTTTTTTTTTTTTTTTCCCACGGGGGACGGTAGTGAATTCCTCATAGGGGGCGCGCCACCACAGTGGTCGCTATTGACAACCCCCTGGTGCTCGGACGACCTCGCACCGGATACCACCCGCAACCGGTCTACGGCGGATGGTTATGTTGGACTCCAGCAGAAGGCCAGCCTACCAACTAAACACTACCTACAGCCTTTGGTCGGGCGGAAGGCCTGGGACCCTATCGGCTTGAACTAACGCTTCCCGCCCTCCAGAACGGGGCGGTGCAAAGTCGCTAGCCAACCGCAGCGGCTTTTATAGGAACGGTCGGCAACCTTACGCAACGTGTGGGGGTATCCGCTTATACGGCCTCTCCTGACATAGTGTCGTCCTCGACACGAGCCTCGGGGTTGTCACCCACTCAGTCATCCAATTCGAGCGTCCCCCCTTTAGACAGTTGCTTATTCTGGAAAGACATTCGTAACCGTTCCAGTTATATTCATCGACTTGGCACGATCGACTTCTTCACACCAATCTTCGAAGTTATGCAAATTAGGATCGAAACTAGAAATATAAAATATTTGGTTGGATCTCACCGTGCTGTTGATGGAGCGTATCGCGTCTACTATACGCTCGGTTACCGTGGCTGTGACGCTAACGTCACTGTTCCCTCACGGAACCGGTGGGCGTCCATGGCGAGCGTCCGCCTCTCCAAGGCATGGAGTCGGGATCGCATCGCCTCCATCTCTCGTCGTCGTTTATCTAGCGCTACGGGCGGAAGACACACTTAACAACGCCCATGGACGGAAGACACACTTAACAACGTCCAAAGTTATTTAGCGCTACGGGCGGAAGACACACTTAACAACGCCCATGGACGGAAGACACACTTTAACACGTCCAAAGTTATTTAGCGCTACGGGCGGAAGACACACTTAACAACGCCATGGACGGAAGACACACTTAACAACGTCCAAATTTATTTAGCGCTACGGGCGGAAGACACACTTAACAACGCCCATGGACGGAAGACACACTTAAACAACGTCCAAAGTTATTTAGCGCTACGGGCGGAAGACACACTTAACAACGCCCATGTGCAGTCATATTTTACCCTCGAAGAACGCTGCACAAGTCTCTGGCACCACTCTCCTCGCCACGGCACCATATGCTGTGCTGCAGCTTGCGTGGTATTATAATATATATATCCTACAATCTTTCTAGCGTCATGCACGACGTGCATCATCCGATAATTTTATTTTTCGCGATATGCATCTTGCAGTCATGCCAACAGTTTTGAACTCCCAACCATGGTGATAAATTATAGACATCCTAGATATATTGATCAGAATTTACCTATGGCATCGAATATTTAACGTCCTCACAGGATGGACCGTATGTGGTAGTGCTACGTTACCAGCTTTGGGTTTATGATCTCTTTCTTTTCCTATTGCTTTCCTGCAGTACACAGTGTTAACGTTTTTGTCCACATAACATTTAAGTTGAGAAGTCCGTTATGTTGCAATGAGCATAGTTGTATTTAGTTGCTTCACGATTTCTTGCAAAAATTGAAGTCACTACACTCCTTAAAGTACAATTTGTTGGGTTTGATATTCCTTTCAGTAAAATCTGCCAGTAATATTGGATACTACCTTGAGGTGAATTAAATTTATTTGAACTTAACATCCTATTAATCTTTCCAACCGGCTGGTTTTTTTTTTTTTTTTGTTTCCCTGAGGAAAATGCATTAAATTGCATACCCCGGCTGTGGCGAGCCGGCGGTTATGTGGGGCTCTCCTCCCCAGAAGGGGGAGGCTTACCCACTAAAATCCTCAGGGATGGCCTTCCTTAGGCATGTAGGGTGCCCCCGGGAACACCAAGCCACCTCCGGGAACCCCCAGCCTCCGCGCCCCGCCTAGAGGGGAGCCCTCCTCGGGGGAGGCTACCACCTCCCCCGGTCTCCTCCACCGACGACGCTCCCCGGTCACGGAAGGGGCGTGGTCCATCCCGGGTCGCCGTAGCAGTCGCGACTTCCTCGCGCTCGCCGGCGACCCGCGGCAGCGCCGCAGCTGTGCTACCGAGCCCGGCGCCGCCTTCTTCGAGCGGGATCGGCCATCTCCCGACCCCGCTCGGCGGCCTCCTTCTGGAGCATCACTGCTTCACAGAAGGAGGCCACAGCCCTCCAACCTCCCTCGTCCGCCAGCATTGCCGCAATCAATGCCGGCGGAGACAGATCTCGCCCGATCTCTGCGACCAAGACTCGGCGCTCAGAGGCCCACGCAGGGCACTCCGCCAGCGTGTGCTGGGCCGAGTCAAGGTCGGATGCGCAGTGGTGGCAATGTGTCGATCCCTCCCATCCTATTCGACACAGATACTCACCGAAGCAGCCGTGCCCGGTGAGTATCTGAGTCAATCGGTAGGTGACCTCCTCTTTCCCGTGGAGCCAAGCTTCGAGGTGCGGGAGTACGGCACCGACGGCCCGCTGGCGCGCGCAGATCCGTAATTCGAGCTGCGCACGCCAGGCCGCCACAATCCGTCGGTGCCACTCCCGCTTAGGCACTTCGTGCGCGGTTCCAGGGCGCTCCCCCCATCGCTCCCCCGTCGACACGCCGCGACGCATACGTCGCCGCGTACATGTCGGCCAGGATGTCGAATGGGGGGGAGCGTCCCAGAACCGTCGCCGCCTCGTACGAGATTGTACGGTAGCCTCGTACGATCCGTATGGCCATTATCCGCTGTAGACTCCGTAGCAGAGCTCTGCAGCGGGGGGACCTCGCGCAGTCTTGCGACCACACGGGAGCCCCATACATGGCCACGGATCGCACGACGCCCTCGTACAAGCGGCGAACTCCATCCCTCGGTCCCCCGAGATTGGGCAGCAGGCGATGCAATGCGCCCGCCACCCTTTTGGCTCGGGGAACCAACCGCACGAAATGCTCCTCGAAGCTCCAACCGTCTGGTTGTCTGAAAGAAATAGTTGTATTTGTCATGTCATGCCTCTTGAACTTCTGTATATTTGTTGGTATCAAAAAATATACCAAATACCAATACCGGTACAATATATCATCACAATCGGTAATGCGTTTGTAGAAACTTCCACCTCTTTTTACTCCCTCAGAGGATGATTTCGTGAATAAAGACTATCCTATATTATACTATCTTCATACCAAATTATCGGTTTAATGGATATTAACGGATATAGTTTGCCTATACAAACTTCAAACTTCCTTTTTCACCCCTTTAGGAGATGATGTTTGGGATAAATGTATACTATGTTCCTTCTCGGGTCTGAAACTATCTCCATACTAAATTTGATCATTTTACGCTTAAGCTGCTGAGCCGATTGTTACAGATTTAGAGCAGAGCGACCTGCCTCCCCCCCCCCCCCCCTATATACAGTGTGGATATACGCGTTGCAGCAGCGCCTCATCTACGCTGAGATTTCTACCGGAACATTACAATATTTTTTTGAAGTGATTTAAGGCGATTTTCGGCTTCCGTGGATTTTTGTACTACGCTTAGCTAGGATCAATAGGGCCTGAGTGTCTCTGTACTAAAAATTTGGCGTTCGGTATGCAGATGCCAAAAGTAGGTGGATGCTAGTTTAAATGCACCTTCGCCTTCAGGTGACGGCCATTTTTTTGCGGGATATATATATACACATATATGTGTGTATGTATATATGTGCTCGTGCTCGACGGCATGAAGTCAGTTCATTGATAATGTCATTAGTTATATAGTGATGTTCAAACCAAGCGTGACAATTTTGACATTTTTAACAGTTATTTTTGACATCGCTCTACCACCTAAACCTGCATATCATACTATCTATCGTTTGATTGATGAAACGTACGTTCCATTTTAAGTTTGCTTTCGTTTTTTATTTGTGGAATCCAGCCAGTCATCTATTGAATGCAAAGATTTAAAATCAATTTAGTTTGTCATTTGCTACGTCGTCGTGTACTCGTGAGCCATGTAAGCATTATTTTGTGTGAGTGAATCGACCAAAAGCCAATGAACAGAATTCATTAGTCCTTAATCGATTTACAATTGCATATTAATTTACAAGTTAGAAATCGCGCTCAATATGCCGCCGTCTGTACCTGTGGTAGTTCCTGCGCGCGATACCTGCGAGCTGGCAATTTAATGTAAGTAATTAATTTGAATTCATTATATTCATTCACGACTATTGTAACAGTCGAATCGCGATCGTGGTGCAACTGAAGACCTCAATCTTGTGGTTAGCGTTGAGGAACGTGCACGTTTGACAGGTACATTATAGTTCCTTTTTCTATATCACATCAGTATTTAGATTTAAAAAAATTGATAATTGAACCCGTTAAACCATTTAAAACAGAGCGTTGTTAATATATTAGTTATTATTACTTTAATTATGACTACTTTTCATTACTTTAATTTAGAAATATAAATGGATGCACGTTTAAGCTATTTTCTGATTAAGTTTTTTTTTTGTACATATTTGTTACAACATTTAAACTAAATATTTTCGAACTTTATCAACTAATTTCAAATAGTATTAAGGTTTTTGCTTGAGTAATTTTCTGTAATTTGACCATAGGTGTTTTAAGTAAGTAAAGTATACAGAAAAACAAGTTATATATTCGCCAAACCAAAGTGATAAGTTTTCTGCAATTTTATTGTGCACTCTTTGGAAATTAGAAATTAGACAACCAACAACTATTTGAAATATCGATTTTGTTTAGCAATACAAGTATTCACCCCATTAATTCTGCTCCACTTTTGTTGTCAAACTTTTCACTAATCAGTAACCACTGTGTCTCCTGGCTTAAATATACTTTTTCAAAACTTTTTTGACAATGGATTCAATTCGTAAGTAGCGTCTAAATTTTCGTAATGTTTTTTATAATGTTTGTTAATTTAAATTTCGCTTTGCTAATAATGCTTTATAAATATTTTTTTATTCTGTACTAAGTTAATTTTTTAAATTGTTTTTTATTTAAATGTAAAATATAATTCTAAAATACAATTTGATATTTGCCATGCATTATAATAACTTTTTATTCCAGACAATAGCACGTTTCATATCAATTCCTTACGCAGAATTGTAAAAATCTGTTTAAATTTAGATGATCTATCACATGTTTTTTATTTTGGTTGATCAATATTTGTGGTTTTAAAATTCAAGTATTTTCTGTTTAGTGGTTGGAAATGCAGGATTTTGGGAGTCCAAGGTTCAATTGCATGTTAGGCTTAATTGATAGAACATTGTAAAGGCCTTCTCGTTAGATACAACTAGTTTTGTTTACCCAACTTTGTCACCAAAGTGACCATTGTGTTTGCTGATTATTACAGATAATATTGCTAATTCCCCGGTTTGAGGCGTTCAGATGAAGTTTGCTAACATCTTTTACACAATCTCGTATCTTGCTTTTCGGAAAGAAGGGAGGTAAGAGCTTTGTCTCCTCCTGTCAGGCTGTCGTCTATAAAAATATAAAGTTCAAGGTCTTAGGCATGAGTAGGTAAGCACAGAACGAAAGAAGTTTATTGTTCTATTTGTGTCTTATCAATTCAATACTTACATTAAAAGAACCTCATTCTAAGGGCCATAATCGCCATCCTGAGGCGGGGAAACCTTAAGGTATAGCGTCCTGGTGTAGGGCGATTCGTCCAATTTAGGGCTGATCCTATATCAGCCCTAAATTGGACGAGGAGTTTAGATTATATCTAAACTCCTATTATACATTAAACTCTTATCTGACAATTTAAAATATTTTAAGTTGTCTAATACGCAGCATTATACATAAAATTTTGCGGATATTCAATAGATAACTACTTAACAAACGAGTTTCTGACTTTTTATTTCAATCGATTACTATTCAATTACGATTCAACAGTTTTTTATATCACTTAAACGATAATAATTGTGTAATAATAAATTCACAGTAACAAAAGCTTTGAAGACGTGAATTGTATATAGTTAAAATGAAATGAGTATTTACTAAGTTCATGTTCATGTACTTGAAACATTTGTATTATTTATATGCAACTTGGAATTACAGCAAGGCAATCCAAACCATTAAGTGTTAACTTTTTTTCATGGACTTCTATGCGACCAAAAACACATCCATTTCCAAAAATTTTCCAAACTAGATACATCTCATAGATTACTTAAAATAACGCTGGCCCTTATTTTTTATTTGAGTATTATACTTACTCAATCAATTTAACAATATCGATATGTAAGTCGTCGATGTTACAAAGTTATATCATTAATAAAGGTGATTCCTTTTAATCTTGAATAACGTACGCTTATTAAATTATGCTTAGTAATGATTTTGAGCCTTTACAAATTGTTTTGTCAAAACCATCACAGAGACTCGTTTCTGTTTCATTATGTGTAATCAATTCAACACATTCCCATTTCTTACAAAAATCCCCTTATGTCGTACCAAGTCGTTGGCCTGCATTAATTACTGATTTCATTAACATTCATTGTCCCGCCACCGTTAATTTAATTTATTTACACTGTCGATTATTTAAAGTGCTATGTCACTAATACTTATATCTTTTTGATCAGGTTGTTAAAATGTAATATTTTATAAAAATATATTTTGAATGGTTCTAAGAATGGCCAGTTGTATATACGGGCATTATTTTCGAAATATCTCTTTCCTTCCCGGCTTTGGCCTTCCAATCGTAGTCTCGAGTCGATTTGCTGAGTAAAAAATTGTTTTTCACTTTTAGTTTTTTATATGAATTCAATGTTGCTACCTAATCTGCAAATAGGTACCTGCGAAGAAATTCAGCTATGTGACCGTACCAAGCCAGCGTAATTTACTAGTAGTTAAGAGTAGACTCGTGCCTCTAGCTATACTTCGTTTAATTAAGGAAACGAATAAATGTAAACAAACCAGTTTTAGGGTTATCACAACTCAATTCAAAAAAACGTCAATTATCTTGTCGTTTTCTTGTATTTGTAAAATGATTTTCATGACTGATCTATTATAATATTTTATTTATACCACATATTAGGTACTACAAACACTTAAGAAACTTCCACATACATGAATTTATAAAATAAAAACATAATTAATTTTACTTGATAACCCTATAATCATGATGACATGGGTGAAATTCAGATGTAATAAACATTTTCGGTTATAGTCGGCACTTTTATACTAATCTATCAACTGAAATAGACCATTTTCTTACGTAGTCGCTTCAACTTGCTACCTTTTCAAATCAGTAGCATATATTTGCATTTTAATCCGACCACGATCGAAAGTTCTATGTTCCGTTTATTGTAAATCTTTTTTTATTACTTTTTTACTAATGTTTCTGTGGCAACTATATAATTGATATTTATTTTATTAAGTAAAAATTACTAGTTTAAATTATTACTACATTATTTAAATAAAATTATTATAATAATTTCTCATTTTATAAATGAATTAATTACTGAACGGAATAACGGAACGTAGAAACACTATTTGGTCGTATTATGTTTGCAATATGGCCGTCATAATTTGTGGTCATAACCTACTTTTCGAGCTTTCGAGTACTGTCGTGTGTTATTTAAAATCATATTATATTGGAATGTTCTTAAATGGCATTATTGTAACTGGCCGCAATACATATGAACATATTAATAACAAATTTTCATACAAAAATACAAATATTAATGTAGATATACTAGCTTTCCGCCCGCGGCTGCGCCCGTGTTATATTTAATTTTCCCATGGTAAAAGGTAGCCTGTCTTTTCCCGGATCTCACAATATACCTCTAAACCAAATTTCATTCAAATCGGTTCAACGGTTGAAGCGTGAAAGGGTAACAGACAGAAAGACAGACTTTCGCATTTATAATATTAGTAGGAATTATTAAACAGTCTGGCTGCGACAGACACTCGGCTGTAAAAAAACTGTAAAATATTACTACGCTATAATATTAAACAGGTAAGTAGGTATCACAAATTCGAAAGCAATAAAACTGTATTATGATAGAAAAAGGTTATTAATATATGCCTGTCAGTGGTTGCTAGGCAACACTTTGTTGATAAACATTCGTTCACTTATTTGGCGGAACCATAAGTATATCTCATACATATACCTTGATAACCCGAGACGAGGACTTATATGAGTTGTTGAACAGATGATGAATAGTTTGTTTCATTTAATGCCCTTATCTCATATATCATCATCACATAATATGGAAAGGAGGAGGAAAGTGACGGAGTAATCGATGAGTAATTATGTATTGGGTGGTGAACACGGAATAATAGTCTCATAATGTTGTTAAAATATAAATACAGGAAAATGTACTGGCAAGAGTAACGGTTTTTTTAAAATTGCCATATGTGCGTATTTACAATAAAAGTAATCAATGTTTGGAATGTAATTATAAAGAAATATACGTATAAAATGAGTGAAAATGGTTTATGTGATTTACTAAATTTAAATACTACATTTGTATTTCTTCCACAATAATTTTGTATTTATTTTCGATAACTCTATTCTTGTCCATCACATCACTATTAAACATTCATCCTTGTTGTTGTTATTGGCCTGACACTTCGTTGATTTCTCCTTCTCTGTATACAGGATACTAGATTCGGGAGAAAGAAGAAATTCGATTCCAAAACATTGAAACAGTATAAAAAATATAGTATACCTACTTCATGTCCACAAAGTGATAGTGGCGGCAATTTATAAAAGTACTAGCTGGCCCAACAGACGTTGTCCTGTCAAATGTCTCAAATGTCAAATGTCTCAAATGTCACGTTGTCTCACGTTGTCTCAAATGTTTTTAAATAAATAATTTAGCTGAAAAACAATATCTATATGACCGTATTGTGAATCTAAACCATTCTCAAGCCCCCTGGAATACACACAAAAAATTTCATCAAAATTGGTCCAGTCGTTTAGGAGGAGTTCAGTCACATACACACGCACACAAGAAATATATATATTAAGATAATTCGTACTATTAGAAAAAGTCGATTGATGAACATTCGGTCCCCTACCGTATTGAATTTGATATTTTCCACGCAACTAACGTGATAAAAGGAGTCCTACATAAATCATTTAATATTAGAGGGAAAAATAGCTTCAAGGCAAGCTCGCTTTACTAACAGTCTTTGTCTTTGTCTTCGGATAACATCTGTGGAATAGGAATATGGAATAGTTAGGAATAGTCTGTGGCCAAGAGTATGCCATTATTGGGGAAAAAAATATTCATGCTAAACACCTTTCAGAGAATAAGAGTTTATAACTGACATTTCTTTCATCAATCGTCTTTCGTTCGTAATTTCTACTGTATCCCATCTAAGTAATCATTTCTCAATTTTTGTCGCTACATTTACAGAATTTTACAGAAATATGTAAGTATGTCTCTACTACTCTACAAAATGTCATTAGAGGATTTGCTAAATATTTCTCTCATATAACAAAAAAAAACTTATGGATTTCTTTTGTATTTTGTTGCAGGTCGCCAAAATGGGGACAATTATGGAAAATATAACACAGTATTACAATTTCCTCAACGATGACTTGGCTGGTGAGTTACTAATACCGTGATATTATGGGTCCAATGTATATAATATATAAGCAAAATGTCCAACTGCATTTCATTCATTTCTCAAAAATTATCAATCAGTTTGTACAACATATTAAAAGATTTAGTAGAGTCAGTCAGAGCCGTTTTATCCATTAAGCACTATAGGCAACTCCTAGGCAGTTGGCCCCGCCACGTTCAGGGGCCCTGTGCTACATAATGGCAATTGAAAATGATGTACTTATTGGTAAAGGTTAATTTTCAGGAAGTCTTGAACAATTTTGTAACAAAAAAAAATACAAAAGCTAATATTTAAGTTTATTGTATGTTTTTTTTAATGCATATATTAATTACTTATTATACTTTTCGTTTGATTCAATACTTTTATTGAATAATGTGATAACATACCTATGTAGTAAAAAAACGTCGTAATCTATATATATAAAAATGAAACCCGTTTCGCGTTGTCACGGCATCACGTGTGAACGGCTGAACCGATTTCGATAATTCTTTTTTTTAAATGTTTGTGGAAGTCCAAGGATGGTTCTTACGGAAAAAAATATTAAGAAAATCTCTCAGAAATATTGAAAAGTATACATTTAATTTTGCATATTTTAAAAAACGCGCGTTACGAATGTCAATTTTTTTTTATACTAATGTCAACGTCATTCACAGCCATAGACTATATTAAAAGAGTATTAGGTCAACTATACAAAATAAAGTAGTGCATCAAAGCTACGCTAAGGCGGTACGAAGTTCGCCGGGTCAGCTAGTTATAAATAAGTGTTGTGTTAGCGAAAAAGAAAAGCGAAAAAGTTAGAAGACTGGGGGCGGGGGGACGAGCATTGCCTCGGGGCCGCGACATGCACAAGCCGGCCCTGGAGTCAGTAAAAATAAACAAGCAGGACTATCAATTTTATATATAGCTTTATTAGGTATAGATCCTAACAACTAGTACTAGTAGAACCAATAACCGCGTTCGATTGGGTACTTCTAAACACTCCCCGTGCGAATCCTGCGGCAAGTAGTAGTCTTCACAGAGCATCGAATTGTATGCACCGGGCCCTTTCCTACGGCGTGGTCGCTTTCATTCCGGTCGTTAGGTTCACAGACTGCGTTTTGTTGATAGGCAATGCTGGTCGAGCCGTTTTGGCTAGTATTGAATCTAACATAATCTCCAAGGCTACGGGGGTATCCTGGGCACGATTCATGAGGATCCTCAGCCACTCTTTTCCTGATGAAAAAAGCACAAAAATTTATTGTAGTATATTACACAGGCATGTTAAAAGGTAGAAAGATCAACATTATATTTTTTATTATACGATTATGCTCTGTTTGTAACAAATAAATCATAAAAAAATGGATGATTGAAAATATAGTGTATTGACTAATATTATAAAGATTATTAGACTATTTTATTATACTGTAGCAATATATGTAGTGTTTAAATAAATTAAATATCACATGAGGAATTTTCGAGTGATAGATTAATTTAACGAGTTCAAGTCTGTTCATAAATTTGACAAGCTCCGTAGTCGAGTAGTTAGTACACCGGTTTCAAGGTGTTGATATCTCTCAGGTCCCGGGTTCGAGTTGCGGTGGGGGCAGATGTATGTGTGATGGATGTGAGCACTTGTACCTTAGTTATGATTTTTAATATATATCTCTATCAAAATTATTTATATATGTATAATATATGTATGTATATCCATTTTTAGGCTAATTGGTGTAAGTGATGGCATAGTTAGTTATAAATGTCGTTACATTTGTGCCTAAATCCAAGCCACATGTCATTACAAACCGTATTTATAGAATACTAGCTTTCTGCCCGCGGCTTCGCCTGCGTGGATTTCGGGATTGGATCTATAGAGGGTTAAGGGTCATAGCTTTTGCCCACGGCTACATATGCGCGGAAGTCGGTTTATGGCGCGAAGGTTTTATCGCGCTTCCCGTGGGACTATCCGTTTTTCCGTGATAAAAAATACCGCAAAACCTGCTCAAGAATCACTCTATCTATTGACGAAGTGACCGCAATGAAGCACCGCATGAAGATCTGTGCAGTAGTTTTTGAGCGAAGCCTTTATTGCGCATCCTGTGGGATCTGTCGATTTTTCCGGGATAAAAAGTAGCCTATGTTACTCAGGGATACTGTAGCTTTCCAAAGGTGAAAGAATTTTTGAAGTCGGTCTAGTAGTTTCGGAGCCTATTCATTACAAACAAACAAACAAACAAATCTTTCCTCTTTATAATATTAGTATAGATGTACAAGACACATATACATATGCATTATTTGAAAATTCTGCTTGGTCAAGCTACTGGATACCAATATATTGGTTTACAAATAAAATGTATGTTTGAAAAACCATAAAACAGCATTATCAAAAGATTATTTGTTGACAAATCAACACAGTTTTGTCTCGTCTTAGAACAAAAGCGCTATCTGTATTCTATTATGACAATATATTTTTTTAATTATTATTTTTTTTTAAACCAAGTAGAATAACTTCTGTTCTAGAATGATCTAGTGGCTGCAACCACCCGATAAAACTATTAGACTAATTGTTTATTATTCTTATTATCACACATTAATAAACATTTGCAAAAAAATGACATATAATAATGAACAAACTTTTTCAATATTATTGAAACTGAATTTTAATTATACTTCTCGAGATTTTAGGCAATAGATTATCACATTATTTGTATTCTCTCTATTATTTTCAGACGTTGAATTAAAATTTACATTATCTTATTGAAAATATTTTTTAATTTATTTGCAAATGCAAATAATTAGCGAACAATGTAATTGTAGCAGGAAACGTAGTAGGTACTCGCGTGTTACTTAAACGACGCCGCCACCGTTTTGCAGCGTCTTTCCAATAGTACTATTACACTTCATATAATATATATTTTTTCTATCTCTTCATCATATTCATACTCAATTATGTTCTAATTGTATTATGAACTCTTCGCATGTAACCTTCTTCAAACAGACATTTTTGAGGCACTTTTGTGCTAACAAACACGAATATAATGGGTGAAAAAAACTTAATTTATATTTTAATATTTTCATACATAATATACATTACCTGTGCTTAGCGTACATTATTTGTATTTTAGTAAACTAGAAAATCTATGTCTATTTCACTATATTTCATTTCTTCCCTTCCACCATATTTTTAAAAAGGGTCTTGAAAATTAATCTACATTAGATTGTTTACTCCAATATCTATAAGTAATAAAAAGATTAGTTTTCTGCAGTAAATTTTCTATGTTTGACCCCGCTACGAACCCTAATGTATAAATATATTGGGTATGCTAATGTTGACTTGTCGAGTGTCAACGTCGACACGTAAAAAGGTCGACGATAGGTATTTTTTTGTAATTTATAATTAATTTCCTCAGTCGTCACTAAAATGTAATAATAAATAGCGCCGATGTATTTTTACTACCACCGTACTACCATGTCTTATGAAAATAAATTAGAAAAATGAATGACAAGTTTTCTCATCCGATTTATCCGATCCGATTAGCATTTTATCATATTCGGTCCAGTACTACAGAATATTTCTCCGAAAATCGCAAAGAAAATCGAAAGCGAATTTAATCTCTTTATAATTAATATAAATTCTTTTTATAATTAAAATAATTAAATTCAGACGGTCACTGCTCGATATAGTCCTTCCAAAGAGACGCTGTAGCAATCGGCACAGCTAGCATTCAGTGCCTTCCTGCGGTCTTTTCCAAATCGTCAGACCTTTTAGTAGATGGCCCATTGACGCTGCGCTTGCCAGCGTATACCTGCCTCTCAAGGACCTTCCGTCCCCAACGGTACTCAGTCCTGCGAGCAATATTCTCTGTCCACTGCCACGTAAGGCTCGCAATTCTTGAGGTTTTATATTACATTATAACTTAATATGGTCATGTACTACGGCTTCAGAAGTGTACCTTGTGCTTTTAATTACTACATACATACTCTATAGACATTATTACCAATTCATGAGCTGGTGAAGCTGCCTTAAAGGTTCTAATATCTTATTTTTACAAGTTACATTAGCTTAAAATCCTTTCCTTACATCCTTCGTATTTTGACAGTTCAAAGAGATAATTTGTCCTATCGTAAAAGTATCGTGTTTCCGTGGTTATGCTACGGGGGTTGTCAGAGTTAGTATTTAGGAGTCTTTACATTTACATGTTACACAACTATTTTATAAATACAGATCCCAGGACAAACAAATTCCCGTTTGTATCGAGCCCAGTGCCGATCCTGGCAGTGATGTACGTGTATCACCGGTTCGTGAGATCCTGGGGGCCCACCTTCATGGCGAACCGCCCGCCATACAATCTCAAGAAGGTCATCATAGTATATAACGTTGTGCAAATATTCCTGTCTACATATTTGGCTCTACAGGTCAGTATTTTTTTTATATAGTAACTGTGTAAACAAGCCATATAGGCAGTCTTGTCCAGTTCTCGACGACCGTTTTCGACTATGTCGGTGTCTACATTTTTTATATCATGACGTTGGTAAAAATACTTACAATCTGCCTGATGAAAGCTATCACCGTAGCCTGTGGACGCCTGCTATTTAATGTAACCGAGTAGTTCATAAATAAACTCTAACATTGCAGAACTTTGCCATCCAGTTTATATAGAGCTTTTCATAAATTTGGTCACGTTTATGAACGCTTCATGTATTAAAATGATGACCATTTATGCAATCTGGAGACCTATTTTTGAATTACGAATGCGATTTCGAAATCACCGCTGACTAAATAGTCAGCGGTGACTTTGAGGTCACGGATTCCTAAACATCCAATTTTTGAAAGTCGATCGCAGAGCTGCCAACATGGATAAAGTACACACATAAATGTAAGAGTTCGGTTCCACGCAGAATGTAGCCGCTGTCGGTTATTGTCGGCTTGATTACGAGTGGGTGAGCGCACTCGTAATGAAATCACATCCGTGACTAAGGTAGTCACATCAGTGATATTCAAAAATAAGAATTGTTGAAAATCGGTGATTATTAGTCACATCGGTGATTTCGAAGTCGCATTCGTAATTCAAAAATAGGTCTGAATATTATTTGAATACGCATATGATCAAAACTCAAAGGATTTTTAGGGTTCCGTTGCCGAAGGCAAAAAACGAAACCCTTATGGATTCGTTCTGTCTGTCCGTCCGTCCGTATGTCACAGCCACTTTTTTCCGTAATTATAAGAGTTATACTGTGAAAACTTGGTAAGTAGATGTATTCGGTGAAAAACAACGTGAAAACAACAACAATAAACGTCACCAAACACCGCAGAAATATAATTGGTTTTATTAATGATCTCATCATCATTTCAACCACGATAAGTTCTTTGCTGGACGTAGGCCAGCCTCAAGGATAGTTTTGGGCTATCTATACTGGGTTTCGCTTAGTAGGCTGCATGACGATCATGCGAGGTTGGCCCTAAATAATTATGGAAAATTAAATAAACTCAATTTTATAAAATGTTTAAACACATCTTAATAATCATCAAGCTTAACAAATAAATAGAAGGTAAAAATATTGTTTTCAGAAATGTATACTGTTAAAGTAGCCACTATTACAGACAAAAAATTATTAAGGCATAGGTTTTTAGTGTTTTTATAAATTATGGTGTTGTTTTTACAAATTTGTTATTGTTGAATTAATTTTTCCTTACAAATAGTTAGGTATCAAAGTAACCGGGACACATGGCGGATCGAATCGCGAGAGCGCACCCCGCCATGTGCCCCGTATGGGCCCAGAGAACTCGGGGGGGTTTTAGTGGGCAGGCCGGTCCTCTAGACACACGGCCGCGTCTTGCCAGCGCGGTGTCATGGAGCACAAGGTCGCATTTCCCCCCCCTCAAAAAAGAAACAAAAAAAAAGGTATCAGAGTAAAAATGTATGGGTAATTTGTAAATTAATTTAACAATATCGAATTGTTAATGTTTATTTTCACCTTAGGAGAGGAGAGGTTAAGAATTCTCACTACAGAGCACGAGGAGTGCCCGCAGCCAAGGGCCGCGATGATAAGTTGCACTCAATGCTGGCTGAGGCGACTCGACCTCCATTGCCTATCAACTAAACTTAGCCTTGGATCTAATGACGGCGTGGTGCAGAAAATGTTTGATGGCACACTAGCTTTCATATAACAATCGTAACATGGTTAAGGGTGTTCACCACTACAAGGTGTATTGTATACAAGAGTAAGCAAGAAACTCAGAAGTATATTCTTCTCTTTTTATTTATCCTTTACAATATCTAAATGAATCATATGCATTCGTCAGTTTGAAGATGGCCGAAGAACAAATGTTTGAGCTCATTTTCTATTACAATATTACACAGTTTATATTTATGTTCTTTATATTACCGTTCTTTCAATATTTTCCTTATATAATAATTAGAAAACCGCAATACAGTCTTAAAATCATTTTTACTCATTATGTAGGTACTCTTTGGTTACTTATATTCAGAGCTAAATACAGATGAACCACATCAGTTAACTTTGTTCATCGCTAATATGTTGAAGCGTTAATTTTACGACGATTTTGACGATTGACGACGACCTAAATTGCACATTCAAAAACTGGCGGTTTCTTTTAAATTTTTTAAACTGGTGGTTTGTGTTCCGAAATCATGTTTTGTTAAGTCATGTTAGGTTAGTTTGTTCGCGACAGTCCCAAGGGCACTTGTCAGTTATTCGTCAACGTGCAATATGTATCTATTTGGTTAATATTAAGTACGGGATAAACGTTTAAGGGATTTATTAAAA
This sequence comes from Scirpophaga incertulas, assembly GCA_036419045.1. NCBI lineage: Eukaryota > Metazoa > Arthropoda > Insecta > Lepidoptera > Crambidae > Scirpophaga > Scirpophaga incertulas. Next base: position 8,448,756 of record CM071646.1, on the reverse strand, counting down.
TTAACGGAAGATAATGATATCTGTTAATATTTTTAGTTATAAGCTAATCTGTTAGTGGAATGTTCAGATTTAAGATTTCATAAGATTAATTACTAGAAGAAAGTGATTGAATGTACAAATGACGCATAATACTCATACAAGTATCAATTGATTGGGTAGAATATTGCATTGAATAAGAATAATTAGAAGGGAATGTGAAGGTGTTATAATAAAGGAAAAAAAGTGTTGCATCCACACAGGAGAGGTAACGTTAGCTATTATAATTTTCATAATGAAACCTTGTACTGCATTCTCGCCAGTGCCTGACAAGACTATACCTGCCAGGCAATTACAGTGTATGGTGCCAGAAGATAATTTATGAAGACACGCCGCTTGAGCGGGTGGTGGTCAGCCGTGTGTGGCTCTACTACATGATAAAGATCGTGGACTTGCTGGACACGGTATGTATTTTTATTATAGATACACTGATCGAATCCCCTTGTAAATAACTGTCTGTAAACATCAACATTTTTAAATAAGTAACCTTCAAGGCGCTTAGTGGGAGACTATTTATTTATTTATTTACAACATAAATAGAAACACAAAAGGTTAGGCTTATCTCTTTCGAATTCTACAAATTAACTTGCAGAAGGTACTGAATTGATGTGTAATTATGCAAATTTCAAAATCCGGTCGATCGGTAGAAATCGATCGGATTTCCTCAAACGAAATTATGGTTTCTTAGCCAGCATAGGTTCACTGTGTTGTTCGCTTGTGTAGATAATTAGAATTTCAAAATGTTGTCAACAGTAGGTACCTACACAAACAACAGGGTAGCGGAGAATTTTTTATGTTAGGAGTATAGCTGACCTGTAAACGAAGTATGTACCTACGATTATTACATTACTTTTGTAGATACAGCGATAATAAATGTTTATGGCGTTGTCACGGGTTGCTTATAAATGCTCAATACTAAATACACTGCAATCGTGACGTTATAATTAGAAAAGTTGCCTAGTTTGTATGAACATACAAACACAAATGTCAACTTTGCTATTTGTACTTTATTATATACTATATATATTGAAAAATGTAACCTACATTTAATGTTAGTAATAAGTTTTAATTATAAAATTTGTAAAAGTTGGTTATATTTTTATGCATATGCTCACATAGTAACTATCCATCACTTTATATCAAGGTGACGTCGCCGGCAGGAACATGCTCGCGGTTTTAAGATAGCGGTTACATCGAATGGTTTTCGACAGTTCCCTTTTGATAAATTGCTATATGATATTGTGTTTCTGTACTTTTGTTAGGATGGCTGAGCTAAAAGTGAGTCTTAAAATTGTTTTTTTATGTGCAGAATGCACATAAAAAAACAATTTTAAGAATACATTCCATTCTCCTCAAAAGGTTAATAGGTAGAGGTGTAAAAACACTGGTCGATATTTGTATAAAGTCACAATGTAAGGGTACAAGCCTATTGTCATTGCTGGGTACTTCGCAGAGGTTGGCTAGCTGTCAAGTTGTATCCCTTAGGCTCGGGGCTCATATTAATAAAGTAACAAGCACAACAACAGGGGAAATCCTGAAGCCTCCCTATGCCGGGCAATTAAAATTATGTACATTTTTCGAGTGCCTATAACTGTTTTGCAACTATAGATATATTGAATATTAGCAGATTTTTTATATATATTTATTTTGTTTATTTAAATTTATTTTTATTTTATTTGATTTATTTATCAAGACGAAAGCACGGTTGCAGTAGACACATCATTATATAGTTTAGTTAAGTAAGATGTCTTCTTATTGGAATTTTGGAGAGAGCAGGACTTGGCTGAAAATCAGCGCTGCATGCTGAAAATCAGGCTAATCACGCCTCATACAGCACAAGCTGAGCCAAGTACCTTTTGTCCCCACAAAATTAGATTAAGGTTTTGTTTTTTAATAATATTTATTTCTTTGAATTTTCTAAGATTTATTTTATTTTGCAAATTAGATTACACATTTTATTATTATTATTGTAGATCATAAATTACGTATTAGTTATAGCTATATAAAATGTTAATTGGTGGACAATAAACTTTTTTATTATTATTATTATTATGTAGCTTAAATCACGTATCCTTAATAGACACGGTCCTTTATAAGGCTTGCGCGGGGATACAGATCCAACGCGTAGAGGCCATTTAAGCGAAATTTAATGAAAGTGTGCGTGGAGTGTACCAACTGGGTCTAATCTCTATCTGCATCATGAAAAATGCAGCCAAAGACTATACCCAGTTAGATGCACAGAAACTATTGTCATTAGTGGTCAAAACGTTTGTGGCCTATTGCATTTCGATTTAGGTGGTAATGAAAACCGGGCTATGGAAGAGACTCCAGTCACCTGCCTTCTCAAAGCCTCCTAATTGATTTAAATATGGCAGGTGGTGACTCGCCGCTCACTAAATGGGCCCCCCAAAAAGCAGACCAATATTGGTGCGAAGAGAGCAACATTGGTGTGAACGGCTAAGGGTGTAGAGAGGTGTGTCTGCGACAGCGATCGAGACGCCGTCGGCGTTATGACATTATTACACTTCCACCCTTCGAGCATTTGCTCTTGCGACTCCACTCTGTCTGGCTGGTTAAGGCAAGACAGAGGCGGGTGGCATACGCCCCCCTGAAGCACATCGGTACCCTCGGTGACGCAACTCACCGACAGCTCGCCACAAGCTGCCCTGAGGGAGACTGACTGCACTGATGGGGCATTTATGGCAGTCAAGGGGCATTAAATGCCCCACCAGCGGGCGATGGGGTCGTCACTTCCCTACGCCTTTATTATTATTATTATTATGTTTTTGTTGTCGTACATACGTAGCAGACGAGCAAGCGGATAACGCTTAACATCCGCTGCTGCTGCTGCTGCAGCTGCAGCTGTGCCGACAGCTGATGTTAAGCGTTATCCGCAGCTCATGGACTTAAGCAATTCCAGGGGTGGACACAGCTAAGCCGCTGCTTACCGTGATAAGATTACTATTATGTTAAGTCTGATTTAGTAAAATGGAACGAGACAAGAACATTGATAAACTAAGCTAGACTTAAAAAATCTTTATCATTACGGGCGCTAGTCTGCTCTTACGATATCCGGGAAGAATGGGAGCGGTGACACGATGACACGGGTAGTTTCACCGCACACACATATTCGCTGATGCAGTATCACTTACAAAGATGTAATCTTAATTACTTTTTAAATAAATCATATTAATCAACGATGTGGTATTCAGTAATTAAAAGAACGAATATAGCGTCATTTCATAATAAAAATATCTGTAGGTAAGATAAACTATTTAATTACTAAAATGTACTTATTACTTTAATGATTAAGACCAGGGTCGACTGCTTGGCATCTGTCTGACGTATTTTGTTCGCAACGTAGAGTTGGCGATCAGAGATCAATTAGTAGAAGAATCGATTTTAGACAGTCTAAGAAATTAAATTTCTAAATTGGTATACTGCATCGTAGCACTGTGTCGATTCAGTGAATCGATATTTCAATCTATAAAAACAGTAATCGATTGTTTTTAAAAAAAAATATTCCCTGTGAATTACGTACCGCCTAGCAGTCAATAAATAGACGTAAGGTAAAACCCCCAATACTCGTCAGTTTCTGAACTAAGCTGTGTTTGCAATCATGTCACATAGACAGTATTATAATTATGGATGTTACTATTACACTAATATGTACAGAATTTAATATTCTTTCTTGTTAATATATGCGATTAAGTAGGTGAGGCAAGAAGAAATTATTATAAATATTTATATTGAAATTGAGCCATTTGTACCAGTATCCGTCAGATTTGTCCCAATTATCGTCAAAATGTCCGAGAGCTCGTCAATTTTCTGTGATAAATTTGAACTCTATGTCACTGAGAATAAAGATCTAAGTTAACTTCATCTACCATAATTTTCAATAGTAATATTTTCATCTTCATTTGTTATCATTTAAGCCTAATCATTATTTCATCTTCATTTGTCATCATTTAAGCCAATACATGTTTATTGCTGAACATAGGCCATATTTAAGTATATACAATAGTCAGAGAGGTTGTCTAATTATAACCTGTCCGGTTGCTCTATAGACAGCTCGGTTACGTGACCCCGACTTCTCGAGCCTTCGATGCCATTTGCCCCTAACCTCCGTGGCATCGATGTCCTCTCCTTCCTCCTCCCCTCCTATTACAGTTGTGGTAAGGCTCGGTTCTAATAAGGATAGCCTTATAATTTCCGGGTCTGTGCGGGTTGGTACCACCATTCTGCCCATTTCGGTCGTGAAGCAATCACGCGTTTCGATTGAAAAGTAGAAACAGCCGCTCCTTCATGCGCCCCTCCTATACCTCTTGTGGTGAGGAATCGCAGCGGTATTCGAGGCCGGCGGAGTGTTTGGTCTCAGTGAGTTTGTTGGGCGTGACGGGTTGACACGCGGTACAGGAAGACCTGGTGGAAATGGTTACCGTCGGCCACCTGCCGGTCAGTAGGGGACCCGAACCCAGGAATATCCTACCTGGGAGGCTGTCCCACACAACCGGCGAAAATCCCGTCATGCGGTCGTCGTGCCGGAATAGGAGACCGGAGTGGATCCCGTCGACTGCATTCGGGGGGGCACCGGGGGCCCTTCCGTGTCGCGTGTCAGCTCCTCACACAACCCACTCTCTCACTGTGTACTGTAATATGCCCTTTCTTTGTCTACCGCCCGGACCCTCCCCACATTTGACCCTTTCCCAAAAACTTATAAATATGAAGGCCAATAAGAAGAAGCAAGTTTTTACGGCGGACACCCAATCCACAATTAAAATGGATTTCTGCAACATCAGGGGCCTACACAGTAATCTCGATGCCGTCCACCACCATCTCGAGACGGCTCGGCCTGCCTTGCTCTTCTTAACGGAGACGCAAATATGTGCGCCGGACGATGTTTCGTACTTAAAATACCCGGGCTACGAACTGGAACACACTTTCCTACGTAAAGCCGGAGTGTGCTTATACGTCCGGGGCGATATTTGCTGTCGCCGCCTTCGGGGCCTCGAGCATCGGGATCTGTCGTTACTGTGGCTACGCGTGGACCATGGGGGTCTTACCCGAATCTACGCGTGCCTTTACAGATCCCATGCCAGTGAAATAGGGTCAGTTCAGCTTATTGAGCACGTCCAAGAGGGGATTGACCGAGCCTTGGAGCAGTATCCATCTGCGGAGGTGGTGACTTTAATGCTCATCATAAAGAGTGGTTGAAGTCCAGAACCACTGACCTCCCAGTTAGGAGAGACAGGGTAGAACTGTCTTCAACATGGCTTCGGCCTATGGTCTCTCTCAACTGGTTGTACAGCCCACCCGTATTCCAGACATAGAGAGCCATCAAGCTTCCCTGCTGGATCTACTGCTGACTACACGACCTAGCGGATACAAGGTTGTGGTTGAGGCTCCTCTCGGATCATCCGATCACTGCCTTGTTCGTAGCTCCGCCAGACTTGCGCAACCCCATCGCGTATCTACGACTAACAGTCGTACAGTCTGGCGGTATAAGTCAGCAGACTGGGATGGACTCCGGGAATTCTTCGGATCCTATCCCTGGAAGCAGCTTTGCTTTTCATCCGCAGATCCCGACATTGCGCAGATTGCGTCACGGAGACAGTGTTGATGGGAATGAAAGAATTCATTCCCAGCGCCACTGTTTCTGTTGGGGGCTGCAGTCGTCCCTGGTATAATAATGCCTGCAGGAGGACTGCAAACCGCAAGCAATCTGCTTTCAACGCCTGGGACAACGCCAGAAAAAGTCGGGATCCGGACTTGCCGGAGAAAAAGCGAAAGTACAATGCCGCATCCAAATCCAACAGGAAAGCTATTGCTGAAGCCAAGGCGGAACACGTGGCCAGGATTGGCGAGCGGTTAGGAAGCTATCCCAGTGGGAGCCGTGCTTTCTGGTCACTCGCCAAAGCTGCGCAACAGAACTTCTGCCAGTCCAGTCTCCCACCACTGCGAGCAGCCGATAATAGTCTTGCCCACAGCGCAAGAGAGAAGGCCAACCTCTTGGTCGAACTCTTTGCCTCCAACTCGACTATGGACGATGAAGGAGCCACACCACCTACCATCCCTCGGTGTGAAAGTTCATTACCGGAAATCCACATTACACAGCGCGCGGTCAGGCGGGAACTCAAGCTCCTGAACGTACATAAGTCAAGTGGGCCAGATGGCATCCTGCAGTGGTGCTAAAGACGTGTGCCCCTGAATTGACCCCCGTATTAACGCGACTTTACCGTCTTTCTTATCAGCAGAAAAGGGTTCCATCTTCGTGAAAGATCGCCCACGTCCACCCAATCCCCAAAAAAGGTGACCGATCCGCCCCGTCAAATTACAAGCCAATCGCGATAACGTCCTTACTCTCCAAAATTATGGAGAAGGTCATTAACACCTGCCTTCTACGGTACCTAGAAGAGCACCAGCTAATTAGCGACCGGCAATACGGCTTTCGTTAGCCTTGGGCTGGAAAGAACCAGCAACAAAGCCATCAAGGGCTATTTTTTTCTCCCTTTATTCTTACGGAACTGTCATCAGATAGTCTGAACGCAACTTCCTTTACAAGTTCATTACTAATAATTAGAGAAAAAACTATAGTTTACACTATAACTGTATAAAAAGCAACGCTAGTCTGACTCGCACTTGGCTGTTATTTTTACTGTTGTGGTATAGAATTATATAGAGCAATCTTCTTATCTGATATCTGAAGTATGAAAATTATAGATACATAGTTAATAAAGTATTAATTATAATATTGGAATTGCATTTCTGTTCAGTAGTGACATGTCATGATTTCATTGGCTGGCACATTAATTTTCCGCTCTTAAAGAATAATGTCCTTTATGTGTTTTCACTATTATATCAAAGTTAAAAACGAGAAGAGATAAAATACACTACTCGACAAATTATGATGGACCTTCCGCCCTTCCGTAACAAAGAGTAGTATGTAGTATTATTAATTAATCCGTATTTTTTTTTTTTTTTTATACTACAACGGTAGCAAAAAGGCTTACGGCCTGCCTGATGGTAAGCAGTCACCGTCGCCTATGGACGCTTGCAACACTAGGGGCATGACAAACACTTTGCCGACCTTTTTAAAAACCTATTTACTCCCTTTTTGAAGAACCCCATACTATAATCCCCCGGGAAAGCCTCAGCAAGGAGCTCGTTCCACAATCGGAGCTTGCGCGGAAGGAAATTACGTTGAAACCGCACTGTGCGTGACCATTTAGGCTCCAGCATGTGAGGATGAACACCCTGCCGATGGCGAGCGGTGCGATGGTAGAATGTGGCCGTGGGCATCATGTCGAACAATTCTTTGGAACACAACCCGTTGTATAAGCGATAGAAGACACACAAAGAGGCACAGTCTCTTCTCAGACTTAAGGGCTCAATACCGCATGTGAGTATGGGATCGTCAACGATACGCTCAGCGCGTCTTTGGACCGAATCAAAAGGATCAAGTTGGTATCGAGGTGCTCCCGCCCACAGGTGACAGCAGTACTCCATATGGGGCCTAACTTGCGATTTGTATAATAGCAGTCGTTGCCTCGGAAGGAAGTACCGCTTAGCTCTGTTAAGCACACCTAGTTTTTTAGAAGCCAACTTGACCTTGTCATCTAAGTGACTTCGGAATTGAACGTCACTGGAGATGTTGACACCGAGGATCCCAATACTCTTCGAGATGTTCAAGGTTGTGTTCTGGAATTGTGGGGCCACAGTAAATGGGGCTTTTTTAGCGGTGAACGCACAAACTTGTGTCTTAGAGGGGTTAAATCGGACTAAATTGTCCCGCCCCCAATCGGAGACTCTGGTTAGTGTACTCTCGATTTCAGACACAAGTTGTTCACGACTTTCCTCCACAATGGAACGAGGGGTATTTGCACGGCCCGTGTAAACAGCATCTCCAGTGCTGTCGTCCGCATAGCAATGGATGCCGCCAAGCGACAGCATATCATTGATATGCAACAGAAACAGTGTTGGAGATAGCACAGAGCCTTGTGGGACGCCAGCATTTATTATCCGAGTTTCAGAGCAGCTGCCGTCAACGACGGCTCTAATGCTCCTCCCGGATAAAAAGCTAGCAATCCATTTGCATAGCCCCTCGGGGAGTCCGTAAGATGGCAACTTCGATAGAAGACCCCGGTGCCAGACCCGATCGAACGCCTTCGCTATATCCAGGCTAACTGCCAATGCCTCACCTCGAGTCTCAATGGCAGATGCCCAACGGTGGGTGAGATACACTAGAAGATCACCAGTCGAGCGACCGTGGCGAAAGCCTTATTGGCGGTCGCTGATCATATCGTGTTCTTCTAGGTATCTAAGGAGCTTAGTGTTGATCACACGCTCCATCACCTTTGAGAGAAGGGAGGTTATAGCAATAGGCCTGTAATTCGATGGGTCTGATCTATCGCCCTTTTTGGGCACAGGGTGTACATTTGCCGTCTTCCATGAAGACGGAACCTGCCCTAAATGGTAGGAAAGCATGAAAAGTCGCGTTAGTACAGGACACAACTCTGGAGCGCACTGTTTTAACACCACTGCCGGTATACCGTCTGGCCCACTCGATTTCTGAACGTCGAGAGAAAGTAGCTCCCGCCGGACTTCCTTTTGTGTTATCCGGATTTCCGGCATGGAGTAACCACACCGCGGGATGGTAGGTGGCGTGGCGTTCCCATCGTCGATCATAGTCGAGTTTGAGGCAAAGAGTTTACCTAAGATATCGGCTTTCTCTTTAGCACTATGGGCCAAGTTGTTACTGGCATTTTGGAGTGGTGGTAAGGACGACCGACAAAAGTTTCCTTCGGCAGCTTTGGCCAGCGACCAGAAAGCACGACTACCCGAAGGGTAGCTTGCTAGCCGCTCGCCAATTCTGCCGACGAAGTCGAATTTTGCTCCCCGTATCCCATCATTAAGGCAATACTTGCTTTATTTCAAATGCAACTGATATCTAATGTAAATTTATGATTACCGAAAAGTTTTACCATAATTAAGAATAAGTTTTAAACATTGCAAACAAAATGTTAAGAACTATTTAATAATGACTATTTTTAAAAGAGTTTTACAATATCTAGCGAAATCTCCTTGTATTACTCCCATGTCCCAATACTCGACACCCCAGTACTCGACACACAACACAAAAACATTGAAAAAGCAAACTTATAATATTTGAAGCACTTTAATGACATAACCAGTAATTTAAAATTACTGTTAATTTTAAACTGATCCATGCAGTTACAGCCAAACCTAATATTTCAAGTCATATCATGTTTTAAAAGCAATGATGACGTTAATTGGTGCAGCGTAACATGCTAGTCCCAATTGTCGTCAAAATAGTACGATTATTGACGGTCACTGGGTCACGGCGGGATTTATATGAACCAATTACTGTCAAGCACAAAAAATTATTAAAATCGATTAATAATATCAACTTTGAGGTTAAAACCTGTTAGATTCAACACTTAGCTATTTCGGATAATAATCGTATGTACTTACCAAACAACTGACAGATACTGGTAAAAGTGTAATCCAACGTGGGGTGGTCTGTCGTGAATTCAGTCGCTGCACTTATAAAATATACAAAAATATGCGAGGACTCCTTTTCTTTTTCCTGTTACACTGACGCCATTTCTAACTTACCTTAGTGCTGCCATTTAAATTATACAGCAAACAATTGCGAAAATGTTGCCACAAAAAGATTAAAGTTTAATATTAGCAGTATAAAAATATTGTGCTTTTTCTACAAACTGACGGGTACTGGTACACTGACGACATTACCAGCGTTTACCTTAAACTGTATTTTACGGAAGAATTTTTATTCACATTATGCGTTTAAAAAAAATGTTTAATCTAATATATGTTATACTAACAATGAGGCACACAATAATAAAAGAATTATCTACTTAGTTGTTATAACTCTTCACTTCATGATTTTATCATATTCATTTTTAATATTGATAACAGAAAAAAGAACTATTTCAAAACAAATTAATGTGAACTAAAAAATATTATAATATAACGTAGTTTCAATAATTGGGTAGACGAATTTTTTAAATTCTATACATAATAAGAGTACTCTTTTAAGTGAGAAATATTGTAGAACCAACAGTACACCTGCACCTATTACTTTTGAAGATACATCGACATGTTTGCGGCGCTGTCGCGGGTCGCTCAAAAACGCTCCATACTAAATGCACTGCAATCGTGACGTCATAACTAAGTAAACTCGCCTAATTTGTATGAGCGTATAAACAAATTTTAAAATAACTTTGTTATTTGTACGTTTATAGGTATACTTTCTATATAAAAAAATGTTACATTTGATGTGAGAATGCTAGAAATGTGTTCGTTTAATTAGAATTACGTAAATAATGATTGCTCATTTTTTACAAATCTAAATACAATATAAATTAATAATTAAACTGAAATTTCTATATTGACATACTTTCATGAGATATAAATTGCTCAAATCAGATAATTATAGTATAAAAACGGCCATAATCAGTTGTAGTCGTCTACCCTATTGTGAGAAAGAGAAAATGAGTTTATACAAAAACTTTGTACAGCGCCCCTAGCGGAACGTAATTGTACCATTCTTTCATATTAAACAGACATAACTTCTGTAGTTATGATTACCCGTCAATACCGCCTTCAGCGGGCCAATCCACAAACGACAGTCCATATTGGCAGAGGACACGTAGACCGGGACATGTCCTGAGCGACCCCCCCAATCAATTAACGCAGGATCTTCTAGACCTGCAAGCGGCGGCGTCTGAGCCGTCGCCTCTTTTGTCTCCCTCTATTCGGCAGCCTTCTGCTCAGCCACGAGTAGGTTCCCAGCCAACACAGGCCGGTCCCACTTTGGAGAAGCGCGCCTCTTCTAGCGCTTATGCCCCCTCCATGGGGCAGTGCTAACCGTACCTCTCCTGAGGTGCGGATCCCTTCAATATAAGCCAGTAGGGTCACTAGACCCAAGGCTTAGGCTGTGCGGTCGAGCCGCCTCGACAGCACCAGGAGTCCGACATAATCAACGCATCCCTGCTTGCCTGTTGCGTTGGTATCCATGATGGATTCTCAGCCTCCTCTCCTGAGGAAAAATTCAGTATATTATGAAAGAATACGTCAAATACGCATCAAAAACGATATCAAACTCATTATGGAACCACTAGTCGCAGCTAGGGGCGTTGTCCAAACTTTTCACACATAAATTATATAGACTACAAACGACTGTAAATTCATGGTAGGTAGCTACACTGACACGTCTAGCATGTGTACTTACACTGACACTGACATACATGTGGATTTTTATTTATTTATCATTAACACAGTTTCTACAGCTTAAATTCATATTACAATTATTAAAAAAAAAAAAAATATGTCTGTACATAAGCCAATTACAGAAACTTACTTTGCTATCTTGAGTACTACACATAAAAATGTAGGGTAAGTGTGTAACATTTAGTACAAAAGAAAATAAATTAACAGTAATATTTGCCTTACTTTATAAACTTATATGTGTGTGTTCATGTGTATGTACGTGTGTGTGTGTGCGTATGGGTGAGTATAAGAATAAGAATACATAACGTAGAATTTTAATCGGACAGAAATTATTAAATCTTTTGTTTTTAAATGATTTTCAGTTCATTAACATATTAAAATCCACATATTTACATCTCCCTATAATTCATTACGAATACTGAAATAATACCTAATGTTTTAAGGTGGCGAATAATATTTTTGCGACATATATGTTAAATATTAGATGAACCTAATACTATTCGAGTTCAAAATGAAAGAAAAATCTTTCAAATTGTCACATATACTCTAACATATAAACAAAAAAATATTTATAAAGGCAACTCTAAAAAAGAAAAACATTTGTAATACAATTGAATATGGACTAAAAAGTAAAGTTTCAGGTCGGTGCCGTTTGCGGGGCATATTGTACGGTTTCATTCCACCACTTACTTCAAAAGTAACAATAATAACTATATTATATTATCGTAATAATATTTTTATCTTTTAGCGCATATTACTTTTTTTTTTGGAATTGTTTTCTTTAAGTTAGTATTTTGTTAAAATTTTTATTTTTTTATTTAATTTAGTTTTTAGTAAATCCGAAGTGCATCCATTTGTCATACACATACTTAATGCAAATTTAGATTTTCTCTCGAATGCAATTGTCAGAACTGGACCTAATTGAAATGGGGCCACAAGGGAAGCACCAGCTTTCAAATAAAAAATCTTCAAAATTGCAGTGCTTAGTTGAAACTGCAGCAAAAAAACAAAAATATAGTCAAATTGAGAAACTCTTCCTTTTTAAGTCAATTGAAAAGAAATGGTAGCTAACTATAGGCGCAATGAAATTCAGGGTTATAATATTTAGGATAAAAAGTAATCTTATTTTGTTTTTAAAGGAAAAAGGTATAGTAGGTAGGTACTTATAATCAGTATTTTGTGTATATAAAATCTTTACTCTTCGTACATTCACTCCACTAAGATAAGCAGTCGAAAACTTCATTATAAATTGTAATCTTTGCTAGCAATAAAAAGATTAATTATCCTTATTAACATTTATATTGCTTTACTTTTCAGATATTCTTCGTGCTCCGAAAGAAGTTCTCTCACGTGTCATTTCTGCATGTCTATCATCACTTGGGCATGTGCTTTCTTGGTTTCATAGGCACCAAATATGTCCCAGGTAAGTTTCCATATTCAACTTTCCGTGAGCTTAAAAGTCAAATAATTAAATATCGCAATATATAAAATTATTTAGCTACATAAATATAATGTAATGTGACTTGATGTACTCGAATTTTATTTACAAAAATTCATATTCAATGTTATATTAATACAATTAGGGAAATGTAAACATAATTGGAAATAATTATTTCTTTTGTAAGGCAAACAGGCCTATGAATTATTTGTTGTGGTTTTCGTTCGATTTATAGTGGTAACATTTGCTATGTATTTTACCTACTCGTTGCAGACGGAAGCTTAACCACAAAAAAAAATGTATATTTGTTTCACTTTGCGGGGAGAAGTAGAAATTTTTCATAAAACAGCGCCTTCAGGCGTCATCAAATGGCGACCGGAGCCCTAGAAAATGGATCTATGCAGCAATATATTATCGTGATTTGTCATGACGAGAAAGTGCTTTCCCGATAATCTTTACGCTGCGGCCAAAATATTGTAATCAATTTTTATCTACACACAATCAGCCTACAGTAACTTTACTGCTTCATTGTGATCAGTGACAATTATTTTCATAAAGCAGCAATGTATTTTCACTATCTGTCAGTTTCTATCAATTAAATATATTATTAAATAATAGTGCAGAGACACAATTTGCAACAAGCAAGTCTTAAATAAAGTGTTGTCACTTGATATGTGTAACAGGCAAGTTCACAGATCAGGAGAACTATTTTTAAATTACGAATGTATAAAAACTGAAAAATCAAACAATAACATTTCCACAAGTATGACTTTATTACGAGTGGGTGAGGGCACTCGTAATGAAATCACACCTGTGACTATGGTAGTCACATCAGTGATATTCAAAAATAGGAATTATTGAAAATCGGTGATTATTAGTCACATCGGTGATTTCTAAGTCGCATTCGTAATTCAAAAATAGGTCTCCTGAACTTCAGAAGAATCTGGGGGCGTAATCTTAAAAACGATATTCGATATATCGTGGACTTCGTCGTGTCGTATCCTACTCTTATACTCCATTATATTATTTTCTTTTTGACAGTTTAAGATATTTTGAAATCAGTGATGAACTCGCAAGTTACCGATTCGATTAAAACAGGATATCGATTTTATTAAGAAGAACTTTTAATCGATTTAATGCAGCGATATTATTTTTATTATAAATATTAAATTCGTTTATCTGGTTTTTTCAAATACATGAAATAAATTGTCATATATTGTCTATGGGGTTGTCTAGGCAACGGGAGTTGTGAGGAGTGACGTTAGATTGTATGTGTCATTAAATACGGCTACGCCGTTTGGTTGTCATTTGCCATACAACGCTTGTATCACATTCATTGCTTTCATTGTGTATTGTTTTACAATATAATAAGTTGAGTTGAGTATTTATATTCCTCCTTATCAATACGTACAGTCTACAGTAGAGCTTAATTAAGTTCTCAATATGCCGAAAGGAACTGTGTTAAAAGGGCAATAAACTTTCTTAAATGGATCAGAAATATATGAAAAAATAAAGTTGTAGTTACTATCGTTTAAAGCATTCCACCGAACGATCGAACGAGCGCTATTAATTTTGACATACGAACAATGAATTCACTTTAGACGAACATTCGCAAAATAAACGTCAAATTTGCGAAAAGTAATACGATATGGTTTGAGGTGTCGTTGTAATCATCGTTAATTTGACGTTTATTTTGCGAATGTTCGTTTGTCAAATTCAATTCATCGTTGTCATTTGAAGCTTTCTTATGTCAAAATTAATATCGTTCGTTCGATCGTCCGTTGAAATGTTTTAAACGATAGTAACTATGAGTAAGATACGACACGACGAAGTCCACGATATATCGAATATCGTTTTTAAGACTACGCCCACTGAACTATTTTCACATGATGATTATGACAACTCAGAGTCTACCCTTGTGCATCTTCGTCTGCATCTGCGTCCCATTGCTGGGCACAAGTTTCTCCTTAGGCGTGGCGATTCCAAGTTATATATACCACAATGCCAGACAGGTCGACAGACTGGGCCGACTCTTATCAGACTCGGGAGAAGAAAATGAAACAGCACTGTATACTTGATACAACAAGGGACAGAAAAAAATACCAATACAAAACAATTTATGTAGTAACCGGTAATATTTTTCTGCATCCTTATAGCACAGGAGAAATACTGCTTGAAGTAGTTTCTTGGTTTTACGAAAGGTTTAAATCATTAAGTGACAAAAATTTAACTATTGTGTAATGTCCAAAATATCACGTTCTTGATTGGACTAGCAGCCCCATTCCGCGACAATATAGTAAAGCAATAAATATGCCCCACTTAATTCACACGTCATTGACACAGTATATGCATTATGCTCAATTAATTTCGCTAGCACTTGGGTAACTTCTCCACCTAACTGTGACGACCACATTTGTTTAAATAGGTCGCAAATCACTACCAACATTATTGGGCTGAAAAAATGTCATGATAAATACATTGTTTGGTTAGATTAGGTATAAATTTTACTTAAAATCTCACATAAGCAATTGTTTTGAAAATTACCAGACCTGTTACTCTTCATAGCTATATTTTCCAAAATACTGGAGAAAGTTATTTACATAAATTGAATAACATCTTGAAGAAATGTAATGTTATAACCGTGGAGCAAAATAGATTTATAATAAACAGAAGGAAATTGATCAAATAGTCAACGATTTGCTTATTGTTGAGTAAGAGTGAGTATTGTTTCATTTTGCGTCATAAGCGACGACGTCTTATAAAATTATACAAGTACGGCATAAAGGCATTTGAATCGATCAATTTTTTTTAGGTAATAGAGTACAAAGTATCGGTACCAAAAAATATGATTCAAAATTGAAAACAGTACTATCATATAAATCATACTATGTATATAAAAAACAAATTTTACGTACTTCGTAGCATATTAGCCCTTATTATAATTATTATTAATTAATCATTTGCCTAAGCATATTTGTTAGGAATGTATACTATTTGCCTATATCACTACATTGATAATTAAAAGTAAATAAAAATACATATTGGTGATATGAGTAAAACTTAACTATAGTGAATTCATTTTTCAATTCCAATCATTGAAAGTTAATATTAATAAAACTAAATACATAGAATTTTGAACAATGAGAGTCCTTTTTTAACCTTTGCTTGTTTTCTACAATTGTAAAATAATTGACGAAGTTACCGATAGTGTGTTCTTGGGCCTAAACATAGATTATTTTTGTAGCTGGAAAAAATGTATTCACAATCAAAACATATGCATAAAAATAAATAAATTGATATATGCTTAAAGTAAGTTTGGCAGTTTCAATGCAATCAGTTTTTACTGTGTACGATAGGTATAGACAGATTAGATTTTGTAAATATACAAGAAATATTTTTAAAACGTTGTATAAGAATTATGTCTGAATTGAAAAGAATCGTATCCTCTCGGCCGTATTTTATTAATCTGTTGTATTGTATATAAATACCTCTTTCAAAAGAAGGTCATAAATGAAAAAGTTCGCTCACAATATATTTAAAAGTTACATAAACCTCTTTCTAAGTTTCTATAGCCTCAAGATAATTATTCAATATGTGTATTGATATATTTAATAAATTGTCCGATTCTTTTAAGGATATGAATATTAAGTTAAATAATTTAGAAAGAATAATTGAAATATGTATAGCTTTTAGAGAATTGCTTATATAACTTAAAAGACTTCTTTCGATTACTGTTGTAAATTTTAGCTATTTAAATACATAATAATACAATGCTATTCATTTTAGCTCACTGGTATTCTTATGATTAAAGTGTACCAATTGGGTCTAATCTCCATCAGCGCAATGAGAAACGCAGCTGAAGACTATACCCAGTTAGATGCACAGAAATTATTGTAATTATAGGTCAAAACATTTGTGGACTATTGCATTTCGATTTTGGTGGTATGAAAACCGGGCTATGAAAGTGACTCCGGTCACCTGACTTTTCAAAGTCCCCTAAATTATTATAATTCTGATCCTCTAAAATATACAATTACAAGGTATCGATAAGTTTGTTGTAATTGTGCAGTACATGTCAATGTCACGTACCTGCACATTCGCAACAATCATACATTACAAACCTATTTGTAGTTTGTATTACTGTTAAAGGAACGGCAGTAACTACATGTTATATCTTAGTTTTAAAACAAATACTGTGACTTTTATAGAGGTAGCAGATTATCTGCAAATCCCACAGAAACCACACGTATCTACTGAAACTTATCATTGGGTGTGTTTGTCAATATCATGGTATAAAAACGAATGACTATCACACAGGTGGTCATGGCGTGATGCTGGGCTGCATCAACTCCATGGTTCATTCCGTGATGTACAGCTACTACCTGGTATCCATCGTGCGGCCGCAATGGGTTCGCCAGTGGTGGAAGAAATACATCACGCAGTTGCAGATTGTAAGTTTCGTCTGTTGTTGGCTGGGAAAAGTATTTTGAAAGAATGATACTATTAATCTGGCAATTCATCAAGAGTTTATCTCAGTTTTTTTAAGGCGGGATAATCATGCTACAATACCATTCTTTTTATTGCTAAATCTATCGCTATTGCGAGCAGCATAAGAGCAATTTTAGGTTGTATTTTTGCGAGACAATGTGTTTTTTCCCTGTGTTACGCCACGGGGTGAGGCAGTAAATACTCACATGCTCACACTGTGCTGTAAGCGCGGATCCAGTCCTCATAAAAGGTTGTGGTTACAGCTACTAGAAAATCGGCTAAGTCCGAGTCGGAGCATGAACATGCTCATTAACAATCATGCAATCAAGTCGTTTATGAACTTTTGAATTAAATTATTTTCTTTTTTCTGAGCATAAGGCCTTTGGCCTTAGGAATGGAAATAAACTTAGGAGGAAGTCGGACCCGATTTCTTTAAATAAAATAGTCAGTTTCGATCCAAACTTATTTCAATCAATAACTTATATTTTTTCTTTTTTTCTAGTAGATAGTAAGCCAATATAGGGACACTAGACTGGGTAAATAGGTATCTTGATGTTGTATCAGGAGTAATGTAAGTGAGATCAGCAAGTGAAATCCGCCAGGCGAGATTTTTATTATTTTTTACATTTTGTAAGAATATCAAATTAAATTAAATGCAAATTAAATTAAGGTACATTTTACATAAAACAACTTTATTTAGGTACTTACTTAAATTACAAATTCAAGCTTACGTTTCTTTTTTGCGAAAACGTTGATAATGTCATCGATATCCAGGTTCATATCTTTGTGTATATTTAGGAGAGCTAGCCCGGATAATCTTTCCTGTGCCATTGAGGCACGCAACCAAGATTTTATTCTGCGAAGAGTAGAAAAAGATCTCTCTGCGGTAGCTACGCTGACCGGAAGAGTTGCCAGTATTTGTGCGTTCCGAATCAAGCACGTTTCATGATTAATTGTGTTTTTTAAATTTTATTAAGGCATATCGCTTATTATCATCAGCCTGTCGATCTCAATAGACCGTAAAAGTGTGACGTCACAAGTCTATTAAGGTTGTGGGTATGCCCATCGTGCCCACAACGGTGGACCCGCCCCTGCTGTGCTGTCTACGGAGCGTAAGCGGAGCTGCGCCCGGACAGCCTTCCCGCGCCCGCTCCGGAGCCTTCTTCTGTGTGGTGTCATCATCCTTGTGGGAGAGTCCTTCTCTGTAGATGCAATAAATGAAAATCGAAAAACGAATACCACGTTGGTACATGGCAGAATCAACAACAAGCGCCTCCCTTATCATCCCTATAGCAAAGTCTCCGAACTGAAATTGATTGCTGTTGTTTGTTCCAGCTGCAATTCCTTCTGCTCATCCTCCACTTCGGCCACGTACTGTTTGAGCCCTCGTGCGAGTACCCCAAGTGGATTTCCTTCATGTTCCTGCCCCACAACATATTTATATTGTTCCTGTTTTCAGACTTCTACATCAAAGAATACATACTAAAGAAAACTAAACCTAAGTCTAATTAGTTAGTAAACGTACTTCACCAACCTAATTCATAAAAAAAAAATTCAATATTTTTCGGATTAATTGTTACATATCACTGGTTAAATTCAACCGCTGAGAGACTATGTTACATATCACTGGTTAAATTTAACTGCAGAATCGTCTTCTTGACTATCCCCGTCTTACTTAATTGTACCATAAACCAGCAGTGATGCATTGCTGTGTTCTGGTTGGAAGGGTAAAACTAATAATAATAGGTAATTCAGTAATATCACCGGGTGCTGTATATTTATACCACATGCCACAAGTTTGCTATACCCACTGTGATTCATGTGCGAGTTGCAGGTTTACTGCGATTTGTTTCACGGCCTCTGACATAATATTTCGAGTGAATTCATCAGAAATGAAGTTCTTTTTTCGAAGTATATAATTTATTTATTGATCCTAAATGTTGACAGCCCTCTATCAGCGTACGAGGAATAATACGTACGAGTAGCAATCCACTGAGGAACATTGCGTCTACAAGTAAATAGCATTTCTTTAGTGTTTAGTTGACTAGTTTGGCTTTCATTTTGAAGTATTAGAATTGAAAGACCTGAAGAATCTAATACTTTTTTTAGGTTCTTGTGTCTTAAATAAGCATCTAAAGTACATATCATATTTAACTTATATACTCCCTAAAATATTATTTCGTCGACCTTGAAACATTATGTATGCTATAGACGACTGTAACTACTTACCATCAATTGGAAAATTATCTTGTTTGTCAATATAAGTCAATAAAAAATAACGCAAAACTATAAATAATTTATCCGAGAACGGTCAGAGGCATCAAATTTTAATTGTTAAGGCCAAAAATGTAATATATGTTATTATTTATTAGTTCAATTATTTAAGTATTCATAACTCACGAACGTGCTCAAATAAAGTAAATCCAATTCCGATTATTTATAAGAAATAAAGACTTATTTTTATTTTTCTATTATTTATTTGTCTTACGCAGCAATATGACATTCCTTAAATGCAACGAAATAAAATCTATAATCAGGTGGTAGTTGTATCAAAATTATTACTACTCCGTCGTTTTAGTGGGTGGCAAATTATTAGTCATTATATGTCATATAGATTATATGACATTGCCGTAGTAAGTACAACCTTCAACTACTGAAAACATACAAGCTCCAGAAAATGACAAACCTAATCCCAACTAATATTATAAATGCGAAAGTGTGTTTGTTTGTTTGTTTGTTTGTTTGTTACCTCTTCACGCTTAAACTACTGGACCGATTTCAAAAATTCTTTCACCTTTGGAAAGCTACATTCTCCCCGAGTAACATAGGCTACTTTTTATCCCGGAAAAATCGACAGATCCCACGGGATGCGCAATAAAGGCTTCGCTCAAAAACTACTGCACAGATTTTTATGCGGTTTTCATCAATAGATAGAGTGATTCTTGAGGAGTTTTGCGGCATTTTTTATCTCGGAAAAACGGATAGTCCCACGGGAAGCGCGATAAAATCTTCGCACCATAAACCGACTTCCGCGTATATGTAGCCGTGGGCAAAAGCTATGACCCTTAACCCTCTATACACCCAATCCCGAAATCCACGCGGGCGAAGCCGCGGGCAGAAAGCTAGTGAGACCATAAATTGGTGTTGCGGGTATACATCACAAGTGCAGTGTACTATTAGTATGTATGGGCTGTAATCATTTACTATCTTTGCTCGTTTCCTCACTGTAACATAAAAAAGCAGAGGAATCTCTTTTCGCAAGTCTCTCATGAGACGCTTCTGTGTTTGGAGGATAAACACCCATCTGTGCTATAGCTAAATATGACTTCGCCAAACCCAAATTACAAAAAAAACTGAATTACAAAATCAGATATCTAGTCTCACCAGTAGAATCCGAAATACAGCTTATATACTGAAATGCCTAAAACTAGGTTCCGATTAATACATTCATTCTCAGCTATTTGTCAAACCCAACTTATATATTGGTTAAGGGTCTAAGGTGGTACAGCTAAAACAAATATAATGGCACTAGAGAAAGAGCAAAAGTCAGTGCTAATGATCATACTATACAAGCTATTTAGATACTCTACCGACCAATTTCACAATGAGAGTAAGGTTCTACGAGTTAAGCAACTCTTCATAGCGAGAGAAGCAATGTTAACACAGCATGGCTGTTTCTTTCTCTGACTATGAGATTCTCAGATTATTTTGTTTACCGTGTCTTTAAAATAATGTTTGTTGCAAATTCGATTTAAAGGGACGTGAAAACCGCCACGTGAAGAAAGCTGTGAAGCCTTGGCTTATGAGTTTAAATTATAATGAAACCGAAAACCAGCTTGTCAATTGACTAAAGTCGCAACGCGAGTATCTCCATATAATACTAGTAATTATATAATTACTAAAATTATATGGAGATACTCGCGTTGCGACTTTATATGTATCTAATTGTGTATATACAAAATTAGATACATTTACACTCATATAAAACCGCATACACTCACTCACACAAGCGCACGCGTTGATACACACAATATACTGTTTCTTATTATTACCCCAGTTCTTTTACTACTTTTGTTGTTATTTCCCTATTTATTGATATCTGACCGATTGATTTGTATATCTGTATCTTAGTCAAATGTTGTCAAAAATGTTTATATAAATGTTATAGTTAATCTAATTATTATAGCTTAGTTAGAATGGGCTGTGGAACATCATAGATCATCCTAATAACCGTAGTCTGAACGTTATGATACACGACAAACTTAGTGCACAGTTCGCTTATTATAAGTTTTATTATTGTTAACTTTATTATTTTTAACTTTAAACAATACATTATTATTATATTATACAAACAATGCTGCGTGTAATGGATGTGCAACGTAAAATAATCTTATGAATAACTGAGAACATACTTTTTTAATGAATGTTGCCATAAAGTAAAGATTTAAGAGCTGCTTACCTGATCACGTCTATAAATTCCATAACTGGCATTTGTGAATACAATTTAAAATTGAGAAATACCAAAATTTGATAGACTTTCAATTGAGTGAAAGAGTTTAGTAGTTTAGGCGTTAGACGTCCAACGTACGACGTACATCTCAAATGATTCAATGTTTCACTATGAACCAATTAGTCATTCTAAGCCAGTGCAATACTTTAAACAGTGATTCATAATATTGGAAACTGCATTCCCTCTTTGAGCCTATTCAAATATTAATGAAATATCATTGGAAAGTAAAATCCATTTGGTTATTATAATTAAGGTTACTCGTCGTCATCTCTCCGCCGATATCACTAGATATAGGCTGCGTTCCGATTCGTTGTTGTATCGACGTCAGCATTGAAAGTCGATTCCAATCACGGTGAGCGCGTTGACGTATGTATTGCGACGCGTGTATCTTGTATTTATGGCAAAGCGACTCGAATTGTAATTTAGTATGGCAAAGGTAATATTTTTTCCCAAGCTGTTGCATGGCATTTGCGTCATTGAAGTTGCGCACACCACTTTGCGCTATAACTTCATGGTTAGGTATAAAAAAAAACCTGACATTGACAACCAAATCTACTTCGTAGGTTAGTTTCTTGTACTTTTATATAGTTCTCGTTTTTAGGAATGCGATTTTTTTGCAAATTAATGAATAAGAAAATACTTATTCTTGGTAGTACGTACATAAAAGTCTTATACCTACTTGTATTTATTATTTTAAAGATATAACAAATATGTCTTTGTTTAGACTTAAAACTGCTTCAGTTATACTAATAGAGGACAATGAAAACGTTAATAAAATACCTTTAATTTTGGAAATAGTGCCACAAGACACATCTGCATTTCATATAATCAGTTATGAACAACCTATTTATCATTGGGAAAACGTTTTTAAACAATATATGTATGTACAATACCACGAAGAATTACAAAATACGACAGTGGACAAACTCATAAGTGAAAAAAGCTGTATATTTATTGATTCTATAAACCAAATGGCTCTTTGCATGGGATGGATCCAGTGTCTTGCTATTCTGAAAAAACTAATTTCCAATTCAAATATTCATAAACTTATATTAAATTTGCATACAGATTGCTTGCTCTCTAACTCTAAATTACGATTAAACTTAAATCATATGGCAAATGCTGTCGTGACTTTTGATTTAGAACATAGAAACACTGTAAATATCCTCTATAAAAAAAGTGGTAAGGTACTAAAAAGTAAAGAGACTATGGTATGTGATTTGAAAACATCAAATTTGACTGTTACTCCAATCAAATGTGATAAAAAGGTTCAAGACGAACCTGAGAAAATATTACCTCAAAACCTCTCAACATTCAAAATAGAAGCTGATCAAACAGAAAAACTTGAAAAGTATAAACTTAAATTGCCTTACATGAGTAAAATTAATCATGGTGAGAGCAAGATATTTTATGAACCTGATGCTGTAGATGACTGGGATGAAGAAGATCCAGATGATGATCTTGATATTTGAATATATTGTTACCTATATGTAATATTTTTACTTTTTCACTATCCATTATTTTCCCAGGACTAGTGTGTTAAATATATAATTGTCTATTTGTTGATATTTGAAATACGAACATACCTACCTTCTTGTGCAATATTTTAATACTAAATATTTGTTTTAATTTACACTTTTACAGATAATCAAGCCAAACATTCAATTTCTCAACTATTTTAGCAATATTAAATATTCTTAGATTAGTTATCCTATCTTCCCTCCAATCCACACTGGGCTAGTAATGTGAAGACTTGTAGCTGGCCTATGTCCAGCAATGTCTTTCCACTGAGGCAATTATTAACTGAATTAGTTCATTAAAACTACTTCAGTAAAAAAAATGTGAATAAAGGAAGTTGTAAATATCAATACAAGCACCCATCAAATAATTTCAAAATTGTGTATTTTATTACAGCAAAACTTGTTTTATAACTTTCATTCAAAGAGCAACAATCCTGTGGGTAATTTTATAGGTGATAAAAAAACAATTTTCTGTTTATATAATACACATACCCCCATTTTTATTTATACATGCCCATGACTATGCCCACAACATTTACCCCAAGCACACAACACATAATTGTCTTAGTTTTAGTTGTTTACAAGCAAAGTAAAATTTGTGGGAATGGAAAGTAGAATCACCAGTTGAATGAAACTTTATATATTAAAACCACATTAAAATAAAATATATAAAAACAACTCAAATCGCTTGACACCACCTCATTCTTATATTTTTGTCTCTCTCCTCGTTCTCTCACATTCCCTGTTCATTTGTGCTGTCATTCCATTTTTTTTAAATCATAGTTACAGAAATATAACAAAATCCTACAGTTTACATGCTAGCTGGTGCCTGCGCAGAGGTGGCTTTAGCCCTTGTGCCAGTGTACCACCAGTACCCTGTAAGAGCGGGGTCAAAATGGAATACTTACAGTTATATTTTCATAAAAAATTCGGGTGCAAATTACAATAATAAAAAAATCAAGTTCTTTTAATTTAAAACTATAATATCTTACAGGACGATCTTACACACAAACAAATGTTTCTATAAAAAAAAATACTTTAAGTGCTTTTGCATTAGCGAAATCTTAAACAATGTCACTGACTTCAATTTTGATAACTTTGGATTCGACTTTGCAATGGGATCCACATATTGAGACCCTATCAAATAGACTTAAAGTTCTGCAGCATATGCTGTAAAAAAATAAGACAACATACAGATGTTGAAACGGCAAGATTAATTTACTTTAGTTATTTTCAGTGTTATGTCCTATGGTTTACTATTATGGGGGTCGGCTACTAACATAGAAAGTATTTTTGTTCTTCAAAAAAGAGCAGTCCGCGCTATTTATAATTTACGAGCAAGGGATTCTCTTAGAGATTTATTTAAAGAGATATATAATGACTTTAGCGGGCTAGTATACATACATGTCACACCTTGTTCCCAATGGGGTAGGCAGAGACCACCTCTCTCCACTTGCTACGATCCTGGCACACTTCTCTTGCTTCCTCCACTTTCATGAGCGTCTTCATGCATGCTCGTCGGTTGCGAGTACTCGACCCGGCCTTTATAGTATATTTATGAAAATCTGATTTATGTGTACAAAAATTGTCACACATTTCATACTAATTTTCAAATGCATAATTTAAACACAAGAAATAAAAATAAACTTGCCGTTCCAACGTACAGCTGTGAAAAAATTGAGGTTCGTTTGTGGGCAAATGTATAAATTTTTATAACAAGATTCCACATAGTGTAGCTGAATTGGCTTTTCATAAGTTCAAGCTACATGTTAAAAGGACGCTAATGAGTAAGGGATATTACAAAGTCAATGAATATTTAAATGGTGCCAATGCTTGGTGTTGATTTGAAGATATTACATTCTAAATTGTAAATATTAGTTTTCCCTTATAAATTGTAAACACATATGTACATTGTATGATAACGACATAATTTATTGTAAATGTTGTCATTACTTTTGATAAAGCTGAGAAGTTTCTTGCACCCATTCTTATTAGCTAAAAAATACGTCTTGAATGGGTGGTAGGGGAAAAAAAATTGACGATTCAAAAGAGCTTTATCATCTTTGGGGGTTAGTCTTAAACCTCACTACGTATCACCGAGGGGGAGGGGGGGGCTTGAAAAATGCTAAAAAAAGATCACGTGATTAATGGACAGCCCCTTATGTGTTCTGATATATAAGCTATATTATTGTAAAGTTTTATTAGAATCCATTCCAAGAGTAATAAACAGCCATCCATACAAACTTTCGCTTTTATAATATTTTAATACCGTGCATAGATATTGTATAGAAATTGTCGGGGTAGAACAAACAAATCCTAGATTACAAAGAGTTCATTTTTATTGTTTGCTATGTTGTGTTACAATTGTTTTTCTTTGCCACATTGCTTAATATTAAAAGTACACAATATCTAATAAAGTAGAAATCCAAGTATGTGGAAGATAATTTTATTAATGACACCATAATTACAATACCATATCATCAACTCTTAAATTATGTAATAATAATTACTCAATCAATGATTAATTTCACGACCTATATGCCTAAACATTTAATATGATAAACAATTACAACATAGAAAGAGAATCGTAACGAAGCTCTCAATCGACACAGTATAGTAATTATTAATATTAAAATTAAAAAAAAAGCGCTATTCACAAGTATAGCTGAAAAATTACAAACGAAAAGAACAAATTCCTCAGTAAATATTATGCAAGCCTATATCAACGAATACATTAATCGAAATAAAATTCTCCAAACGAACTAGCAATTTAACAGCGCGTGACTACCGAGGAAAGCCGCGCAGGCGGGCGTCGCTGGCACGTTGCGCGACGACCGCCAAGCGGGAAACAATAAGCTCATAGATATGTCGCAGCCAACTGGTTAAAATAGCCGTTCAATCAAACAGCTAGCCCTTTGACTGAACAACGCCATTCAACCATACGTCTAGCTTATTAATTGAATATTTAAGTCGCTCAAAACGTTCAACACTACAGCTGTTTCAAAAGCCGCCGTCTAATTTAATTAGTTCAGCGCTCACCACCGCAGCGCTAGATGCGTTTTGTTTTCAATATGGCGTCAACTAGCCGTGGTGTGTGTTTGTTTCGAGATATTTTTCAGAAAGTAAGTAGTAAATATATGTTACACGTGTTATTAAAGGCACAGAAATTATGAGATCACATACGAGTGAATCAAAATTTAAACAAATATTCGTGGAGAAATTACGGGATTATGAAATGATTCTTGCTTCGTAAATTTTTGAGTTTGTAATTTTTTGCTTGGTGCAATAAACAATATTATGATTAATCGTTTGTTTTTCATTTTTACTTATTTCATCAAACTTTTGGTCACCTCTTAAACTTAATTCAAGAATAACCTCCCAAGAAATTACAGTCTTCCTATTCCCTCAAAAAAAAGTCTTACTAAACTAATGGTCACCTTAGTTAATTTGCCATTTAACCAGTTGGCTAAGCGTCAGTCAAAGGGCTAGCTGTTTGCTTGAACGGCTATTTTAACCAGTTGGCTGCGACAGATACACGTAATAATGCTAACAAAATATAAGATAAAAATGATTTACAACTTCATAATCTAACAAAATCCTCGAGTTCATATACAATTTTAGTGTTCACATAGAGTTATTAAATATCAGGGCACACACAAAGTTCGACGACTGTGGCCACGTGGTCCGATCGCATAGTTTGATCCATCGATTTCTATAAAATTATTTTCCACTTGATTCAACCCACATCAGTATTTGTATTTATTCCTTTATGAACGGCAAGGAGTGTGAAAACTACTAGAGGAGACATTTACATACATAATTGATGTTATTTTGTGACATAAATACGATTTGAATGTCTCGGCCTACTCCAACAAAAACCTTAAGGTAACAAAAATTGATCAGTTTTAACTTGTGTTTTCCTTTGCTTGCTTTACAGGGTGTGTTAAAGATAGATATATTTGCAATAACAGCTTAAGAGAGAGATTAAAGTTAAATCGAGATGACACTGTCGCTGTACATAATTTTCAGATAAAGTTAAAAGATATTGTTAGATCTATGACAACTTAAATGGTTTCTGCACAAGTCATTTTCTAGCAGATGCTTTGATTTAGGCACAGCCTTGTAGTTTTGTTTATACATTTTTGAATAAACAAATCCATATCAAAGCCAAATCTGAGGAATGTATAATAACAACAATTCGTACAATTTTTCTTGAAGGCTTCTAAGTCCAATATCAATGTAAATGCAAGCAAAGCCATATTGAAGCAATAAAAGAAAATTTGAGTCAAGTCATGTTGCAATTTGTTATGTTGGTTTTAGACGATTTGCAAAACTGATACAAATTTCACGATAACATGGCAACTGGCAAGATTTTTTTTGTGCTATAATTAACAAGACATGTCGTCGCTCCATTTCTTCCCGTGGATGTGGAAACTAAGAGATTGTACCACTATTATATCTCTGTAAAGTGCTTGAACAGCGGCACTTATTGCACGGACACTTAGAAATTGGCGAATTGTAAGTGTTTATTATTGGTGATTATTAATCGGATTCGAACACATAGTTATGATGACGGCTGAATTCCAGAAAAGGTTAGACGATGGAATATACGCTTGCTAATCTCTCTGGCTGTCAAGATCTCCGGATAACTTTCGCGGACAACATCCGAAACCTATATCAAGATTTTTTAATCTATTTACAACTTTAGGCAACATTGCTTTCAGCTGTCACTTTAAGATATATTTTTTATCTGTTAGAAATTTTACGACGGTGTTATTGAGATCTAGCCAAGCGGAAAACTCGAGTCCGATGAGTCGAGGCATGCGCCCGGACCACGTGGCCAGAGCCGGTTCGAGACGCGACGATACATGAGCGGGGCGCGGCGCGCGCTTACTCGCCGGCGAGCTCCTTGAGCCGCTCTTCCCGGGGCCGCGCGCCGCCGAATATCGACGACGCCTGGCTGGTCGACGCCAGCGAGTTCACCGGCTCCTTCACCGTCCGCGGCTCCAGCTTCAGCTTTGGTCTGCCTGTGGTGTCTGCACAGAACGGCACTGTTACAGTATCTGCTTAACGTTATTAGGGTCGGTTATAATGCGGGTCGCCGGCGGGCACGAGGAAGTCGCGGCAGCGGATACGGCGACCCGCTTCCGTGGCCGGGGGGCGTCGTCGGTGCAGGAGATCGGGGGAGGTAGTGTAGCCTCCCCCGAGGAGGGCTCCCCTGTAGGCAGGGGAGCGGAGGCTGGGCGTTCCCGAGGGCTTCCCTACATGCCTGAGAAAGGGCATCCCTGAGGTTTTTAGTGGGTACGCCTCCCCCTTCTAGGGAGGCGAGGCTTACATTATACTATCTTCTAATAAAAAGATATTTACTAGAGATAGATATTTGTAAGAGAACCTATGCAGAAAAAAAAATATTACATATGTTTATAAAATCAGGTAAACAATCTACCCAAAACCATAAAACATGGGCAAAGGGTCTACGACACAAAAAAGTATGGGAACCTCTGAACTAGATGATGACAGTGAATAAGACTGGTGCACAAATGCTATTTAGTCCCAGTCTACCTATCATATTGTATATTTATTTTTTATTATATCTATATTTATAAGCACTCATACTTTCCTACAACTTTTTTTCCGGTTGATTAGGTGACTGCCATGCCCGCCTGCGTTGATTGCGGCAATGATGGCGGATGAGGGAGGTTGGAGGGCTGTGGCCTCCTTTTGTGAAGCAGTTGTGCTCCAGAAGGAGGCCGCCGAGTGGGGTCGGGAGATGGCCGAGCGGGGTCGGGAGATGGCCAATCCTGCTCGAAGAAGGCGGCCTCGGGCCAGATAGCCTGAGGCGCCGCCACGGGTGGCCGGGGGGTGACGTCGTAGGAGGTTGGAGGGGAGGAGGCGGCAAGATCACTCCTTCCCGAGAAGGGCTCCCCTAGTACACCCAGGGGAGCAAAGGCCGGGGGTCCTCAGATGCGACACTCGATCCTGAGGACCCCTACAACACCTAAGGACGGCCATCGCTGAGGTGTTTAGTGGGTACGCCTCCCCCTTCTGGGGAGAAGAGCCCCACATAACCGTCGGCTCTCCGCAGCCGGGGTATGCAATTCAATGCATTTTCCTCAGCGGAACAAGAAAAAAAAAAGGTGAGTGCCGTGTGATGCAGCATATTATGTAAACCCGCGCACTGACCTGGTTTGGCGGGCGGCATGTCGTCGAAGTTGCGGCGCGGCGCGCGCTGCGGCGGCGCGCCGGGGCCGGGGCCGGGCCGGCGCGCCCAGTCGCCGCCGCGCTCCTCGGTTCCGCCGCGCGGCCCGCGTCCCGCGTCGTTCCACCGCTCGCCGCCGCCACCGCCGCCGCCACCGCCACCGCCCCCTCGCTCACGCTCTGGAGACGTATTTTTGAATCATTAGACGTGAAATTGAAATTCGAATACGAATACAAATCGTGCGCGAAACTATTTTCTACTGCTTACAATTTTATAGATTTTTGAATCACTCGAATTCAGTGTTGTCATTAAGAACAAATTCTTAATTAAATTCCGTTTCACGCAGAAAAATTCAAAACCACAACAACAAAATCAAAAATCTGGCGATGACTCACACGTGAAACGGATCACTGTCAAGGTCATGTCAGCGTTGGATATTCTATTAGTAGAAATAAAAAACGAGTGGGTTGAACCACTCGTAGCACAACGCACGAAATGAAAGTTCAGAAATAGTGAATTCGGTAATTCGTATACGAATCTCACGATTTCGAATGCGAATTGGTTTTGTATTGTTTCAAAAATTGGTATCCTGGTCGTACGTACCGCGCGGGCCGCCGCCGCCGCCGCCGCCGCCGCCACCGCCGCCGCCACCGCCGCCACCTTCGCGCCGAAAGCCACCGCGCGCATCGCGCCCGCCGCCGCCGTCACGTCGACCGCGGTCAAAGCCGCCTCCTCTGCAATATCGTGCCCGTTCAATGAAACGTGATGCGTCAAGCCAGTTTTTCACTATAGTATATAATATAATACAAGGTATTTTGTTAATAACCTATCTAACCCACTCAAATAAAAGCTACTAAATTAATTTCAAAATAAATTTATAATTTCAAAATTTTAATAACACCATATCTTTTATATGACTATGTTAAAAAAATGTTGCGGGTTGATAGACTATTTATCAAACACGTTATATATACTTCCGTCTTGCCATAAATAGTTTTACGAAGAAAAATAAAGCTGGCCGATTGAACCACCGTGCATTTTGCAATATATTGACTGGAAAATCGAATAGTGTCGGTTTTCCGTATTATACTTCAAATTTTGCCACACTCTACAAATCTTGTTTACAGTTTGGCATCTACTTCAGTTGGTTGTTCAATACATTGTTAGCCGGCGTCTAATACGCCCCCATTGCCACTATTGCCAAAATTAAGAGATTGTCCAAAGATGAAAAGCCTACTCCATATGTGGAAATTGCACCTTATAAAGTAGGACCGACGTGAATGGTTCGACCGACATGGTTCGATACCTACTTTGTGCAATCCAATCACAGCGATTCGGTTCTCTTTATCACTAAATGGAGGGTTCCATTTAAAATATTTGAGAGCTGATTCATATGATATTTTAAATTTAATATTTTGTTTATTTTTAAGAGTAGCCAGACTAAGTATTACATACCAAGATATATAAAAAAAGCGTGCAAATACGCTTTTTTTTAAATATTTTTATTAAATTGTAATTTATGGTGGAAGTCCGCATTTTGTTTACAGAGAATAGCATTAACTCGTGCTGTTTATGATGCTGTAAACTTTTAGAAATCGGGCTAATTCAAGAGATTGAAAATCGTCAAACTTAACGCGCGACTCTCGCGATCTTACAAAACAAACTTGGTCAATTTTTTTTTGATGCCGAACTGTTGCGTTTGAACTGCGAACTGTTTTCTTATTGGTTATCAGAGGGGCGATCGCACTAATAAATCGCAAGCGAAACGCAACCGAACCGTTCGGCTTAACCAATCCGAACGCCACAATATCACGTCATCTGTTCGATGACGTGATATTCTCGATTGCCCCCCAGAACACCATATTTTCACAGCTAATAATCAACATAATGCAATATTCAAATAAATGGTTTAATGCAACTATTGAATACATTTAATGCACAGTCATATCTAGCTGTAATATGTTCACAATCACCTAACAATTTCGTCATTTGTAAGTAGATAGAGATAATTTATAACCTTTATTAAAATATATTATAGAAATATAGCACTAACCTGTCACTTCTCTTTTCTTCAGCAACATCAATCTTTATCATATGACCATCTACAACGAGAATACCATTCCTTTCAATTGCTTTAATGAGATCTTCAAGATACTCAAACTCCACATAACAGAAGCCTTTGAATTTGTCTGTTTCTTTGTCCATCACTAACCGCACATTTTTTATTGCTAGGTCCTGAAAACAGCAAATAAAATTATGTTATTTATAGGATTTATACACTTAGGTTTCGAGTAGGAATCAACCAACCTGACCCTAAGAATGTATTCATCATAATCATCACCATCCATATATACACCCAACCGAAGGGCCATAAGTCTACACCAAATATCTTAAGATCAAGTCTAGCATATACATATCATTTTTATTCACAGGTTGCTTTACAACAATTTGAAAAACAAATAGATATATGCCAGATTCGACCCCAGGCCTCCTGATTAGAAACCCAAGTGTATAAATCCTATAAATAACATAATTTTAATTTATATATGTAAAATATATTATATATGTATGTTTATTCATTACCCTTTTTTTTTGTTTTTTGTTTCCCTGAGGAAAATGCATTAAATTGCATACCCCGGCTGTGGCAAGCCGGCGGTTATGTGGGGCTCTCCTCCCCAGAAGGGGGAGGCCTATCCACTAAAAACCTCAGGGATGGCCTTCCTCAGGCATGTAGGGAGCCCCGGGAACACCAAGCCACCTCCGGGAACCCCCAGCCTCTGCTCCCCTGCCTAGAGGGGAGCCCTCCTCAGGGGAGGCTACACTACCTCCCCCAGTCTCCTCCACCGACGACGCCCCCCGGCCACGGAAGGGGCGTGGTCCATCCCGGGTCGCCGTAGCAGTCGCGACTTCCTCGCGCCCGCCGGCGACCCGCGGCGGCGCCGCAGCTGTGCTACCGAGCCCGGCGCCGCCTTCTTCGAGCGGGATCGGCCATCTCCCGACCCCGCTCGGCGGCCTCCTTCTGAAGCATCACTGCTTCACAGAAGGAGGCCACAGCCCTCCAACCTCCCTCGTCCGCCAGCATCGCCGCAATCAATGCTGGCGGAGACAGATCTCGCCCGATCTCTGCGACCAAGACTCGGCGCTCGGAGGCCCACGCGGGGCACTCCGCCAGCGTGTGCTGGGCCGAGTCGAGGTCGGATGCGCAGTGGTGACAATGTGTCGATCCCTCCCGTCCTATTCGACACAGATACTCACCGAAGCAGCCGTGCCCGTTATTCATTACCCTAGATCCCATAACAAGACTCTCAGAGCTTACTTTTGGGTTATGCTAATTGGTGTATGTGTAAAAAATATTTATTTATTCTTTTATACTTCATATAAACCTGTATATTATGAATATACAAATATGTCTACTATATCTGATATCATTCACAATGTCAGCACCATATACAGCATGAGTCTTGATAAAGTGCACAAACGAAGAGGAGTGAAATTTTATGTTATTTTGTTAATAAATACAAAAGGAAAATGAAATTGATGCCATGGTTTTGAAATTATTGCCCTATATTTTTTTTTCCAATTGCTACCTTGTATTGATAAAATAGCTATAACATTTAAGAAGTTACCATCTTGCTAAAAATGACAGAAAAATGATCTCAATTAAAATGGTCATTGACCAACATCATAATTAAAAAGATTTCGGTCGAGTAATTGGCTTCTACGCAACGGGTCGCGGGTTCAATTCCCGCACGGGACAGATATTTTGTATGACCTACAAAAATTTGTTCCGGTCTGGGTGTATGTGCATTCTATGTTTGTGACTGAACCCACGACACAGGATAAAAAATCCTAGTGTAAGGCGATCTTTAAAAAAAATTTTTCGACACGGAAATAAATGAACCAATTTGTGAAAATTTAGTATTATTTATTATTTTTTGAGAAGATGTCAAAGCTATTTTATCAGTTGCAAAAAAAGAAGACAAGTCCTAAAGATCAAAACTATGGCATTAATTTTTTTTCTTTTTATCAATAAAATTAAGTATGACTTCACCCCCTTCCGTTTATGTATTTTATGAAGACTCACACACTATTATAAAAAGTAGAGGTCCCAGTATGGATCCTTGTGGCACTCCTTGATACAAATTCTTAGGTGCGGATTCTATAATAGTACCATTGAGATTAATCATTAAGCTAGCACTCAAACCACCTAGTCTATTGCTGTCACACCATAGGGTCTGCTCCAGCCAAGAGTTATGGTGTATTTAAACAAACACATAGTGCCAAAAGCAAGTACTATTACCAGCATCCTGTTCAGCTAGGATGTTATGAGTCACTTTCTATAAACTTTGGCAACCCCCTTCATAAACCAGACTTGAGTTCAGGTAAAATCCCATTCACCTCTATAAACTTACTGAACTGCTTGTGTATTGACATCTAAAAAAAGTGATGACAGACATGACAAAATGAGTATAATAGTCTAATTAAAAGAGTTAATATAGTTGGCTCTGTGGAATTGGTATCTTTGGGAGGAGGAGTGATTATTACTCTCTTCCAGCCATTTAGAAATAAGTAATTTAGAAATACAACTATTGGACATGAGTTCTAATTTATATTATAAGCTAAGTTTTATAAACAATGTGGTAATGGATCAATCTAAAGCCAGAAAGCAGTCTGCTCAAAACCATATTTGTCTAATTTTTCATATGATTCAAAGAAAAATAAAAAGAAAAATTTAATAGAAGTTTGTAAATGTTAACATTTTATATTTATATTACATGATTTGGTTAAAAATCTTATAATAGTAGTTTGTGTGCTCCAGCTGTTGTAGATTCCATAATCAGTATTGGTTATGTCAACAGTGTCTGTTTAGTACTGTGAATAACTTTACTAATTTAATTTCAATACTATTTTTATTATAAATTTGTATCAATAACAAAAATATAATCCCAGAAAATGTCATTTGTGTTATTATTTTAGAATTGTTTTAGAAAGGAAATTAATAAAACAATCTTGCTTAACAATTTTGTTAATTTCTTTTTTTTATTATAAATATCCTTAGAAAAACCATATTTTTTTTTTACAAGAGAGTAAGAACGGAGAGGTTTTATACTTCTATATTTAAAATAAAATTTTTAAGAATACATTATTAATAAATATGAGGTTCACATATTATTTATAAATCTATACTAATATAATAAAGCTGAAGAGTTTGTTTGTTTGTTTGTTTGAACGCGCTAATCTCCGAAACTACTGGTGCGATTTGAATAATTCTTTTTTTGTTGGATAGTCCATTTATCGAGGAAGGCTATAGGCTAAATAACATTACGCTATGACCAATAGGAGCAAAGACAGAGCGGTAAATGTGTAAAAAACGGGGAAAATTATTCATTTTTGAAGGCTTTCTTTGCGTGCGCTGCGAAAACGGTTCAAGATACACAAAAAATATGTATGAAAGAATTATTCCTCTATACATGATCTAAAAAAAAGTCCGCGACGGCATATGTCTATCTTTTAAGGTTTAGTCACAATGACCGTTTTTATGGTACCAAATTTGGTCGAAATAATTTGTTTAAGTTGTATCAACATAATAATATTAATCTTTATTCAAATATAAATATGTTGTTGGAATCCCGCAAGAACGGGAACTATGTGGGAAAAACCAAAAATCTGCCGGAAGTCACTATTCCACGCGGACGAAGTCGCGGGCAAAAGCTAGTCCAAATATATAAATTTAGTTGATTATTCAATGTAGTAAAATGATTATTTTCTTTTCAAGAAAGTAAAAATTTGACACTGATGTTCAACACCTTCTATTTAAAAATTTCATTATAATTAATTCAAATTCATGTTCACAATTACTAAAATAATTTTTATTTTTTGTTTACATGTAGTCTCATGATATTTTTGCTAGATAGCTATAATTAGATGAGATTTGTATAATTAGATATATTACATTCCATTACCTAAATATTAATATTTCTTTTATATATACAATAAGCTTCTACACTTCACATTTAATTTAAACACTATAACCAAAAATAATGTGAGCGCACATGCTTCGATGCCACACCATATAGCATATATGTATAGTAGTTTCATCTTAAGTCGACAACCAACTAACTATCTTACTTCTACAGTTCTTTTAATCTTATTATTATGGCGATAAACATTATTAAAGCTGGGGTAGCTAGCCAAGCCATCTCAGAAACACTATCACTTACCACATATTGTCAACTATTTTATCAACAAGTTCTAAAACTTGTATCCACATGCATACATTAGTGATTATTCTTCTGTTTTCATAGAATATTAATTTGATAGAAAAGGAGCAAACAAGTGGTATATTGGTTATAGGACTTAGTATCATATCAAAACAAAATTAACACTATAATGAAAATATGTAGACAGTTTTAGAACTTGTTTTAGAACAGTTTTAGAACATAATAATTAAAGTTAAACAAAATCCACTTCTATATGAACATTATAATATACTGGCTCCACATCACGCAGGCAACATTCAACAATACAACATTGCAAATCATTTCACAGGCTGCCTGCAGACTTCTGTGTTACTAACATGAGTTATTTTCTACTCATTAGTGAATAATACTGACTGTTACTGATCAATACTCCAATCTAGACATTCTCAAGCAAATTGAAAACTTGCTCCTAAATGAATTGATGGCAACAAATTCTTAGTCTGCAACTGAAGGCATCAGTGCTCTGGAATTGTCTAGTCAGCAATCTAGCTCAAATTAATCTGAGCAGCTATTGTACATTGACTAAATTTTTGTTGCAAATGTGCACATGGCTTTTACAAGTGTGGTGTCCATAATATCATTAAAATAATAGGTACAATTTGTGATGCATACAGGTCAATTGCTGATAAGCGGCTGATAAGGTTAACCTGTTAGAGTGGCCTTTGTAGGTGTTGTTAGTAGTGCATCTCTTAGTGTTGAAGTATTTTTTTTCTTTACAGTCAATTGTAGAATCAAGAAAATACATTGCATTTTTTTATATTAAAATTAGATTAAACTTATATTCAAAGGTTTCAAACAATATCTAAATATTGCAAAAAAAATAAATATTTTAGATGAATACATTTTTATGTTGAGTTGATTTTGTTGCTCGCGAGTGAATGTAAACTAAAAAAAGAATAATGGGATGGAAAAATCTATTGTAAAAATGATAAAATGCTATGACTTAAAATGATAGTTAAAATGTGTTACTTACAG
The DNA here is from genome assembly GCA_036419045.1 of Scirpophaga incertulas. NCBI lineage: Eukaryota > Metazoa > Arthropoda > Insecta > Lepidoptera > Crambidae > Scirpophaga > Scirpophaga incertulas. The sequence continues at coordinate 8,412,056 of CM071646.1, read as the reverse complement.
GAAAAATTCTATTGATATCGCCTTGAATGGCACAAGAGGGTAAATTACCCACGTAAGCTTTATAAGGTGGCTCCGACGGCAGAGGACGACCACCGGCTGTCCTCCTGCTGCCACCAAAGTCCCTGCAATGCATAACCAAAATCATAAAATTTATAACCTTAAAAACACTGTGGACGATATAACTTCAATAGACATGCATACATTTCCGGATAAAAATCTCTCATTGAGCGTCCTAAGCTACATTATTTCATTAGATCTAAAAAAATCACGCATTAACTTCAATGTTATCGCATCACAAAATTGACGACATGTACAGTATACTGAAGCGCCACTTATAAGTAAACGAGTTAATATTAGTATAAAGTAATCAAATCTTGTTTCAAAACGAATAAATATAGTATCATTACAAGAATTTTAAATTAAATACCTGGGATTACCATCATCAAAACCACCACGACCTGCCATGTTTGGAGACTAGAGTCACAGATTAGAGAGATTATAATGATTATATACTAGAGTGATGTACCAACACTAGAGTTGTTCAAAACGGCTATAAAACAATAGCACGCTACAGACTATAAACTATTAATTTCAAGCGCGCTATTAAATACGCTATGTTATAGCGCGCTATAAATGACGACCTCCATAGGTGCGCTATAGAATGGCGCTAGGCGCTATATTATCCACCTTTAACCAATACAGTGTAATCACTGTATCGCAACATATCTACTTTGGAGCGGAAAAAAGAGTTCGATTTTTTATCGATAAAACACAAAAACATTAGTTATATAGTTTTACAAAATTAATGATAAATGGCTACAATTTTTTTATTCTAACTAGAGCAAATGCCTTTATATAATCGCAATCGCTAAAATATTAAAATTAAATTGATCACATCGATTACAATCTAACTTTGATAGTTAGATTGTAATCGATGTGAGTAACATATGAGTAATGAGACATCCTCTATAGCTTTTTTATTATCTTTGTGTGAATGAAAAATTTAATTATAAAGAACAAAAGTACATAACAAATTGAATAAATAGGAACTTAGAAAAGATTCTTTCTTAGTTCGGGAGACCTTTAATAGTGTTTTAGAGTCACTAATATCACAATCAATCCTTAGAATAGTTGGGAGCCCTCACAGGAGGTTAAAAATAAAATTGCCAAATTGATTTGGGAAAAAAAATTGATACAGCTTTGCTTTTAAAATGATAGTGTTTAATATAAGTATCAGATAAATCTTGGGAGCAGGAATTGCGTCCCAATAATACGACTTACTCGTAAACTACGGGTATGGTTGATAATGCGGTAGCGTCGTTATAATTAAAAACACTGAGGTGTTATAAACTATATAATTAATGTTTTCATAAATATTTACAAAATAATAAAATGTAACAAATAAACAGAAAACGTGAATACGTGACTTCTTATAAAAAACAATTGAATTAATAATTTTACGTCATCCGACTTATGTCATGTGTCACTTATGTCATTTCTTATATTCGACCTCTACGGGCAACCACGCAGGGTCGCTACACCACCCCCCCACGGAGAAAAAGAAACCAGGGTTACAAATCAAGAATGTCCCTAAACTTGACTCTTCTGCCTGCTCTAGTTATGACAGGGTGAGGTACTAAGGGGGGAGAAGTAGGAACAGAGGAAGTAAGAGGAGCAGATGGCTGATGAGCAGCGTATGGAAACGTAGAAGAAGAAGGCGAGGTAATAACTGGATCGGCTAATGGTGTGGTGGCAGATGCTGGTAAAGTAGCAGGATGAGGCGCTGGTGATGAATGTGTGACACCAGGCGGAGAAGGGCTACTGCTCTGCGGTGTTCCAACCTGAGACCCAATGTCAATGTGCGCTGGTTTCACACGGTCGATGCTGACGGTGATCTGCCTTCCACCGAGGTCCAAAGTGATTGTTTTATCCGTTCTTGACAGGACGCAGTGCGGTCCCGAATATGGAGGCTGCAAGGATCTACGAACCGTGTCATCCCGTAGAAAAACATGTGTAGCCGTTGCCAGGTCTTTAAAGACAAATGAAAACGGCTTGGAGTGGTTTGATGCGGGAACGAGTCGCAGTTCTGACATCTTACTTTTGAGCCTTGCAACAAAATCTGTAACGTCCGTGGGATGTAAAGGAACTGAAGGAGCGACGATGAGCTCTTCTGGCAAGCGTAACGCTTCACCGTACACCACTTCAGCGGAAGATGACTTGATATCTTCTTTTAATGCCGTCCGCATGCCGAGAAGCACGAGCGGTAGCGAACTCGTCCAAGTCTCAGCGTGACACATCAGCGCAGCTTTCAACTGCCGGTGAACGCGTTCCACCATGCCATTGGCGCAGGGGTGGTAGCTCGTGGTGCGATTTCGCTTTATCCCACACAAATTCATCAGGCGTTGGAAAAGGGACGACTCGAACTGCCTCCCCTGGTCAGTGGTGATAATTATGGGAACACCGAAGCGGGCAAACCAACCTGACACTAATTTGTCGGCGACTTCCTCCGCAGTGATGGAAGTCATTGGCCAGGCCTCCGGCCACCGGGAAAAGCGGTCGATGGCGGTCAGGCAGTAAGTGTAGCCATTGGAGTAGGGAAGCGGCCCGATGATATCGACGTGCAGGTGGCGAAACCGACCAGAGGGACTGGTGAACTGTCCAGAAGGGGACTGTACATGCCGAGAGACCTTGCTGCGTTGACATTGGACACAACATTGTGCCCACTTGCGACAGTCTCTTTTCATAAAAGGCCATATGTAACGCTCAGACACCAACCGTGCGGATGACCGCGCGCCAGGGTGGCTGAGGTTGTGGCAACGATCAAATGCTGCTCGACGGAAAGGCGGCGTGAGATAAGGGCGAGGACGACCGGAGGATGTATCGCATAGTAAGTTGGTACTCGTTCCCGGAATAGGAATCTCTTCCAGCTTCAGGGACGAACTATTACGTATTTCGGCCAACTCTTCGTCATCTTGTTGCGATTGCGCGAGGGCAGCGAAGTCTGCCTCTAGGGAAATTGATTCAACGCGGGACATAGTGTCCGCAACCACGTTGTCGGTTCCCTTCACGTGAACGATGTCCGTGGTAAACTGGCTTATAAAGCTAAGCTGATTAAGCTGGGCCGGTGGGAGCTTCTCTCGCCGCTGAGCGAAAGCGTACACGAGCGGCTTATGGTCTGTGTAAACAGTTACATGCTGCACTTCTACGATATGCCGGAAGTGCTGCACGCTCTCGTAAACGGCGAGGAGCTCTCTATAGTATGCTGGCCACTCAGTTTGTTTGGGTGCCAGCTTTTTACTGAAATACGCCAGTGGTTCCCAGTCCTCATTATTGTTGCGCCTCTGCTGAAGGCACGCGCCGATGTGAGTGCTCGACGCATCTGTGAAAAGACCAAGAGTGGCGTTACCATTTGGGTGGAAAAGAAGGGTAGCAGAAGACAGACTCTGCTTGCACGCTTCAAAAGCCACCTCGAGCTCTGGTGTCCAAGTAAAAGGTTTTGCTCCTTTACCTTGCACAGCAGTGACAGCGTCGATTAATGGTGCCTGGAACTTAGCGGACTTAGGTAGGAATCGACGATAAAAATTAATCATGCCGAGAAATCGACGCATGCCCTGCACAGTTTTGGGAGGAGGGAAGTCGCGAAGAGCCTGAATGCGCTCTTCTGGAGGACGCGTGCCTTCTGCTGAGATTCTGTACCCTAGGAACGTCACTTCAGACGCACCTAAGACACACTTAGCTGGATTGACAACAATGCCATATTCATGGAGCCTCTGAAAAAGGAGGCGCAGATGCTCTGCGTGCTGAGTATGACTCTTTGAGAAAACAAGAATGTCATCTATATATGGAAAACAAAATTCCAAACCGCGGACGACCTCGTCAACGAAACGTTGGAAAGTCTGGCCGGCGTTCCGTAAACCGAACGACATAAAGGGGAACTCGTAGAGACCGAATGGGGTGATGATAGCGGTCTTGCAAATGTCATCCGGATGGACGGGAATCTGCTGGTATGCCTTGACTAGATCTATCGTGCTGAACACGGAGGATCCAGCCAAGTTTTCTGAAAAATCCCCAATATGACGCACGGGATACCGATCTGGTATTGTGCGGTTGTTAAGTGCACGGTAATCACCGCAGGGGCGCCACGTCTCGTCCTTTTTTGGCACCATATGGAGAGGAGACGACCAGGAGCTGTTGGATGGTCGTACTGTACCAACTGCGACCATGGCATCAAACTCCTTCCGGGCGGCTTTGAGTCTGGCAGGGGCCAATCTTCGCGGGCGGGAAGTAACGGGAGGGCCATCAGTGGTGTGGATGTGGTGAACCGTGGAGTGTTTGATCTCCCTGTTGATGCCAGGAGGCTTGGTGAGGTCAGGAACTTGGCGAGGATCTGGTGATAAGGTGAGTCTCCACCGAGGTTAACTATCTTAATGCTAACTTGGGCAGAGAACGACTCTTTGCAGCTGGCTACTAAGCCAGTCGTGCCATCTACCAGGCGGCTTCGTGCACAATCTGGTAGAAGATTGTAGTGCGCCAAGAAGTCCGAGCCTATGATAGCACTCTCCACGTCAGCCACCACGAAATTCCAAGTAAAATTGCGCCGTAGGCCAAGGTTGAGACAAAGGTGGATGGTGCCATACGTCGCGATGTTGGTGCCGTTGGCGGCGCTTAGCTGGTACAAAGTCGCAGGGCGTCTCTCCTTGATAAAACTTCTGGGAAAGCAACAAATGTCCGAGCCAGTGTCAACCAAAAATGACCGGTTGGAATACCTATCGGTGATGAAGAGACGGCGACTGTGAGCGGGACGATCGGTTGCCGTCATTACCGATCGCTCTTCAGGTTTCCCTGGCCATTGGCGTTGTTAGACCACTGGCATGGTTGCTCGCATTTGCGTGCTTTCGAAGCGAAGCGGGCATGATACCAACACAGCTGCATATTCCTGGAACGAGAACGGGAGTGGCTGCGGTTACGCCTTCGGCTGGTGCCGTGGCAATGAAAATGGTGGGCTCCGCCAGAAGGACCTGCAGCAGTGAGAGCAGCTACAGCGCGGGTGAGTTCTTCCACCTTCCGATTTAAGTCCTGGAAGTCCGCGGCGGTGGGTGCGGCAGCTTGGCTAGAACTCACCTCAAAAGTTACAGGAGCAGGCGGGGTGTGGGAGGTTATCTCCATCAACTGATCAGCCAAGTCCCAGAGGTCTTCTAGGGTCTGCTCCTTCCGCGAAGCTAGGATCAGCTGAACATGCCGCGGCAACCTGTTTAACCAGATTGTTTTCAGCAATTGTTCAGGGAAACAAGGTCCAGCCAAAGAACGGAGGTGCCGAAGGAACGAGGAAGGCTTTCTGTCACCAATGGGTTCGCTCTCCAGCAAACGCCTAACTTTCTCCTCATAGGACTCTGAAAACCTACTAATGATAGCGTTTTTTAGTTTCGAGTAGGGCTCGGTCTGAGGGGGCTGAATGATGATGTCCTCGACCTCCCGGATGCACTCCATATCCAGATGCGAAATGGCGAAGTGGTACTTAGTCACCTCCTGTGTGATGCCATTGATGTGGAACTGTGCCTCCAAGCTGGAAAACCACAAAGAAGGCCGATCTTTGCAAAAAGGAGGCGTCCGGATGGACACTCTATTGATAAATGCCTGGTCACTATTTGTGTTGCCATGGTTGTTATTATTGCCAACACCATCATTACCATCCATTTTATTAAATGTTCAAAACAACAGAAAAGTCAAGTTTAACGATGCTGTCTGGAATTAAAATTGTATATAAAAAAAAAAAAAATAATAGTAAAATTGTGGGAGTGTGGTGAGCTGTGAATCCGTTAACAAATATACAACATAAAATTGGTTTAATTACACAACTCAAACATGCAATTATAAAAATTAAATTAATAATTTTAAATTCAAACCAAAATGCAGTTAGGTAATAATAATATCAGTACACTATAAACAAACAACAGAATTAATATAAAAACAACAACGCAAAAAAAAAAAATGTTTATATGGAGAAAATAAGCACTGGTTAGTTGAACAACACGTTGACTGGCAGATCACACACAAGGTTGAGCACCGTTGGTAAAATTATAACAGAATTTGTTACCTGGAGGCTTCAGTGTAACTTAGATGTTAAGGGAATGTAGTACCAATTTGCCTGGGTGTTGCACGGCAGTTGCAGTAACGTTGTGATTTTCAAAACGAGCTCCCGAACTATAAGTCTTGATACATTACTTGCATTACAAACTCTGGTACACACGTTCAATTGCTTCAACGACGACAGTACACCTGCTAGCTTTGCATACCCATCACGTCGGGGTCACCAATATTTGGGAGCAGGAATTGCGTCCCAATAATACGACTTACTCGTAAACTACGGGTATGGTTGATAATGCGGTAGCGTCGTTATAATTAAAAACACTGAGGTGTTATAAACTATATAATTAATGTTTTCATAAATATTTACAAAATAATAAAATGTAACAAATAAACAGAAAACGTGAATACGTGACTTCTTATAAAAAACAATTGAATTAATAATTTTACGTCATCCGACTTATGTCATGTGTCACTTATGTCATTTCTTATATTCGACCTCTACGGGCAACCACGCAGGGTCGCTACAAATCTATATAGGAATGAAAAATATAAAGTTTGAAATATCTGTAAGCTTAACCAAACTAGTGGAGAAAAGTATTAATATAATTATTATGAGTATTAAGTTTATTTACTATGTATTTACAGCACTAGTAACTGATTCGAACAGTGGTTATGGGATTAAAAGGATTAAAGTTTACAGTGTTCGTAAGTAAAATATTATTATTAAAATAAAAATGCAGACAAATACTATACAAATTTTTCCTCAGCTTAAAGCCGATAATTTTATAAATTGGAAATATAGAGTTAAAGCTTTATTAGATGAAAAGCAATTATTACAAATATTAAAAAAAATGAAGATGAAATTGAAAAAGACAAAAGTCTTAAAGCAATTGACGCGAAAGCTAAATCAATAATTATACAATGTATTTCCGATAAACACATTAATATTATACAAGAAGCAAAAACAGCTAAAAATATGATGGAAAAATTAGAAAATGTTTTCCAAAGAAAAAGTATAGTGAGCAAATTAACTATCAAAAAGAAACTGTTGACATTAAAATTAAAATGTAATGATAGGCTAGAAGATCATTTCCAAAAATTTGACCAAATTGTAACGGAATTAGAAAGTATTGATAAAAAGTTAGATGTAAGCGACAAAATTTGCCACTTACTACTGACTCTAAATGATGACTATGAAAACGTTGTAACAGCCATTGAAACGATGAATACTGATTTAACGATGGAATTTATTAAAAGCAGACTTTTGGATGAAGAATTAAAAATTAAAAATAAAAACATCAACACGATATTTAAAGCATCTACGAGCCTATTCCCGAATTCATATAATCAGCCAGACCAAAGAGTATATAATAATAATTATAGAGGAAGTAATTATAGAGGAAATAATTTTAGAGGAAATAACTATAGACGAAATAATTTTCGTGTTAGAAGAGGTAGTAATTATAGAAAACCAGACATAGATAAAAGCTCATTTATAGCTATGACAGCCAAATGTGCATGACAATATTTGTAATTCAAGATTAAACGATTATTTTATATTGGACTCAGGCGCGACTATGCACATGGTCGGACCTAATATTGAAAAATATATGTATGATATTACAGAATTACCGAAAAAGATTGAAATAAACATTGCTAATGGAGAAAAGTTATATGTAAATAAGAAAGGCATGATTACATTAAACTCAAAAGGCAACATTATTGATTTAGAAGCTATTGTTGTTAATGACATCGCACATAATTTACTATCTGTTGATTTAATAACAAAGAAAGGATACACTGTAATATTTAAAGAGACACATGTAATTATTAAAGGAAGAAATTTATATTTAACGGGCGAAAAGCATAGAAATCTACATATAATAAACTTTAAATTTGTTGTCAATAAAAATGAAGCTCTGTTGACAGAAAAATCTACTGATATATGGCATCGCCTATTAGGACACTTAAATAGAGGTGGTTTAAAGATATTGAAATTACCCTATACGAATAATAATTGTGAAAGTTGTATAGAAGGCAAAGCTACAAGAAGATCTTTTAATTTGACGAGAAGAGAAAGTAAACAAATTGGAGAATTAATTCATTCCGATCTTAGTGGACCTATTTCACCAACGGGAATGAACGGAGAAGTGTATTTCCAGGTACTAATTGATGACTATTCACATTATGTGGTTGTAAAACTATTAAAAAACAAAAATGAGGCGGAATCGAATATTATAAATTTTATACAATATATTAAAACACAATTTGGACTAAAAACAAAGAATATACGCTTAGATAATGGAGGCGAATTTACATCAAAATACTTTAAAAGATATTGTGAATCAAAAGGAATTAATATACAATACTAGCTTTCTACCCGCGGCTTCGCCCTCGTGGATTTCGGGATTGGGTCTATAGAGGGTTAAGGGTCATAGCTTTTGCCCACGGCTACATATACGCGGAAGTCGGTTTATGGTGCGAAGATTTTATCGCGCTTCCCGTGGGACTATCCGTTTTTCCGAGATAAAAAATGCCGCAAAACTCCTCAAGAATCACTCTATCTATTGATGAAAACCGCATAAAAATCTGTGCAGTAGTTTTTGAGCGAAGCCTTTATTGCGCATCCCGTGGGATCTGTCGATTTTTCCGGGATAAAAAGTAGCCTATGTTACTCGGGGAGAATGTAGCTTTCCAAAGGTGAAAGAGTTTTTGAAATCGGTCCAGTAGTTTAAGCGTGAAGAGGTAACAAACAAACAAACAAACAAACAAATAAACAAACAAACAAACAAACACACTTTCGCATTTATAATATTAGTTGGGATACGACACCATATACACCGCAACAGAATGGGACTTCTGAACGAATGAATCGAACTTTACTCGACAAAACTAGAATAAAATTAGCAGAAAGCAATCTTCCTAAAGAATTATGGGTTGAAGCTATCCAGTGTTCTGCATATGAATTAAATAGAAGTCCAACAAAAGCTCTTAATGGTAAAACACCATCAATGTTTTGGTATGGTAATAATAATTTACGCAAGTTGAGAGTATTTGGAGCAAAAGCTTGGTGTGTGACGATACCTAAATTAAACAAATTAGAGCCAAGAGCGAGAGCAATGATTATGGTTGGCTACTGTGGTTCAGGCTACAAATTATGGAATCCTGTAGAAAATAAAATTGTTATTTCAACTGACGTAAAATTTGATGAAAATAATTATAAATTTAATAAAAATGAAGTAACAAATGAAGAATGTAACTGTGATAATTCAAATATGAAATATATTGTACATGAAAATGAAGTCTTGGATAATAATGAAATAAATATACAAGAAATTAATGATAATAATAATATAAATACATGTGATATAAATGACAATGAACAAGAAAAGACTACAAGGTCAGGACGAACTGTCAATATACCGAAATATTTAGACGATTATGAGGTATATGCAGCATATTGTTTAATGTCTTCAAGTTATGAGAATCCAAAAAACTTTAAAGAAGCAGAAAAAGATCCAGAATGGCAAGAAGCTATAGAGAAGGAAATAAAATCGTTAGAAAACTTAAATACGTGGATAGAGGCTGATTTGCCGGAAGGAAAGAAAGCAATCGAGACTAAATGGGTGTTTACTACTAAAGAAAGTGGACTTAAGAAAGCGTGTTTGGTCGCGAAAGGATTTCAGGTGCAGGAGGAGAATCATTTTCAGAATAATTACTCTCCTGTAGCTAGATTAAGCACAATAAGAATGTTTTTAGCTAAAGCAATACAAAAAGGATACAATATACAACAATTAGACATTCCAACAGCATTTTTGAACGGATTTTTAGAGACTGAAGTTTATATAAAGAAACCAGAAGGAGTAAAAGTTAATAAGAATAAAGTATTAAGATTAAAGAGAAGTTTGTACGGATTAAAAGAAAGTCCTAAAAGTTGGAATGAGAGAATAAATAATTTCTTAGTACAAAACGATTTAAAAAGATCAGAAAATGATTGTTGCCTTTATAATGGTCAAGAAATACGCCTAGTAATATTTGTGGATGATATTTTATTAATGGGAGAGAAGGAAGCTACAGAAAAAATTAAGAAATTACTATTTGATGAGTTCAAAGCAAAAGATTTGGGACTGATAAAAAAGTTTTTAGGTATGGAAATTGAATTTGATGAAAATCAGATGATAATACGTCAAACGAAACAAATAGAAAAGATTTTGCAGAAGTTTAATATGGGTGATTGTAACATAGCAAAGACGCCAATGGAAAAAGGTTTACAAATTGAAGTTACAGATGTAGGTGCAAATGTTCCATATCGCGAACTTATAGGGAACTTAATGTATATTTCAACGGTCACAAGACCGGATATAAGTTTCGCAGTCTCCTATTTGTCGCAATTTTTAGAAAAACCTAACATTGAGTGTTGGAGACACGCAAAGAGGATTTTAAGGTATTTAAAGGCAACTAAAGAAATAGGTTTATGCTACAAAAGGTGTGAAACAGATGCTATTGAGGTGTACTCGGACGCAGACTGGGCAGGAGATAAAGCGGACCGTAAAAGTGTGAGTGGTTGTGTAGTTTTATATAACAAAACATATTGATATCAGATACCATTATATTAAAAACTTAGTAAAAAATAATATTGTTAACGTAGAATATGTTAGTGGTAGTGAAAATTTGGCTGATATTCTTACAAAATCTTTATGTAATGAAAAATTTATTTATTTTAAAGACATTTTATTGAAAAATTTTAATTGATTGTATTTGAATGTTTGTTTATATTGTACTTAATAAGGAGGAGTGTTGTGCGTTAAAGAGTTAATTGATTAATTCTGTTATTTATGAATAGATGTTTGTAGTAGCGATTTGTAATGTTTCAAATTTATTACACATTCAAATCGAGGAGGAGTGTTGAAGGTAAAAATGTATTGATAAACTAGCTTTCTGCCCGCGGCTTCGCCCGCGTGGATTTTGGGATTGGGTGTATAGAGGGTTAAGGGTCATAGCTTTTGCCCACGGCTACATATACGCGGAAGTCGGTTTATGGTGCGAAGATTTTATCGCGCTTCCCGTGGGACTATCCGTTTTTCCGAGATAAAAAATGCCGCAAAACTCCTCAAGAATCACTCTATCTATTGATGAAAACCGCATAAAAATCTGTGCAGTAGTTTTTGAGCGAAGCCTTTATTGCGCATCCCGTGGGATCTGTCGATTTTTCCGGGATAAAAAGTAGCCTATGTTACTCGGGGAGAATGTAGCTTTCCAAAGGTGAAAGAATTTTTGAAATCGGTCCAGTAGTTTAAGCGTGAAGAGGTAACAAACAAACAAACAAACAAACAAATAAACAAACAAACAAACAAACACACTTTCGCATTTATAATATTAGTTGGGATTAGTTGGGATTGTCTATGAAGTTGTAGAAAAAGTAAGGACTTATGTCGTGTGTCACCTATCAATAAATTAAATATTGCAAACTATAGAAATATAATTATTATGATTATTATGATTATTATGAGTATTAATATAATTATTATGAGTTATTAAGTTTATTTACTATGTATTTACAGCACTAGTAACTGATTCTAACAACTAGTGCTTCTATACTATGTCGAATTCGTACCGGGCATGTTTGAACACAACAACACTTATTTAAACTAAAAACAGAACCTATTTGCTTTTGTCGGGAGTTTCGTGATGTCAATCAAGTTTTCATCGACTAACTACCGACATTATATCATCGTAAAAGTTATTTTCACCACTAATAAATAGTAATATTTTCTCCGAAATCCGTTAACTGTCTTCTTCATACTCCTAAAATTTATAGTATTTTAGCTACATACATATAATTTAACGACATTAAGTTGTAACATATATTTATTTTGTTAATTATTTATTACTATCTTTCTTCTAATATTACTGTATAATAAATAATCCTATAATCCGTCTAATGTCACCAATTCGTATAATCAAATCCTTTTGCTTTCTCCTTAACCCGAATTTCGTGCCGATTATTTTGTATAAATTTTAGGTATCTAATTATAAGATCACCATTTTCTCCCTAGCTAAATGCTCGAAGCGAAGCCAATAATAAACTAGTGCTGTCAATGTCATTAAATGTCAAATAAACGTGGAATGGTTACCTACTATAGGGCAGATTTCCTAGGGACTGAAATATTTCTGACTTCACATACATGCGTGCCATTTAATTTTATAATCTAAACGATATAATGATAAATCATGGAGGTTCAAAAGATGAATGAAAGCCAAGAATTGGGCTCTGAAAATACTAAGGGCAAAGTTACATCGTCCATTTTAGATGCATTCAACTTATTAAGAACCGATAAAGATGAAGAGAAAGTCAACGGGGGTTCGAGGATTATTTTTCAACTTCAGGGCAATGAGGTGAGGATAGTAGTAACATTAAATCTTAATAATGTACAAACATTGGCGCGCTATGTGTTCGGTAATTTTGTTACATCAGGTTAAAAAATAACCTAAAACAAATTTATTTTTGTTCTGTTAGCTTAATTAATGTAACATGAATCTACTTCTTAAACATCCCGATTTATCAAACATTCGTATAATTGTGAAATATATAAAAAAACTTTGTATATGCTTTAAGTCTATTAAATATTTACTTAGATTGTATATCTTTGCATGTGTTTGAATATTGCAGAATGCGAAAGATTTCAACTATGCTCTAAAACGTTTAATTAGAAGCTTGGGAGCAAACGTACCTGATATGAGGACAGGCTATTTTGCAACATTAGTTACTCTTCTAATTAGATCATCTTGTGTAACAGTGCTTCAACTGCTGGATTTTGTAAAAAAGGAACTACATGTAAACAATGCATCTAAAAGTGTAAGTGTTATTTACAAGTTAAAAACTCTTGACAGTCCTGAATAATATTATAAGGCAAATAGAGAATATATTAATTTATGCATTATCTAGTATGTATAGTAATTCAGCAGCTATGTTCTAGATAAACACTTTTACTTTCGATTATGATATTCTCTTTAACAAATGTATTACTGAAAATATTTGTAAAGACTTAATCTCATAAGGGATTTCAAAATTTATTTTGGTTGGTACTATGACTGGGTTGATTTGGTGCCTATGCTACATGTATTATACAAAAATATATAACATTGCTGTGCTCGGACAATCACATAACAGATGGGCAGTTCCTCTGGTAGTGAAGAGTCAAGGTGAAACTTGTATTTATTTTAGGTCTTATTGTTGAAAAGGCCATCTAATAATTTCTTCATGATAGATAATGACAAAAATAAAATATATTCTTGATATGATATTAAATATAATAAAAATTACATTATTCCTACAGGAAATAGGAGATGTTTCATTGGGCCAAATTCTTGTATGTGGAGCTATATTTCGATCAGGTCTCATGCTACGAAGTACTGAAAATGAGCAAAAAGAAGTTATAAATTTACTATTTACAGCCAGTAGAAAGAAATCTTACTTAGGTTCAATTACATACCTTATTTTATTGGATTTTATTAATGGAGTAAGTGCTTGTTATATGTTAAGAACATCAATTTGTTAAATATTACTTTCATTCTATAATTGCATTTGGAAGCAATAGTAAGGAGGTTTGTTTAACAGAACTAATGTAACTTTATAGAAGTTTGTTTGATTACTAAACTTACCTTTAATATTATTAAAATGTGAGGGTCTTGGACTGAATTGTGACTTGAGACATGATAAGGGTTAACCAGTATGAGCCTGAGTCCAAACAAGACTATGCAGTGGCACAAAAAAGGCACATCATGGCCCAAAAAAATCAAATTGTCTCTATTGGCTGGAAAGCTCATGTCCACCATTTTCTTGAATGCAGTAAGAATCCTTATTTACTACAAAGAAAAGGGTTTATGCTACATTAATAGGAAAGTTCACGTGACACTGTAAGGAAGAAAAGGTGGTGTAAATTTACCAAGAACACCACCCTTAAGCACGACAATGTATCTGTGCACAAAGCATATAAGCTTCGATGTTGTGCTTGGGGTGATCATTATCAACCTATTTGTGACCATAGATCAAAAATACAAACATTCGACATGAAAAAATAATCACATCATACCTCCAAACTACCTCAAAAAATTCACAAGACTGTATCTACATTTTACAATATACCCTTCTGAATAGCTTCCTCTCCAAAATACCTCATGTGTGCAAAACATCCTAAGTGAACCTGGTATACAAATTGAAAAAATTAAAACATGATGTTTGTACTATCGGCATATAATACATACACCACACCTGTGGTGTCCAATTGATTACAAAAAAATAATTATTAACTATTATGTATACCTATTCATTTCAACATTATGTTAACAATAATCAGACCAAAGTTGCATTACTTCATTTAAGTAGACTATTAAATTAGTACCACAAGAGGTATTTTAATTGTATTTCAGTATATTTGTTTTATTACAAAAATATAATATATTGCATTACCTTAAATTAATATTTACATTCTAATTTTGTTGTTTCCAGTTGAATGATGAACAGTTCACCTCAGTTGTCTGGTCAAATATAAAACAAGACTTCAAGAAAGATATTAAGGAGCATAGTCTTGATTCATTATACTTTTTAATGATCATCAACAAACAGTTCCCAAATAAAGTGAAATTGAGAAAATTAATTGGTGTTTCAGAGCTACTATGTGATGAAAACATTTTAGATATTTGTGAAAAATTAATGGTAAGTTACATGATATGAGATAAAGAATATGTAATAAATAGTATAATGTAATGTGTGATTTTTCTTTTTCAGGCAGGAATAGATTTTAATTCTATTAGTCACCCTATTTATACTGAGATTGGAGCACAAATCGCAAATTCCCCTCAACTGTTGAAATTTTGGATAAACGGCATTGACAGCCAACTTTTGAAACACAATAGAAATAGAGAACTAGCTGCTCTAAACATACTAAATGCAATTTTAAATAACTTAAATGCTAATGTTCATATGTTACCAGAGCTCCTAAGCAAAAATTTTATGAATTTATTTTTAGATTGGTTTAAAGGGTTACAAACAGCAAGTAAAGTAAGAAATAAAAGAGATGATGAGGATGATCATAAAATTATGATAAAAAAAGAAAAAGAAGTGCTCCTTGCATTCGGTAAAGCTATGAAGTTGAATACTGTAGATACAACAATAAGAATTGAAACCTTGAAGAAGTTATTATTTGATCCAGGTGAAATAAATCTTACAGAAATAACTGGTACAACACTTGTGAAATCAATTCTATCAGATTTAGATACAAATGGTGTCAAACAGATGGCTAAAATGTTTAAAGGTGTCCTTATGAATACTTCTAAGAAAACAGTTAAAGCAGATGTGCAGAGAAGTTGGTACAATAATGAACGATTAAAAGCAGCTGAACTACTTTCATATTTAGTATGTCATGAAGCAGTGAAAGATAATACAGAATTCAAATTAACGTACATGAGATTGTTGATGTGCTTTGGATTCTTTAGGATTTCTAGTGATGAAAATATTGCTATAAGTTCAGATTTATCAGGTAAATAATAAATTTGTCTTATTCATTTTTCTGTATGTAAGTTATGTTGTTTTTATAACATTTTCTAATCTTTTTCAGCTGCCATCAAATTATGCTTCTATCGGTGTTTTACATCGCGATTCACAAATGTTGATAGTTTGGTAGCAGTTTTATCATCATTGTGTAACTTTATATGTTCTAGACTTGAAAAAGAGCAAGTTCGTTCAAAATTAGAAAAGCAATTTCCAGCGGAAAGTATGGAGTGCTGGAAAATGCTGATTGAAATTGCAAAGAATATTGAAAATAGAGATGTTAAGTCAAAAATCGATAAAGTATTTCTTGTACTACTTTATCAACTGGGCTTATTTTTATTTTCTGAACCTGTGCATGTTAAAATAGCACGCAGCTCGATTAAAGAACTTAAAAGTTGCTATGAGCATTATTGTAAAGAGAAAAGCAAAAAAATTATGAAAAGAAAAAATGGTGATTTGACAAGTGAACCTGAATGGATAGAAGTATTAGTAGAAGTTTTGTTGTCAATTTTATCTGTTGAATCAAGTGTTTTACGATCTGTTGTTCAATGTGTGTTCAGATTATTATGGGAATTTCTTACTCCAACTGCAGTTGGACAAATTGTATCTGTATTGGACCCAGAAAGCGAATCTGACCCCTTAACAAAAGAAAATTATTCTAATGATGATGATGATGATGATAATGAAGAATCCGAAAATGAAGAAAGTGAAAATATTGATGAGAAAACTCAAAATAGTAGTGAAAGTGATAGTAACAACGATGACGTCGATGAAGACGACGACGAGGAAATGAAGATACCAGATCAACTCAGACTGGCTGTCCAAAATGCTCTAGGTGGTTTGGGCACTGAAAGTGATGCAGAAAGCTTGGATGCTGATATGATTGATGAAGAAGAGGGAAGAAAACTTGACGAAGCATTGGCTGAAGCTTTCAAGCAATTTGGACATGGCAAGGGTAAGAAAAATAAAAAAGAAAGAAAAGACAAGAAGACATTATCTGATTTTCGTATCAGGGTACTTGACCTTATTGACATTTACTTAGAGAAAGACCCTTCAATGGATGTCTGCCTTGCTATGATAGCGCCATTGATGAGAAGTTTGGAATTCTGTATCCAAGACAACCAGTTTAGAGAACTTGAAAACAGAATCCGTAAAACAATAAAATTATTAACAAAAGGCAAAAAATTTACATCAACTGAGGGTATCACTACAGGTATTTTATGTGATTATTTTAAGGCAACTGTAGAAAAGGGATCAAGATCACATTTTCTGTTTCAAGCAGTTGGTGATGTAATTACATATTTTGCAACATTTATAATACATTGCTCTCAGAAAATCAAACATAACAAATCTTCATCTGCATTAGTAGATATATTGAAAGACATCATTCAGAGCTATTTTCACAATCGAAGTTGTTTATTACCTATTATATTTTTCCATAGTATATTACAAACTGATTGGACTGGTGCGTATGCACTTGTGCCAATAATTATAGAAAATATTTTTAACAATGAAGTTAGGCAGTACAGACGAAACGAGGGACTAGAACTGGTCTCCGGTTTCTATCGTGCTTTGAAGAGAAACAAGTCTACATATAATACATCATTTGTTGATTTATGTGACTTGGAAACGGTTTTTGAGAAAAAACTTAAAGAAGCTCTTCAAAATGACAGTAATTTTGAAGTTAATAAAAACTTTATAGTAGCTCTAAAAAAACTAATTAATACAATTAAAATGGTTCATGAAAGCTGTCATATAGAAAGCAATCTAAACTATCAGAGTCTTTTAGAAATTGTTTCTTCATATAAAGTAAAGATTAAAGGGGTAGTCTGTACACAATCTGTACAAAAAAGTACAAGTAAGTCAAAAAAGAATAAAAAAAATAAAAAAAGACCTAATGAAGTAAATGGACACATTGAACCAAATATTAAAAGGAAAAGAAAAGATTCACATAAAAGCGAATAGCTTAGGTAAAAAACGTTATTTTAAGGTGTACACTTATTTTATCCATAAGATAGGAAGCAACTTACTGTAAGTAATCATAATTGATCTATTTTAAAATGATAAGTGATTTATTTTACCAATAAAATAAAAAAAAACTATCTTATTTTTGCAGTATGTTGATTTTATTAATAAGAACCTTTCAAATTGTTCCTTTTATTACCTCAGTGTGGTTATTAAAATTTAGTAACTGATGAGGTTGGTGAAGTAAAAAAATTATGTATATCAAACCATATATAGTAGGGAATACGAAATTAACTTAAATTACGGTCCGGATTTTTTCGGTATAAGAATATTGTAAAAGACAATGATGTTGTCGAATATAAAGACAAGCCGACCACATCAATACCGATACAATATTATAATTGACCAAAAATTACATTGATTAGGCCATGGAGCTCACTCAGCTTAGTTAGTTAGTTTGGCTGGGCTCCACCGCACTTAGCCTCACGATTGGGCCATTGTGCGTCTCACTCAGCTTAGGTAAGTATAAAAAAAAATTGAATAAGAATTATTCCATCTAATACTACAGCTAGCAGTGCGTTCTGAATCAAGGTTAAGCGAACAAGTCTAGTTAGCATATTATATTCAATTTCATGACAATTTTATTCGTTATATTACCATTGTTCTTTCCACACTATTAAATGATAAATCCTGACAACCTAGATCTCTTACAAGCCAGTAAGAGTTCTTATATTCTAGTTATTTTCATCACTTAAAACTCGATAACCTATTTTTTATATTCGTCGGCGTCAAAAATAACTATTGAACTATTAATATTTTTATTTTGTCATCTTTCGTAAACCTTTCCTTGAAACATTCCGAACAAGATTTTTAACGTTTCAATATCGAGAGTATCTCTTTTGAGGCACTAGTTGAAATTCGTTATTGCTAACATTCTACTTTCTCGAAAACACGAGTGTTTGAGGTGTTTAGGTTCATTCCGTTTTTCTCGTACTTTCTATAAATGTGTTTCCATCCAAACCGTAGGGCTCTTATAACCAAGGCGGGCTGAATTTGAATGGTATGTCATTTCGGTTGAGCCGCCTTGATTGGTCTGAAGTCGGAAAATCACTGTGGCGTGTGGCCCTTTGGTTGCGATGGTATCCTTGAGTATTCTCAGCCTCTTCTATCTAGAGTGATTCTCAACCACTGCCGCGGCACTTTTGTGTGCCTCCAAATTTTACAAACATATAATAATATTAATATTATTAAATTATATCATTTAAAAGAAAAATATTTTTGAGAGAACATTAGAGGAGAGAATTATTCATTATTTACCAAAATTTGTGCAAGGGTGGAATTGATGAGCGACCGAAGTTCCCTAGGACGGCTTTGGCAAGAGACCAGAATGAAAACGATGACTTTGCCTTGGCGATGCTCCTCTTGAAAGATCTCGCAGCGAAATTGTACTTCTTTTTATGGAATTTGGCGTTTGGATCGTCAGACGCCGCCATTCCCGCCCAGGTTCGATAACACTCCTGTTTTCGACGAGCTGCCGACTTGCAGGAATGACCGAACCAGGGTTGAGAACTACCGCCGATGGGAATCACAGAGTTTGGAATAAAAAGTTCCATTCCCTGAAGAATCACATCGGCGACAGATTCGGCAGCATCGTCGTAGGATGCAAAGAAGCACCGCATTCCATTCCAATCTGCTGACTTGTAATGCCAGACCCGACGGGTAGCCACTGGCTGGGAGCTCATAGACTTGTTGAGAGGCACGGTGCTATGGATTAGGCAATGGTCCGAAGTGCCAAGAGGTGCATCAACAGAGACTATGTAACCGTCCGGGTGTGAAGTCAGCATAAGATCCAGTAAGGAAGGCGTATGGTCGTCTATGTCTGGAATTCGCGTGGGCGAGGCGACTAATTGAGACAGACCGTAAGCCAAAGCAAAGTCATGAACAGATTTTCCCATGTAGTCTGTGTTACGAGACTTGAGCCACTCGGTGTGATGGGCGTTGAAGTCACCCAACAACACGACTTCGGCTGAGGGAGTCTGTTTAGCTACATATATGCTAATCTGTGGTCTGTTTGAGTAGGGAATCGATCGCAGTTTGGCAGCACTCTATGAGTCGGTCCGATTCGGCGTTACCGCTGTGAGATCTGTACACGCACGCGTAAATGCGCGGGTGGTCGTCGCATTCTACGCGGAGCCATAAGGTGGACAGATCCCTGGCTTCAAAGTTTTTGAGGCGACGGACGCACATATCTTCCCTGACATAAGCACATACACCGGCTCGCGGGACGAATGAATGTTCCAGGGTGTAGCCGGGGTAGCGCAGATATGCGATGTCGAGGGGTTGGGATATTTGTGTCTCTGTGAGAAAAAATAAGGCCGGCTTTTCCGTTTCGAGATGGTGGTGAACGGAATTCAGGTTGGTATGTATACCCCTGATGTTGCAAAAATCCACGTGGAGCGTGGATTGGGGTATGGTTCGCCGCCTTTTTCCCCTGCCTCTTTTAAGCGGAATGTTGCCCTCCCCAGAATACGCAGGGCAGCCTGAGCTAAATAGCTCAGGGGGGGATTCTCCAACTACGGAGGAGTTGGTACCCCCCTGGGGTAAAAAACTATTTACTTCCGCTGCCATGATTGGTGAAAAGGAGGAGGGGTGTGTAGTGGGCTCCGGGACTCTCACTCACTGGGCGAAACACAGCAATGTCAAGCATTGCTGTTTCACGCCCGTCTTCTGTGAGAGTGTGGTATTCACACCCGTCGAGCCTGCCCATTCGTGCTGTAATCGGGATCACAGCAAGGCTCTACCACCATAAATTGTTGTTGCTCGTTTAGCACAACCCAGGGGTCACTTGTAGGGTGTCGAGAGTAAGACCTACGGAAGCGAGCAACGCCAACCCCCAAATGTCTATTTTTATACCTACAGGTTGATGATTATGAAGAGGCTAGTCAAGTTATAACGAGTCAGGGTGAAACACAAATGGCATACATAGCAAATTATAATAAAGCGAAGCAGATCGTTACATCCATCACACGCTGGCTGAAGTAGCATGGAAATAAGTAAGTCAAAGTAATTCATTATCAAACCCTCTCCAAATACTTTCGACAAGTCGTAGGTAATAGGCACGGATAGGTACTCGCTGACAAGGTCAAAGAAGGCGACTTGCCGACAATATCGTCCCGAACACAACTCCAAGGTGTCAACGGTCGGTCGGTCAGTTTTGAAGTGAAGCTTGTAATGAATTGATGATGATGATGATGATGTTGTTGCAAGCGTCCATAGGCGACGGTGACTGCTTACCATCAGGCAGGCCGTAAGCCTTTTTGCTACCGTTGTAGTATAAAAAAAAAGAATTGCAATGTAAGTGAAAATCTCTGTGAATTTCTATTATTTTTCTGTCCAAGTGAATAATAAATTTGGTGCTCCAGTGATATTTAATTTCTCTCCTTTTCCCTTCTGAGTGTTACAGTAAGAAAACTCTAAAGTATTCAGTTTAGCTTTACTTCATCATTATGCAATTAATATAATCTGAAGTTAATAAAGTGCATATTAAGTAAGTAATTTTGTTAATGGCAATAAGTGCATATTAATTTGATGTTATAAAAACTATAGACCCTGAACCAACTAGAGTTGAGTCGTTCGTGAATGAATGCTTCAATTGAACTAGTCCACTTCGCAATTATATCTCCTTCACTCATTCATTCTGGTCCCAACTGTACTTCATTTACAATAGTTCCCAAAACACTTCACTGAACGAGAGTAAAGCGAATGCATAGATTACAAACATAGCGTGCGTGAGTGAGACAGTTGATTGGCTTGGCATCCTGTGGGTCAATTCCACTAACAAAATGAACCGAACCATGCCGCTTATCCAATCCGAACGCTAGAATATCACGTCATCTAACAATCTGTGCGATTCTATTGCTCTTGCCGTGATGCGCTCTCTTAACATATCACCAGTGGTGAATGATTGGTTTCGCAATTACCTATACGGTCGCAGGCAGTGTGTTCGCCTTGGGGAGAGCTTCTCTCCCTGGTGTGTAACAAATGTCGGTGTTCCTCAAGGCGGCGTTCTATCACCTCTTCTCTTTGCCATCTTCATCAACTCAGTCTCCCTTACACTTTCTATGTCATACCACCTTTATGCTGACGATCTGCAAATTTATTGCCAATCCCCACTCCCGAATCTGAACAGTGCTGTGCATCTCACTAACACCAACCTCCAATGTATTGCGGAATGGAGTTCTTCGTTCGGGCTCCATATTAATCCGGTGAAGTCACAAGCAATAATAATAGGCAGCTCCAGACTAGTCTCTAGAGTGGATTTGTCTTCCCTTCCAAATGTTGTTTTCGGTGGTGTCGACATTCCTTTTAGCAAGACAGTAAAAAATCTTGGTGTGACCATGGATAGCACACTCAGCTGGGGACCGCAAGTCCAAGCTGTAAGCCGTAAATTATTTGCTTCGGCTGGTTCATTAAGAAGACTACGTAACTTCTTACCTATTGCTACTAAAATTGCGTTAGCGCAGTCTCTGCTACTTCCTATTCTTGATTATGCTGATGCCTGCTATCTCGATCTCACGGAGGACCAGCTAAATAAACTTGAGCGCCTTCAAAATTTTTGCATAAGGTTCATATTTGGATTGCGCAAATATGACCATGTTTCCGAATTTCGCTCTAAGCTCAAGTGGCTTCCTATACGCTTTCGCCGGAACACTCATATACTTTCACTTCTTTACAATATACTATTCTCTCCCTCTTATCCACAATACTTAAAAGAACGTTTTAATTTTCTAAGCAGCTTCAATTACTCGTTAAGGTCATCAGAGAATTTAACTCTTGAATTTCCCAAACATAGCACCGGTTTCTATAGTTCCTCTTTTACTGTGCAGGCCATTCGGCTGTGGAACTCTCTCCCAGTTTGTATTAGGCGTGCACAAACGGTACATTCTTTTAAAAACCAAGTCAAGGAATACTATTTATCTCTTTAGCTTATACGATCGTTGCGCTACTTATTATCAGCTTGTATTACGTATTTTAGATTTTAGATCATTAACATAAAGTAATTCTGTAAGTCAGTTAGCTCATTATTATTTGATTTTAAGTATGTTTTGTCAGTATATTTTTTAAAAATATTTGTTAATATGTAAGTATCTTACACCCCCGTCTTTCCAGTTTTTTATATCTCTCCGTCCGTAGGTTGTCTGGAAGAGATCGCTGTTTGAGCGATAAGACCGCCAATTGTACTTGTAATTTTAAGTGTATTATGTTATTTTCTTCTCTCTGTTTTGTGGTGTATGTACAATAAAGTGTTATCTATCTATCTATCTATCTATTGGTTAAAAGTAACGGTTCGGCTGTGATTTGTTTGTGGAATACAGGAACTAGAATTACCGGCCGGTCGGAGTCTACCCGCACACAATTTCATGTCTTATGGCGCTAACATTATGTTTAGTTAGTTTTACTTGAATAATTAGTTGAAGGAATAATTTATTTATGAATAATTTCATATTCTTTGCTTAAGTTCTAGTCTGCATGTGCATAATATATACGAGTGTGGCGTATACTAATCTAAATTCGAAAAATAGTGTAAACATTTCAATACTTTTTAGTAACTTTTAATTACTCCTGCATTATTTATCATACATGTGTTAGTTAGTTATGCAGTCAAATTGACATAACGTCTCAAACCTACTTAAAAGAACTACGATACAGATGGACTAATTGGACTATACGAATGAAGTGACGTGAATGAACTAAGCGATTAGGTGACTCAAATGGACTACTAAAGTACTGAGCCATGTGAACTAGAAGAACTAAGTGGACTAAATGAGTGATATAGTTCATCTAGTCCAGTTGAAGTATATCATTCTTTACACTTCAGCGAAGTATTTTGCGCACCTCTAGAACCTACAATACTTGGTCTGAGCTATAGGCAAATGCAATATTGACAACAATGTAGTGCTGCCATTCGACAAAATATTTAGTTTCACCTATCACTACTCTAAATTCTTTTTTTCCACTGTAAATATGGCAATATCTAATCGCAAATAACATTTTTAATATTGCACAATAACAATATTTCATTTTTATATTTAAAAAAAACTATATCGCTGTGACATATATTATTCGTGTACCAAACGTATTGATTTCTTTCAATATTAAGGCTAGTGATTATTGTTCTGAAGATAGTAAAACTGTATAGTGTGTTTGATGGTATTGTTGTATGATGTTTAGTAAAAATTCAATATGATTTATAAAAACTATTTGAATAAAAAAAACTGAATAATTTTTTGCCTTTATGTATATTTAGCCCTTGATTTTAACAAATTTATTATCTGGCAACATCACACACCGGAAACAAGCTGCAACTCATATGTTTCACAACCTGCTCAAAACTCAGCCAGCCATCTTTAGTGGAAAATCATTTGTTTCGTGTCGTCAGGGTAAATTTCACAATTGTAATTAATGTCAGAGCCACAGTCTTCGCTTTTATTAAAAAAGCAACTAGCAGGTACGTGTATGGTGTGATTAAAAATAAATTTGTTGAGTCACTTCTACATCGAGCGTCAAATGACTTGTCTTGGATTCATTGACCTTAACAGGTCGAATTTAGGTATCTTTATGATTTGGATAATGTAAAAAAGGTAAAATCTTTATTTACACTGCCTATATTTTATCCTATTTCTAGTCATACAAAGTTTAGGTCGTAAAAATAAAATCAATAGCATTCACTGTGACAGCTACTTCTGCTGTAGTAAAACGAATCTCGCAGTTTTTAAAATTGTCTCTTTAATTTGGTTACATTTAATAATTTATAAGTTCGAACTGAAAACACCTTAGATAACTATACGTTTACGTGATTTTTGGTTATTTGCAGAACTGAACAAGAATCCAGTAGAAGGGTTTTCTGCTGGGCTAATAGATGACAATGATATTTATAGATGGGAAGTACTCATTATCGGCCCTCCAGACACATTATAGTGAGTAGACAGTATTGTATTTAACCATTACATCAAAATTGTCATCCTTGGATATTTATATAAATAATTACAGTTTTGTATAGTCCTTATGATGTATTTAAAAAAAATTTCAGTGAGGGTGGTTTCTTCAAAGCACACTTACACTTTCCAAAGGAATATCCATTAAGGCCACCACGTATGAAGTTTGTTACAGAAATATGGCATCCAAATAGTAAGTACAATAAAAATCCAATAGACTATTTATGTATTATTCATGTTAAATCATGGAGTTAATCATACTAAGTTGTAGTCATTGATATTTTTATAATAATCATTTCCAATGTATATTTCATAGTAATTAATTAATAGCCTAAAAATATACCACATGCACCCAGCACAGCAGTAATATATATTAATTAAAATAAATTAAAATAATATTGCTATTATGTACATTGATAATGTTATAATTATTTATTACTTTTGATGACTATAGTTAAAAATACATAATTGGATTAGAATCTTGAGAGTGTATAATAAGCTTTAATAATTAAGAAACTCTAAATTAAAATATGTATGAAAGGCACAAGTAGTAATTGAATGTTGCAAAATTCACCAAAAATAATCATGATTGTTGTAAACTTATGTTTATAGATTTATCATAGTTACAACCTAACATATTACTAATTGTGGTACTTGAAAATGTTTTATGTATACTCTGAACTTATGTAATTGTTTTGTTACATGTTTTTATATTCTATGCACATAAATTACCTAAATATATATATATAATTTTATTAATATATCAATAAAAATTATCTGTAAATAAATAAATACATAATTTCAGTTGAAAAAAATGGTGATGTGTGCATATCAATATTGCATGAACCTGGTGATGACAAATGGGGTTATGAAAAAGCTTCAGAAAGGTGGCTTCCTGTACACACTGTGGAAACCATTCTTATAAGTGTTATTTCCATGTTGGCCGACCCAAATGATGAAAGTCCAGCTAATGTGGATGCTGCGGTTCGTATTCATGAGATATTTTATAACTTTTAAAGCTTGAATTTCATAAGATATTAATGCTTTTAATCCTTTCACAGAATTGTAGATCAAAATGTAAAAAAAGAGTAAAAAAAAAATTTATACAATATGTATTGCGGTTACATCAATTATGTTATTACACTATTTGCACCTAATATGTTTGCTCTACAGTTCTGACTGAATGATAATTTTAAAATTTGAAATATAATTGCCAAATGGTATGGGTGTATAATTGGATTTTGTTTTTTAAATAGATATTTATTAATAATTTATTAGTATGTATAGGTATAACACCTATACATACTAATAAATTCTTACATGTAATATCAATAAAAGTCTTACATGTTCTATTCTGTTGGGTACATAGTAGTTGTTACATGGGTAATATCTGATGGTTATGGTTTTTAATAATAAAGTGATTAAAATTTAATCTATGCCTCGAACTATAGCTAATTTATATAGTTTAAATATATTTAAACTCAACATGAAACCAAGTATCAGTCAGTAGTCATGGTACAAAAAAATCTATTCAAATGTTCCTGTTACGTTATATCACTACATTACTAAAACAAAGACGCTATTCGCCGTCTGTCACTATGTATGCTTAGGTTTTTAAAAGTACACAATGTATTTTGATGCGGTTTTTTTTATAGATTTATATGTATAATACATGCATAATATAGTAGAGAAACACTGATAAATTTGGAGGTTTCTAATGTGATGTCGTAAATAAGCACGTTTTTTGCGCTTATATTACAAAAACGCTAGCTGAACCCTACGAGACAGGCCAAAATAATATACTACAGTATTGTCCACATTAAAAACCGTATTTTCATTGCATCCGTGTGAAGCTGGGGCGGGTCGCTAGTATTTAAATATATAAAAAATTTTCTTCAGTAAAATAAGCTAAATGTATTTAGAAAATAGTGGTGTTTATTAGTAGCAAATCGCCTTATCATATTACAGTGTATAGACAGAATAGATATAAGAGGATTATGCTTAGTATTAGGTAGTAGAGCTTATAACAAAACTTTTATATAAAAAAGTGGAATTAAGTTGTTTTCAAATGAGCTATATATTTGTTAGTAATGAATATAGTTACTGGTTTAATAACTGCATAAGTTGTTTGCATGTTGAGATGCTTATTTGTGACTGCATTTTTATATATGATCATAATTTTTTTTGTTTGTTTTTGCTGTTGTGTCAAAGTGAATAAATAAGAATAATAATTTCTAAATCTTTATATAAATCATAGCATATAATTATGTTTATTTTCATTAAAGCATAATTCAACTGGTTGTACATGCTTGTCACTACTGTACTCAATGTGTATTGCCTTATTACTAGAGATCGGATAATCGGATGCATATTTACCTAAAGTTAATTTTTGGCTCACAAATTATGGAAGCGGCTTTTTAAAATACATTTTGTTAAATAAAAATCCCGGGAAAATACGGGACTGCAAATTTAACGTAGTGATATTGTTTGAAAATTACTAAATTAGCACATGGTATTTATTTTCCAAAGACCGAGACTCCGGGTTTGTTTATACAACTATGCATACGTATTTACATGAAGTTTAGTTTCAGTTCCCTGTGCGATTTATGAATGTATGATTTATTACATGAAGAGTGTTATACGAAAGTAGTGAGCTAGTTTGACTAAAACAATAATCAATTAAATAATTGAATAAAAAAACAGAAATGGTGAAAAGTTTTATTTAACAAAACAATAAAAAGCCGTTTCCATACTTTGTCTTAAACTAACTTTAGGTAAATATGCATCCGATTATCCGATCTCTACTTATTACGTACATAAAGTGCATATTTATATAACATATATGTGTGTATGTGCTTAATATGATATATAATTCACATTCAGTCTTATAATTTTGATTTGTGATAATCAGATTACAAGATAAAAATTATATAATACATATAAGTAAAGTGAGGGCAGTACACTATGCTTTGACAAATTTGATAGTCAATTTGATAACTCAACCTAGCAAATAATTTGTCAGTTAAACTGTAATCTTATTAAATACGTAATTCATAACAGGTGTATGTCATACGACTTTAACCATCAAATTTTCGTTCTTGTTTGATTGAACAGGTACTTGTGTGTGCTGTCACTCTTGTGCTTGATGGGTGTTGTTAGATATAAAGTACATACCTATGCTAAGTAATGTATATGTAATTAATGTGATAAGTTCAAAGTCTTATAAGTTTGAAATGTAATTTGCAACATTACAGGGTAGATTTTATAAAGTTATAGCTATAATGGTTTTCTATAATCCAACAAATTTAATAGTCTGATAACTCTTAGATTTTTTTTTGATGCTGTATTTAAAGTCCACTGTCATTCGATTGATCCTGCTAATTATTCAATATAAACATAATTTACACATACATACAGTTATTACTAGAAATTAACGAATATTTAAAAAGATAACAGATCACGAATTGGGAAAACCTAAGCAATATAAATTTCTTATAATTAATAATATAAATTGAGTCTTGCAATCAAAATTATCTTTTTTATTATATTAATTGTAATCAAACTTTTTTAATATTAGGTACTGGTTTGGTTGTGCAAATAATTAACTTGTCATTAGAATTTACCAAACAAAAAATATATAATGTTTAACATACATTAATTGCCTAAGCTGTCAACATAAGCAGTAGATTAATAGTGGGAAATTAGAAAATGAATTCGCATTCGCGAATATTATTGGCCGGTATTTGCATTGGTGAATGTTTAAAAAGTTACCTTACTAGACACAGGAGACCACTGCCACATATATCCTGAAAATTTTACATCACTATCACTTAAGTAATATTAATACCTGTATTTATGGCGCTTCTTTTTACTAATTTATTATTGTTTCTTTTTCCAAATCAATGACTGACAAATGATACCATATTTAAATACTGATCATGTGTACATATTACAACGATGAATGAATGCATTTTATTGTATCAGGGTTGTCATTGCCTCAACTTTACCTATTCTGATGTAAAACCGCAGTGCATGTATTCCCATGTTAGGTTAAAAGGTAAGATATGGGAGTGCAATTAACTTTATTTCTGCGTCACTGTACACTGTGAGACTTGCAATTTGTAGAAATGTACCATAGACTTGTTGACCTGTTAACACATTCTCATTTGACGTCATTTTAACTGACCATAAAACATATATTTCTACTTACAGAATCATTATATTCTTGCTTTACAGAAGTGTTTACAGAATTACCATTTTATCTACGACAGGGTTTCTCAAACTTTTGGCACCACGTACCCCTGTTAAAATTTCCAGGTGACAGGCGTACCCCTACTCATTAATTGCTCCCCCCCCCCCAAAAAAAAGGAAATAATAAAATAGAATTAATACTATTGAAGAAATAAGGTTTTATTTGAAATAAAAGGTAAGGAACATAGTGCCAAAAGAAATGTCTTTTTAATACTAATGTGATTTTGTGTGGAGCGCGCGCCGCATGCGTGTCGGCCGTGCGCGACTCCAGTTATCAACCCGCCATTACGTAAATGTTGTCGCGTACCCCTTGCCCTCGAATGGCGTACCCCTAGGGGGTACGCGTACCCCTCTTGAGAAACCCTGATCTACGAGGACGGGTAGTCTACATTTAAGGCTTAATCTGGCATATTGGAATTTGATAATAGAAAACAGCTTGTACATTATATATAGAATCAAATGGTTGATTGATATCACGTTATAAACACTTAATGAATTTTAATACTTTATGATTTTGCGATAACTGGGTTTTGTAGGGGAAAATCAGACATGACATGTTTTAAGATACTTGATTGTAGTTACAGTGACAATAAAATATATGAAAATCGTAGATTTGCATTGATAAGTTTTTAATAGTTATTTTTTTGGCAAATAATATTGTTGACTTATTAAGTCAAGTAATTTTTATAATTATGGTAAAGACCTTAATTCATTTATATAGAGCTATTAACATTACCTAAGATGTAGTCCATTCGTTCAGATTCAAATTCATTTCGAAGAAAAGATAATATTTACAAAATATAGGGTGGTATACAGTAAGCTGATATAACATTTAATTTTTCTTTTTATAGAATCTTCACTTCTGATGATACACATTAAATATAATTTCGATCTTCTGTAACACCTGTTATATGGATGGGCGAATACATAAAATGGTGTTTTACTTTCTATTTTGTCATATTGCGTTTTTCTTTTTACTTATATATGTGTAGTTAGGTTTGTTTATAACATTGATATCGAATGAACACCAATACGGTTTTATTACTGACTTATTGCTATTTGCCTCAGTTTAATTTAACAGCTTCATCCAAGTTATTTAGGAAAAGTGAGATTTAGATTGACTTTACTTGCAAATAAATCGCATGGATTTTTATAGTCTGGCATCACTAGAACTGTTCCCATTACTGGTTTAAAGTCACCAGGTAGTTCGAGTGGGTCAACATGAATTAAGCGCTCTGACGCATGACTTCGTCTTGTAGTGGAGGGTAATCTAGTAATTGGTGTTTTCAAAGTTAATGAAATCTCTATCTAAACTGTCATATCTAATTTAATATAACACGATGGGCATTGATAGTTTGTTTACAGATTTTGTAATACTTCGTCTTACCTCCTACGCACTAACTGAATTTAACAAGATTTAAATAAAAACATACAAATTTTCAACTTTAATATTTAATTATACTTCAATTATTGACTCAACAAAGTTCTTTAAACAAGTCTTCTTAATGTTGGATACAAGAGTGGGAACTATAAATTCAACACATTTACTATAGGGTGTACCCCTCTTGTAATGCGGTTCCTTTTCGTTTCCTTTGTAATGCGGTGATTGATACACTTTGATAAGAAGTAGCATGCGCATTTGCGGCTCGATACAAAGGTGCGCCAACTATATCTAAACGAATGGACTATATATTGATACTGCTGCATGTGTTGGGTGCTAAAATTTACATAAACGGTGCTGGTATTCATGAAGATAATAAATTACCATTGTAATCGAATTATACCTATTGTCTCACGATATTATTGTTCTTTGTATTCACAGAAGGAATGGAGAGAGCGATATTCGGATTTTAAAAAGAAAGTTGCGAGATGTGTTAGGAAAAGTCAAGAAGATTGCTTTTAGGAGTCAAGGGGAACGAATTAGACGTAATAGTGTCATTCAGAAAATGGGCAACGAGGCATCACACTACACACGCCGAGACAAACATTCAACACTAGGTCACTGTGCCAACCGATCTCGAACAGCTGAAGCATATCTTTGTGTGCTCATTGTGTTTCTTTTTGCAGAAAGAGTGGAGAGAGTCATATACGGAGTTTAAAAGAAAAGTAGCACAGTGTGTGAGAAAGAGCCAAGAAGATTGTTCATAAGTAATAGTGCCCTTATTTCGATAATTTAATTGGATAGTGAGTGTTTGGTGATTCAGTTAGGATGTTGACAGCAGGCCTCAGTGACACTAGCGCGGCTGCTCCATCTGGCCCAGAGACTATATTGAAATTGATAAAAAAAATACTTATAGTAACTAAATGGTATCGCTGCCGTGTTTTATAAATAGTAAATTTTAAATAGAATTCAAGGTCTTTTTCATCTTTTTAAGACATGTTAGCTAGCTATCGTTATATTAATGAAATGTGTATGGTAATTTTTTATTATAATAAATCTGCATTTTTCTTAATTTCTTACTGCATCATGATTACAATTGATCTCCTATAAAGTAGAAACCAAATCTGATGTAAATTTACACTAATTTATTACATTTTCTTTCATTTAAGGTCTATCCAAAATGCATTACTTGCGATAATAATAATAGACTGTGAAAGAGTATTGTAACACTTAACTGTTATGCATGTTAAATGTTACCTAACTGTGCGATGTATATACATTTCGCTTCCGAGAAAAACAATTTTTATTCTAGTGCTAATTTTAGTAATAATATTAATATCTAATTATAATTTTTATGAATAAAAAGAAGTATGTAAATTTGAATTTGTATTCGATTCTACCTACCTTTATTACTAATTAAGTCATCTAAATCTTTTCTGTTACACTTAACAACTATATTAAATTTGTAATCTATTTCGACATTAGAAGAAACTACAAAATAAAAATAAATGATGTTACCGTTTATATCTTATTGATCAATTAGAAACAAATGCGATCATTTAACGTTGATTTGTGAAGTGTTTATATTTTTAATGTGTATGTATATTTTTTGCTATAAAATTATAATGCAGTGATGAGGCCTTTTTAATTTGTTTTCCTGTTCAATTAGGATTTTTAATAATGCTACGCAAAAATTTCAGCAATATACCATAACATTACTTCCCAATTCAGTGAACATACATACATAGGGTAGAGGCACCGGTTGTCGGCCAATTAAGAGAAGCGATGACTTTGTTGCTAAAAATCTCTGTTAAATCTTGTGCCTAGTTCTTCCGTCTTTTTTATGATGTTTCCATAGCTATTCAGGTACTGGAAACTACAACAATATTTTACAAAATATGCTTTAAAAAAGAATTATTGAATAAAATCTACAAAAAGGGCCTTTTTACCGGTTTTCGGCCACTTGAACCAACTATCGGCCACATTTGCACCGGTTTTCGGCCATTCATTTTGTTAAACGAAAATCAGTCTTAGTGTCTATAAAATAAACTCTGTTTTAGTTATTTACCGAAACTCCGATATTGATATGTATTATGATCAATAAAGTTTAAAATTTTGTTTAAAATAGCTTTACTTTATTATCAAAATTTCAATAAATTACAAATAAAAAACTACCAGGAGGTAAGTTGTTCTCATAATCCTACAAAAGCTTCTGGAAAATTTTAAAAATTAAGTAATTTAGGTATTAAAAGAAATGAAATTAGAAAAATCAATTTATTAATGAATTTGTTTCCTTATCATTATTTTTTAAACTAAAAGTTATCTTTAAATAAGTCCAAAAATTACGAACAGTACCTATTCGTTTAATATATTTTCTTTGGCGACTCTTGCTATTTGACACAACTCACACTCATACTCTGCTTTAGCAGCTTCGTTGTAGGATAGGATGCTGAGCGATGTGCATTTTAGATGGTACCACCGTATACAAGAGTCACACCCAATATTTTTCTCTCCATCCTCTTCTACATCGCTAATCAGTTCGTCTTCACAACAGCTACATTTAATGTTAGACATTTTCTTAGGAAGTGCTTTAGTCTTGCTCTGAAGTCTTCTTTTCTTTAAATTCTTCTTAGATTCTCTTTCTACTTTCCGTTTTTTTTTCTCGTTTTCTTTTTCCACCTTCTCTCTTTCTTTATTCTCATGATATTCACGCCAGGCTCTAGCTGATATTGCACTCGGGAGATAACTAGCCCTTTTTTGTTTTTTCCTGACACCTTCCGAAGCAGCAATAGGAAATTTTAAATGTTTTTCAAATGGATCTGTTGAGGTGGATGGTACTATTTCATTAGGTGGCTCCTCGGTAAGAAGGGAAGGTGATAGTGGCATATTAGGCGAATGTGAAGAACGTGGCAGTAATGTAGAAGCTGGCTGGATAACTGGTTTAAGGGTAGATGATGCTTGAATAGGCGGTTGTACAGAATGTGATTGTGAGGTAGGTGACTCCTGAGAGTCCTGAGTAACTAGTTTTAGAGTAGGTTGTTGTTTAGTAGGCGCGGGAGATGTTTGCATGTTAGGAGACGGTGGTATATTAGGCGATTGTGAGGAACGTGGCAGTAAGGTAGAAGCTGGATAAATAACTTGTTTAAGGGTAGGTGCTAGTTGGATGGGCAAAGATTCTTGCATGATAGGCGTCGATGTATGTTGCAGTTCTACAGAACATGGTTGTGAGGTGGGCGACTGCTGAGTAACCAGTTGTAGGGTAGGTTGTTGTTCAGTAGATACGGGAGATGTTTGCATATTAGATGATGACATAATAAGCTGTTCTGAAGAACGTGAAAGCAAGGTAGCTGATTGCTGGATAGCTGGCATCAGAATTAATTGTTGTTGCATAGTGTACAGTGGCAGTGTATGTGGTGGCATATTTTCTGTTTTTCTTAATATTTCGGTTGTCGGTAGCCATCTGAAAATTAAGAATAAGTACCCTCACACCAAGCAAACATTAATGTTAAACATGCAATGCAGGATAATATCATTATTCAAAATTAGGCTATTGTTGGCATCACATTATTACTTATAAAGCAAATTTTACCCTAACAGCAAACTCTTTTATAGGTTAGTAGCATATAATAATCAATTATAGCACACTCCATTTCGTATTAGTTAGCGTCAACAAAATTACCTATATACTTAATCCAATAACCACATAGATTATAGTAGATCATAAATTATAGTAATTAAAAAGTGGAGAATTAGACCACCAACTGCAACTGGTAATTATGGTTAAAAAATAATGTAGTTAACAGCCGTCTTCATACTTACAACAATACGGCCGAAAACATATCCATTTTTCGGCCGTATCTTAAATAGGGTGGCCGAAAATGCGGTTATTATGAGCCACATTTCGGCCGCTTTTAAGAACAGGTGGCTGAAAATAGGATCAGTGTGCATCACTTTTCGGCCACTTTAATATGGGGTGGTCGAAAACAGGATAAGTCTACACCAGTTGTCGGCCGCCCAAAAAACTTTATTTCAGAGACGATTATTTATACTTTCTAAATACATTGAAACGGCCGCAAATTGGGCTCCAGTCTGCTTTAAACTTATAGAATAAAATTAATCAAAGAACAATTACAGCTTCCAAAACGTCTAGAAATAAAGATACAAAAATTAAAGTCGACTTAATACCAGTTTTCGGCCACTAGGCCGACAACTAGAATACACTAGATTTTAGAACCAGTTTACCAGCCATTAAATTTAAAAAAGAGAAAAAATATTTATTTAATGTTTTTAGTAAAATATCAATACAAAATTAATAATTTATCATGTAGTATACCAATTATCTTATATCTTACATTAAATCATGTATAACTTACCGTTTTCAACAACGCACTCCACTATTTTTTTTGTAATTTTTCGGACACGTCCACACACCAGAAATGAAACCATTGACTAAAAGCATATCACTACTTGTACAAGGTCGAAGTTGTCAAAACAAATTGAGCGTCGTTCGTTCATTGGAACTACTCAATTTCCGAGTGAAATAAGTACCATTTTTCTTTGTTATTTTCAAAAAACTAACAAATGGCCGAAAACTGGAGATGGCCGGCGAACCGGTGCCTCTACCCTATATCGCACTAATAATACAATAGTGTATCAACTCAAAATCGAACATTTTTCAGAATCAACAAAAAACTTATTACTCACTTCATGTAATAGTTGCAAATTGAATAACTGTCACATAAGTTTTTTAATTTATCCTTATTCTGTTTTTGCACTAATCGAACGACGGTCTTGATCACGCGTGAGGAATCAAATTTTGCGTGTGTTTATAGTATTGTGTCAAGTACGACGTTTTGAGTTGATACACTCTTGTATTATTAGTGCGATATGTCACGTCTTGTTCCCAATGGGGTAGGCAGAGACCACCTCTCTCCACTTGCTACGATCCTGGCACACTTCTCTTGCTTCTTCCACTTTCATGAGCGTCTTCATACATGCTCGTCGGTTGCGAGTACTCTTGCCCCGGCCTTTCTTTAAGACATCTTCGATTTAATCGAGATATGTCCGCCTAGGTCGACCTGCACCGATTCGATCGATTCAATGAACAAAATGATTTATTTTGCGTGACCAAACCAAGACAAGTTTCACAATTTAATTAACATTTAACTGAACTAAATGCTAGTTACCGTGTAATGAATGATTTATTATGAAAGAGAACTATTATATTTATAGTAATATAGTTGTAGCTTACAAGATACAGCTCTTCGCGATATGATCACCGCAATACGATGCCTTAGAACTATCGCTGAACCAACATAACTATAGTCATGCGATAAATGCTGTTTACCGTGGCTCTGTTTATTTTTGTAATGGAATGAGCAAAACCGACAAGCACTACTATTTTGTAACTACGTCATTATTACGATATGTCCCCTTAACTCTGACGTACAGCTCTGGTTGGGTCTGCGATGGGAGGATGGAGAGGAGACGATCCAACACTGAAGTCAGGGACGCACATACTGCCTCTGAATGCTTTAATCTAAGTATATGCTTTTAAATCGAAAAGCTATTGGTTTCGTACTATGCATCAAACAAAATATATCCTTATAGGATCCTTTATCGTGTGTCAAGTCACCATTTTACTTCAGGAACGATTGGAATAAACGGAAGTCGAGTTGAAATTATTACCAAATACTTTTAGTGTACTTCCCATAATAATGAAGAAGTAATGAACGCAAGGTAGTCAGGGTCATCAACGACGTGCCATCTATCAAGGATCTTTTGTGCTGTTCCCTCATACTAGTTCGTGAAGCCATTACCACTTGTTCGGACCAGCAATTACCCTGTATTGAGTAGCCCAATCCCGTCAACTTGAACCTCCTGCAGCGTAACAATGGCACAAGTAAGTGTTCCAAGTTTTGCTCTTCCTATTTTGTCTTTAACGCTAGTTAGTATCTTTCTAGTGCCGAAATGACTGGTTATGGTTAAAGCACCGGCCATTAGTTGAGCTCAGTGCAAAATTTGAACGAGTTTAAAACTCTGTGTGTCATCCTTCTGAATAGCCCATTCTTGATTGTATCTTAATGATTGAGCAAGATAAGTAATCATTATTTCGATCTACCAATGTGCGCCTAAAACTGAAATAATACCGCAATGTAAGCGAAAAGGTTATATACACCGAACTACTGCTGCCTTATGTATACTAAACTAGATGTGCCTAACATTTCTTGTTCAGATCTCACTAATAGTCCTTATATACATACATCTTTCCTCTACACATGTCAAAATGGCATATAGTTCAGCCTGAAAGACAGTAGGTATCCAGCCTAGTCATGCTAATGAAAATGTCGGTTTTGTTTATATATTATAGTATATTCCTGCTATAACAGATTTTATATTATTAGCGAGATACATATATGAATGTGTTATTTATTAGACCCTTTTTTGTGCCAAATCATGTTTAACATCTGGTGAGTGTTAGCCCTTAATCTAAGACGTCTAATAAGAGTTCTTTAAATATTTATTTAAATGACATTTTATCGCTTTTTATATAATATGCTAGTGGGCCACCAGGAGCCGTGTAATTTGAGTATTACCGGTTAGTCGAGTTTATTCTTTTCATGAAACGGATAACCACGGTTTTATTAGGATTGCAGCTAAGGGCTGCACCAGTGTAAATACTTTTTTAATGTCTACCGATTCAAGCAGGCTGTTATAATTATGTCGTCTACGGAAACTTCTGTTTACTGGTTATTTGAGATATGCGATTTATGGATATAATTAAAGAAGATTCATTGTTAACATCTTTGGTTGTTATGACACTCATTGTACATACTCATATGAGGAAGCTTACGAGTCATGTTACGGGGTTTAGTGATTGATTCAGTCGTTGAGTGGCTCATGCAGTTACCGCAACGCACCATCCTACCTAAATTTGTCGCCATAATGACATTATAATAGCAATATTGTTGCGATAATTATAAAGAGAGACATTCCTAACTAGGCACCTGTTGTACCTTATTTTTACACATATATTCGTAATTATTGACGAAAATATTTAGTATTATTATTTTCAAACTGTATTGTTTAATATTTGAAGTACATTGTTTCTTCTTATTTAGATATGAAAAATAAAATATGAAGAGAGGGACGGCTAGCAGAGTTTAATTACCAAGGGGTTTGATATAATCGAATATAATGGTTTGCATGCGGACGTAAACGCCGTGGTACGGATATCCAGCTTCTCTTTTACAATATGTTGTTTGTATGTACCTATGTACCTCAAAGAGCTTTAAATTCATTAAATATTTTAGAATGTCTTCACACTTAATGTAGTGCTAATGGATGCTACTACTACTAAACATGTAGTGCTAATGGATGGATGTGCTAAAAACTTTTCTAAAAGCGTCACAAACTATTTTATTCAAATATTCATTAGACAAAAATACCCATCACTTAGTTCACGTAGAGAAATTGAAACAATGTATTTAATTCATTAAGCAACTTTTGAAACAATATTAGTATTCAACAATAAATATAAACTTACATTAATCAGGTAGTTTACTCATACAAAATAAGTGAAGGTTTAATTAATAATTTACTCACTGTCTGAATTTTCTACCAAAACTACACCCTGAATTGCTCTTGGATCGAATGTACTTTCAAAACACCTCTTAAAAATTGATTTTATAATTTTCTTTGATGTAGGCGATGGTGGTATATTATCACAATCCATTGCTTGACTATTATTTGTTATATCTACACAATTTATGTCATCAATAGTATTTCTAACATTATTTAATTTTGTATCATTTCCATTTTCAGTTGGAATATTTTCATCTTCTGGTATATCTATAAAATTAAATAAATGAGAATCTTCATCTAAACATTTTGATGTATCTGTTTCTAAATGTGGTTTTTTCCGAACTGAGTCCTGGACACTTTTATCTTTACGTTTGCTTCTCTCTGCTTTTGTTGTGTTTTGTGTTGATGTTGCTTGTGTTGCACTGTCTGGTTTTGAAGTTGCCAAAACAAAATGAGCTTCAAATGTAGATCCATTATGCACTATGAAAACTGCTGGTCGCCCTGTTGTTTCAAAATGTAATTGGAGTGGCAAATTCAATGCTTCAGCAAAACCTAGTAGTGCTTTAAATTCTTTAAGTGTAAATGTTATTGTTGTTTCTTCTCCTATTGTGTAACTATCAAATTCTGCAGGTTTTAAAGTGATTTGTGATCGAATAACTTTGGTGAATTCAATGTTAAGATCTACATAGTTCCTTAAGACTAATGATTGTTCTGTGGCTTCTAAGGTTACTTGGTCGTCAGATTGTTGGAAATTACTTAGTGCTTCTGATAGTATTCTTTGCGGTGATGTTATTCTGTAACAAATAATCATATATTTTATTAATGTTATAATACTACTAGAAATACTTAAGGACTTTGACAGAATTTAATAGAAAATACAAAATTTCTTACCTATTAGGTACAGAATCTTTAGTATAAACAGCTTGCATAGCCTTACTGTCGAGAATCGATACATAATGTGTTTTTACTATACCATGTTTGCATTTCAGCTGGAAAATAAGTTTACATGCTTCTGCATCAAGTTTTATCTCAAGGTTTTCTACTTGTTTATCCATATGTGTAGGAGATTTGAATGTGTTTAGTGCAGACTTCATTGAGATTTTGCACTTTAAACCTTCATTATCGTCAGTAGAATAGTAATTGTAATTAAAGTAAGAAAAAAAGTTCTTGTTAAATTTCACCATAGCATAAGCAGACTCTGCGGCGTTCAGTGTTCGAAGAAGAATGCAGTCGGCCAGTGACTCTAAATAAAGTTCATCTCCAAACCTAGCCAGAGCATGAACGGTCCTCCCTAAAACTAAAACAATTCATTTTAATGAATTTGTTCTATAGTTTATTACATGGCTATTTATTTAGGATCACCTTTAACATTCGCTCCAGGTACATGACATTTCATCTTACGAACTATATCAAAACGAGTCAAAACATATGTTAAATATTAGTGTTAATAAGGTTACATTGATAACTTTCTGTATTTTAATACAAATAGTATTCTTTATTTGAATACAAATATTTTGTTTTTCAATTGGGACTTTCTTCCAAATAGTGTCAATCACAGATTAGTATACTATTGTGTCAATGTCAAAATGTTTTTTTTGTAATTTTATGACCTGGTAACATAGACCTTTTATTTCCGAAGATTATATTTTACGCTATTTATACTATAATGGGTCCAGTTATGGCATACCAACTTATATATGTCACCGGAACATAACAAGATCCGTAAGTTTATCAATTTACTAGGAAGTTTATAAACTTTCGTAGGATTCTAAACAGGAGATAAATTGTAATATGTTACGTCCACATTTTCGTAAATTTATCAATTTCCGACGTCACACGGAACATTTATAAACTAACGGATATCTAATTCGTAAGATTTTATATGGTTCGACCAATCACAGAAACTTTTTAAATATATGCATCTTTGAAATACGTAAAATAACACACTGCTCACTGATTGGTCAATGTTCATAGTGGCAATGCTTGTAGTGAGTTGAGATTGCTATTATGAGTTTCAATAAGCTATTTAACAGTTACTAGCTAAAATACAGAATTACTTTTACAAAACACACATGAACACTACTTTGCTCTACTTCAAGTGACACGTGACAGTCAACCAATCAGATCGCCCATAGCGTTTGGTTATTGCTTACTTATTATTTTACCAGTGAGTTCAGTAAGTTTATTAATTTACGAAAATGTGGACGTAAAATATTACAATTTATCTCCCGTTTAAAATCTTACGAAAGTTTATAAACTTCCTAGTAGATTGATTAACTTACGGATCTTATTATTTTCCGGTGACATATATAAAACTACAAACCTGTAACTAAATATATGTAATAATATAGTCTTGAAAAGTTCAATTTGATAAGCTATAATTACAATATCTATCTTTAATTTGTAAAGATAAAGCTATACCTATGTACTATTATTAAAAAAAATCCATAGCCTCGATTTAGCTAAATAGTATTAATAAACACTATTATAATTAACGTTAAAAAGTGGATTACTAACTGTCAATTTAAACCACTTTAGATTGGCAATACATCGTGACTGATGAGACCCAAAACGATTTTTGCCTATGTGAGTGTTACGAATGTGTGACATGTACCACTTATACATACTTTATATTATGTCACTAGAATACCAATGAGTTAAATTACTTACTTGTATTCATTTCGTCATCATTTATTTCGGGTAAGCCCATATTTGGTTAGTAACAATGATCTTAATGCATATGGTTAGTAAAATTAAAATTATAAATTCAACATTATCTTCCAATTAAAATTACAATATATGACTATGCCATTGTATGGATCGGTACCCGCGCTTGTAACAACGGTATCTCCCTCCCATTTATAAATACTCTCAGAATACGGCTACGGCGTAAGCGCATTAGTGCTGAGACACACCTTTTCCTTATTACGGCTACAAAGCCGTCGACTTGTGTTTCCGTGAACATATTAGAGGCGCTGCATCTACAAAGTAACCCCAACAGAACCCTAAAAGCATTATTATATTGGACTCGTAGGTTGACGTATTCTACGTCGCCGCTGCGTATGATATGTCTTTTGTCGTTATAAAATTTCATTATTTTCCATCCTTACAGCATAATGCTCATATCATACACATGAAAATCTAAAACAGAATACGATTTGTTATCTAAAAACAGTTCGTAAAAAATGCAAGTATTAATAAAGTTCATATATTCTTAACAATGTTTTATTTACCCTGATTATTTTGATTTTCCACCAGAGAACCTATTACAAAAATTACTGAAGTATTTTGCAATTTTGAATTTCATTTTAATCTTAACTTGTAAGCTTTAATTATTAACTTAATTAATTAGTATTTAAGGTTGTACAGTAACTGAGGAATCATACATACATGTCAATAATACTGAAAATGTGTATATAGGATATTTGACAATCATTTGCAAAACTTCGAAATATAAATTAGCTTTTTTTTCTCCTTCGGATGTATTTTATATAAAAAAAATGTTCTGATATATACCTATCTTCAACAAATCGTCAGAAAGATAGTTATAAGATATATATAGATAGATAGTAGATAAGGTCACATCTTCTTTATAAAAAAAAGTGCTTCTTGTTTAGTTATCTTTATTTTATGGGATTCGCATATGAATATTAAGTACATTGAAAATTATTATTTGTCAAAGGACCTATGCCGCAGACAGCTATGTTCGCACGAAAGGAAGGTTTTTATAACGTAACACAACAAGTAACTTGGGACATGTTTTATCTACATAATAAATATCTTTGTTCAGTAGTCGAAGAATTTTCTTCTGTAAATGAAATTCAGTTATATTGTTATGAAATACTGTACGATCCAAAGTGTTTACAGATTTTTTTTTACCTGTTCTGTTTTGTGGGTGATTTTAATTGTTTATCAAGTCCTGCTAATTTTGATTTGGATTTTATTCTAGACAAAATTCTCTTCGATAAGTTGGTGTAAAACGCAGCCCTATCCAATGTCTGATTAACAGGATATTTATAATTATTGTTCAATGTCACAATTTCCTATTACTGTTCTGGCTAGTTCTCGTCCTTAAGAATTAATTATTGTTTTTTTTTGTTTTAACACTTGACAAGGAAGCTACCAAACTCATTTTAAAACAACAACAAATCGATAAACGCGTTCGATGTGGGCTCATGCCGTACTAATAGTAAGGAGTGCGCGAGTGACGTGCGGTATGCGGGGAATGCGTGGAGAACTGCGCTTCACTTCAAACCCAATTGCCATGTCAATTTGTGGCGTATTGTATATTTCAATCATACAAGATCAGGCTGTATGATAGAGATCCATTGCTTTTGCCACATGGAAAAAATTAAATTATCTCGTCCTCTCTTACTGTGTTTTGTTTTTGTTGTGGTTGCTTGCTTGTGTTTGTGTCAGATTACCATTTCCTGCAATGCAGTGTTAATTTGAAATAAAACCTAGTGTTTTGATAATATATATATTTTTTAACGTTTCATTCCATTTTATTTTTAAGTATTTGTATTAAGATATAGTATATTGTTGGAATAAAATTTGTTTGTAAATTAAGTCAAAAGTAGGACACAAAGCGGTAAAAAGTTTTAAGAAAGTTCCACAGAGGTATTACTTCAATCGTCCAATTCTTTTAATTTTGACACATAAAATTCTAGTTATGGATTTATCCGGTAAGTGCTATTTCATTATGTTATATTACTTTTTGTTATATCGTATTTTAGTTACAATACAAGTTACAGCTACGAACGAGAAAATTATATTACCTACTAATTTAAAGTGTCAATAGATATTTATTAGAACATTCTTACATACAAAAATAAATACAATGATATCATACATCAAACTAATAAGGTATATTAAAATATGTTACTAATCAATTAGTAACATTCTACTAAACATGAATAAATTACGAGTAGTAAGGAAGTCCGAAGGTAAGTTTAGTATTGCGCTTTTTTGATGTCACTCTGACTTCTCGGGTTCAACTTATTCCGCGGCAGACGGCCGTGATCTTTTGATTGCAAAGCTTAAGTTGGTTGTACACATTCGGACCAAGTATGGGTCAATAAAGAGGTTGCTGTTTAAAATCCTTGATGTGTGGACGGAATACTAAAAACTATTTAGCTAATGTTGGCGCGATCTCCTAACATACTGCCAAGTACTTGTAAGTTGTAATTGGGCCAATGTGTACAGCCAGCATAAGACAAAACATCAAGTCCGCGACAATTGAAAATACCTATGCACTTATGAAAACTGTTGCTGTCGTGCTGTGCTCGAACTAGCCCGTAGAGTACAATAGCAACTCTGACAGAAAATAATTATGAACAATAAATAAAATTCCTTAAAAACCGATTTAAATATTTTATTTAAATACAAATGAAGAAAACCTTTAGCTGATCCGTAAGTTATGCTTTATTTTAATAGTCACGTGAAATTTATTTGCTAGATGTCTGAACACCCTGAAAATTCTGTATATTTTTATAAGTTATTAAATATACATATATTTATATTAATTAATTTAACAAATTTAGCTCTAGTGTGATTATGATTTTCAAGAAAGAAAACTGAATTTACGATCTTGCGAAATATGACTATTTTTCCGAGTATCGACTGCTTTAGAACTGGCTGCCTATTCGACATCGTAAATATGTTAGAACATTGAATGCTCTCTGTTTTATTGTTAATGCTTCTATCTCATCTAGCTAATTGAGTTCCTGGATTGAATAAGTTATGTTCTTGTTATGATAGGTTTCTCTGCTTATCGTCCGTTTGAAAAATCCGTCTGAGCATTCCGAAATAATTCATGCCAGTATTTTGTTTAATCCCTACTTCTCGGGAATGCTTTTGATATTATAATTTGAATATGAAAAAAAAATCAAATATTGGGAAATTTGTAGATTAGAAGAGAATTGTGATGTTGCGTATTTGTTGGTCTTTTAACCATTTGATTTTATCTACACTCACAGGCATATTTAACCGCCCACCGTTATTTCTCGTCACCCTGTTTGTTTACGTTAACTATGGCTTATGCACTCTTTTATTTTTTTGTCAAGTGGGTACTTCAGCAATAAAATAAACAGGTATACCCTCATTTTGTTGCATAAGATGTGTCACCGAATCATTTTTCGAATTTAGTCGTTGTTAGACATTATTAGAGTTGCGTCACAGAATAATCAATCCTTGTTTCTTTTTGCCGTAGTGGATCAATATTATTCAATTTGACGTGTCTACAGGCGCCAGAATGAAAGGTTTGCTCCATGCCCTATAACCGAAACAGTGGGTTACCAAGGAGGGCAATAATGGTTTGGGGAGGTATCTCTTACGAGGCTCGTAGCGATCTTGTGTTTGACAGAGGCAGTGTGAACGCTCAAAGGTACGTGGAGGAAGTTCTTCAAGAACATGTCGTACCTTTCGCGCCATTTATTGGACACAACTTCAGACTAAAGCATGACAATGCACGTTGCCATACGGCAAGATCAGTCACTGATTATCTTAATGAGGCCGGGTTTCAAGTTCTACCTTGGCCTGCACGCAGTTCCGACCTCAATCCAATTGAACACATTTGGGACAAGCTAAAAAGATGCATACGAGCAAGAGTACCAGCACCTACGACCTTGAGGGAGCTCAAGACGGCTGCGATAGAGGAGTGGCACAATATTCCCCAATCGGACATCCAGGACATTATGGATGGATTACCAAACGGGCTCCAAGAAGTCCTTAGAGGCCGTGGCGGCAACACCCATTATTAAATTTTTATTTAAAAAATTTTAGCTTTACGAAACA
Organism: Scirpophaga incertulas; assembly: GCA_036419045.1. Taxonomy (NCBI): domain Eukaryota; kingdom Metazoa; phylum Arthropoda; class Insecta; order Lepidoptera; family Crambidae; genus Scirpophaga; species Scirpophaga incertulas. The sequence goes on along the minus strand of CM071646.1, from coordinate 8,367,448 downwards.
AAGTGTATCATCGTATCGATAGTATCACTTTACCGCATAACTCAGCAATTTAAAAGTACTTAATTAGTATAGTGTACAACACATTGATATTCTGTTGTGAAATTGTTTTGATTATTTGGACTAATTGAGTCCAAAATTTTGCAAGAAAAGTCTTGTTGATATAGTTAGACTTCATCTAACATTTAAATGTATCTCATGGATTTCCTGTGATAGGAAATATCAATAGGCAACTTCAAACACGTCTGAAAAAAATCTACGGTCTATACAACGACCACTCTGTGACTGCAGTTTTTGGCCATGGCATGTAGAGATGACGCGTATCCTGGTCCCAGTTCTTGGTGATCCTAATTATATTTAGCTGTATTATTATTTTTTTGTTACTTGTATTGTAATATGTTATTTGTATCTTATAACTTTCCTTTTGTTTGTTTTAAGTAGCTGATAATATGTTTTTTTTTTTGTTTGTATATGACGATTGTAAGTGATCACGTGTGATTCTAAACAATAAAAGTGTTTGACTTTGACTTTGACTTTGACTATCTACATAATGGTCCAGGTCCACCTTAACTTTATGTGAAACACTAGAGTTGAAGTTTACAAGTACCTACGTAAATTGAGTTGTCATTAATTTACATAAAAAAGAACTATGAAAGAACATTAAAATTTATGAAACTACTTCGAAATCAAAATATTATTCGGTGTCATTATTACAATTGTCACCTTTTTTACATCTGAATCCGCGTTGGAATTTAAAGTGTATAAAGCAAGTGAAAACTGCATTAGTATCAGTCTTTGATGATTATGTCCCAATAAAAATTATGACTAGTTTTCATATCGCATTTCACTTCACTAACCTTGATTTTGATTATATAATATCAACATGTGACATCTTTGGTGAAGCAAAAGTAAGATCTAAAATGAGACATGAGATGGGTTTGTCCTTACAGACCAACATAGCTGGAACTGAACACAGCCAGTATTTCAATAATAACAACAATATCATCAATTTCAAACATAACAAATCTTCGTCAAATTAAGGATATAATTCCAAACTGTTAGTTAAATTTTACGTTTTGAATTTTCATGAACTTAAGTAATATAACTGTCAAACTATTTGCTTTTAAAAGAATATTCAATGAATGAGAACTGCGGTGTTTATTACCACAGTTTTAATTCAACTTTGGTTTTCGTAGAAATTCAGTAGCACTTCCACTTTTAGTCTTTATTGTTTTTTTGATATAAGGCTGAATAGCTGTTTTTCCAATTTTAAATTTGTGTTAATAAATTGCCTGTAAAAGCCTACGTTGAAAAATAATTTTTGGATTTGAATGCAATGACGATTAACTGCCAGCACGATAACCTATCACTCTCTCGCTATGGAGAGGGCATATGAATACCATGTGTGCCATCACGGTTGACAACAGCCATCGCCAGTGCATCAAAAGTTATGCGTTAATTTAGATGATCATTTTGGTGACGTAATATTGTGTATTCATTTATCGAATTGAATATTTCTGTACATGAATTAATAGTTTCCTCAACAAATCTAGCATAAAATTGCGAAAAAATAATATAGAATAAAAAAATTTTTATTAGTTTACGGTGAAACTAGCCTAATTTAGAAAAAACGTTTTAAAGTTTAGTTCGTTTATGAATTCGAAGTTCTCTATTGTCACGTTCGAAACATGCCAAGCTATGGTTAGCTTGCAGGAGCCGTCTGCCTGAGTGCAGTAATCCAAGGACAGGGATGACGTGTATTCTCTCGGGTAGTAGGAGTATTCAGTCAGGACTCGGACGCCACAAGTTGCGATGTTGTTCTCCAAACTGCGGACTATGCCTGTAAGAGAATATCGTCTATAATAATAATTCTAAATCATCTTTATTCAACATACATATTGGCTACATATTTACATTTATTGACTTTACAAGCACATATGGACGACAAAACAAATGCAAGTATTAGTTAAGAGACCACAAAATCTTATTCGTATATACGAATAAGGAAAAACAATGACTATATCTACGAGTATTCTGATTTAAAATTGGGACAGCCTTCTCAAGAACAGGTAAAAAACTCTGAAGGTCGTACACATGGTTTCACTTCTCATACTGTAGGCAAATAACTTTACGGAGCGGGACTAAACTAACCACTTTATTAGAGTAAATATTAATCGGTATTTGAAGTAAGCTGTTTACAACTATCAACATTTATTATGAGAAAGAATAATTTCATTTAGTTCAGACGTTCCCAAACTTCTTTGTGTCGTGACCCTTTGGAATGTTTTTCGGTATTGGGTAGTCTAGTCAACTTACAAAATTTTGATTTGAATAGCTCGGTACAAAAACATTCAACTAATACGAAGCGCACGGAGAGTTTGAAAAATTGTATTTGGCCACTTTTTGAAATACAATCACAATGGCTTGGTTCTCTTTATCAACCAAATATTTAATGTTTAATTGTATCAATATTTATGGTCAGACTAAGAATATTTTTCCTTTCGAAAATGTGTAGGTTCGTAGTTTCAGCTCTATGTTTTTTCTGCAAAGACTGGGGACGACGGTGTCAATTTAAAACTAGAGGATGACATTTATATAACTGTAATAATAACGGATTTTTAAACTAATATGTAAGATAAAACTACAAGTAATGCAATACGCACGTAATGCATCTATCTTTGCAGTAGTTTGTATTGCTTGTTTGTATTAAGGACATATTTATCTGTTCGGTGTCATTAAATCACCTTATTTGCTTTGTTAGTGTCTTAAGAGTCATGTCATTAAAGATAAGTGCAAAAACAACGAAGTGCTGTAATTATATGTGAGGGTCAGTCACTATATTGTGTATCACGTTGCAATTAAGTTTTTTTTATTTTATCGGAGCCTCTACTTTTTGTCATTGCAGCTCGATCTTAATTTCTAGTTTCGTTTTCTATGAAATTTTAATAATGATATTTTTTTCATGTTCTTTCATCGAAAACGAATTAATAACCAACAGCGCGTGCATCGTTGTCATGTTTCGCTCTGCACTGGAAATTGTTGACGAATGTATTTACATGCTAGTCTACCCAAGTCAATTCGATTTCTAGTAATGGGGTTCATCGACGGATCCAATTCGATGGACAGTGTTCGGGAAATTATGCGGTATAGTCTCTCTACCATAGTGCCTCAAGTCGAAAGTCTGATGAGGCTGTACTGGGTCTAATTTAATAGGCTATAATTTAATATGCGCACGGTCTAGATGATACCAATGTATATAAAGACAAGGATATCTTGATTTTTTATTATAATTAGATTTTAACTCGAGTGGGATCTTGTAGGTTCATTACTTCATTGATTCATAACAGCTGGAACGATTTTTTTTATTTATATTTATGCCCTTTTTTGCCATGCACTTTTCATCGGAAAGTTTATTTAATCATTTATCAAAGTAAAATGTTCAATCATATTGGCTTCGTTGCGTTGTTAGAAGTTATTTTCAGTTTCCAAGACATTGTTGTTTGTTTTTTTTTAATCAATTGAAAGATGTGTTTTTTTTTGTTTTGGTAATGTTTTATGCCATTTTCATACTTGTCAGCAAAATGCTGGTCTAAAACTCTAAAAATCGTATTTACTGCAGATTTGTAATTATCAAATTGATATCTGGATCGAGGAACCGAATATGTAGGGTCATGCAACTTAAATCTAAATACACTAATGTCAAATGTCAATAAGTGCCATAATATGAAATGCAAGGCGAGTGTGGTTGTTATGAATTCTAATTGAACACTCAGGTGTCTTAAATTATGCATAATTAAACGGAAACCGGACCGCAGTTCATTGCACCGCTATTTATAGGCTTACATGACAATAAACATAAATTGTAATAATTACAATGTTTCTTCTTCTTCTTTTGGTTTTGATGGCGGTGCCCATAGGATTTCGCCAACCTCGAGTTTTTTTGCTTAGAATACTTTTTTTAATTAAAGTATGTGCGACTCATGTTATTATCCAGGCCGTGAAAGTACAAGTGAATGCAAAATTAAAATTAAACAAGACAAATAAAATACAATATACCCTGTTCGCTGTAAATACAGCGGAAACCAAATCAGAGAATAAAAAGATACCAATTAAAGTTTAATACGATTGTACAATAAATAATGACAAAGAATATTGATGAAGGGTGAATTAACATAAGAAAGAGGAGAGTTAAATTGACACGGCTTAGGGATATCAGGGGGAATGACATCATACAAAGAATATGAATATTTTGTACAATCGAAAAATATATGATCAGCCGATCCTACGTCCAAACCACACTCACATAGGGAGCTGTCTTTAACCCTTATTTATAAGAATTGTGTTGACATAAGTCAGTCAAGACATACTCGTAAGCCAGTTTTGACATAATCTGCAACGGCCGAAACTATCTATCTATAAGACTTGAAATATCCGTTAACATGTTACTCGAAATAGTTTCATTGCAAAATATGAATGGAACACGAAACTTATAGCTCCGACTCTACTTATAATTGAAACAGAGATTATGATTGTTTATATGTATTTATGAAATCCGAATTCCAAACTCTTACTTACCATTTTTGCATGTTTTGTCAATGACTTCTCTTGGAACGCTGAAATATCGTTCAAGTGTGGTGTTAAAGGACTGTTTCAGGCAGAGGAACTCATCCTCGGAATATTCCAGACGTCTTGCTGTTGGCACTGTCTCGTATTTCGTCACAGAGTTGAACACGCAGTAGTCTTGTGGAGATAATTGCTGAGACAGATAATCAATGTTACTTTTCATCTGGGGTTTATACCATACCTCTATAAAAACAATCCATTTCACATTCGTGGTCAAGTCTACCAATTATTGCAATTCCTACAATTTTTTTTGTGGCCATTCTTAAACATAGGCGTACTTTATCTTCTCCCTATATATAAAAATGAATTGCAAAATGTGTTGGTAAGCGCATAATTCAACAACGCCTGGACCAATTTGGCCAATTCTTTTTTTTAATGTTCAAGGATGGTTTTTTTTAATTCGAATAATTATCGGAAAAACCCTAAACACAGCCCTTTCTCCCCATACAAACGTTTTCTAATTAAAACATACAGTCAATTTGAACTTTATTGTTATCTAAGCAATGTAGGTGTGTTCCTAACAACAAAAAGTTAATTTGCGCTTTATTAACGCCGTATAAAGTTGAAATGCAATCATATCTATCAAAACAGTGTGTGTATGTGCGTCGGAGCACAGAATACATCGTTGGACGATTTAATGTCACGTTTCAAAATTGAAGTCACAAAATGTTCATTTGGATCTTTTTTGCAAATTGGTTGGCTATGCGATATTATCTAAAAATAAGTAGGAAGAAAAAACTGCCACTTTACACATCTTTTTGAGAGGACGAAGTCTCTACATTTATGTTATAATTTTGTAGGTACATTACATTTACTTTGGTTTACATAACATCTAGGCTACATATGTTATTTATTATTATAGTATTTCTTTTCTATTTAGACTACTGGTAGAGCGGAAAATACTGAATGGATCACAATATGTAATTTATTGTTTATTTGATACGACAAAGATATGACAAGTAGTGCTCTTGGTGTTTTCTCACATTTTAACTGATTCTGTGAAAATCAGTTAGTAAAGAATAGGTACAGGTATACATAGAACCAAGAACTACCTAAATAAGTGTATTTATATTTTTCTGGCATAAAGGAATATTTATTTATTCATCAACCACACCGGCCTTTAAATTTCATCGCAGGTGTATACAGGTTATCTTATATATATATATATATATATATATATATATATATATATATATATATATATATATATACATCTATTACATGTATCTATTATAAATAAGTATATGTAGTCTAACTAGTTGATCAATTCAACTGCGGAAGATGGCAAATTACAAAATTGATATTACTTATAATTGTTTTTTGTATAGTCTTCTACTCTGAACAGATAGGTGATTATTTAAATCGTTTTATATGTGCTGGAAGTGATGTAACGGTCGAGAGACGGTCAAGTTACCGTATCTGGTGCTCATACAAGTATTTACTTACTGAGTTTGAATTGCGTAAATAGCACACTTTCATTAGAACCACAGAATAAAAGATAATGGAGACAAACAAAATAAAAATTGCGAAGGTTGTTAACTTATTCACATCCATAACACCCAATATAACTAACAATAAACGTCTTAGAAAAAGTTGAATAAACCTACTTGGTCTTTTGATAAAATTTGTCGTAGTTTGTGTTATTTTTTATAGATTAGACAAAACATAACACTACATCTTTCATAATAACAAGAATAACAAGATTTGCCTTAGTTTACAAGCTACTCAGTGATACCAGTTTGGTAGAAGCTGTGAAAATGTATTGAATTGCAATTAATTGAAGAACTAACTAATGTTTTCTTTAAACTCTATCATCTTTAGGATAGTTTTTACTATCAAGAAGTATACTATACATCATCTTGGATATGCCTTAGAGTTAATATTCTTCTCTATGGACAATTGGCTTGACATGGGGCTACATCTAAGATCTGACATTTTTCCTGTCATATAATTTTGCTGTTTATTGTATATATTTTGTATTCTCAAATTATACTCGTAAATACTTCCATAATCAGTTATTATTCGTTAAAATTTACTGCCCTAAATATGATGTAATTGCGATTGCTGATAAATTAAATTACTCCATTTGCCCGAACCTGAACGCCTCAGTTTCGACGCTCTAGTACGATATCTTCCTCTTGTTTGTACATATATATTGTCACTGACTAAAAAACATTCTTTACAAGGTATGCAGTCTTTGGTAAAAAAGACCTTTTACTGCAGGTACCATCGCACTACTCAGCGATATATTTTAAAGTCCAACTATCGTTGAACTGGCGTCTTGTTAAAGAGAAAAATCGGTTTTTGGCGCAATTGTATATCAACATTATTATAAGGGTTTTTCAATAAGGGCGGGTAGATTTTGAAACGAAATTAAACAAGCTGCGTATGAGGTATCAACAATTTTTTTTTTTATTTAAAAGGCACATATATGCCATTAAGTATGGAAGATGACATCATTCAAATGCCCGCCTCGGCTTCTCACAGTGGCACGGATCCGAGTGGTCCAATTTTCAATAACTCTTCCGCATAGATCCGCCTGAATTTGAGCGATGGCATGTGTTATGTTCGCCTTTAGGGCATCGGTGGATTGTGGTTTATTTGCATAGACCTGCGACTTCAAAAAACCCCACAAGAAAAAGTCTAGCGGGGTTAAATCGCATGACCTTGGTGGCCAATTCACATCACCCCTGCGAGAGATAACCTTAGTCTCAAATCGCTCATGCAGAATGTCAATCGTGGCGTCCGCTGTGTGGCACGTAGCGCCATCCTGCTGGAACCACATGTCGTCTAGGTCCATATGGTTCAACGTGGGCCATAAAAAATTGGATATCATCGTTCTGTAGCGCTCGCCGTTGACAGTGACCGCCTCACCAACGTCGTTTTCGAAAAAATACGGACCAATGACGCCGCCGGCCCAAAATCCACACCAAACCGTAACTTTTTGAGGATGCATTACCACCTGGTGAACCTCGTGTGGGTTTGTGTTGTTCCATATACGGCAATTTTGTTTGTTAACAAAGCCATTCATCCAAAAATGCGCCTCGTCGCTAAAGATGATTTTTTGCCCGAAATAGGGATCATCTTCCAAACGATTCGAGGCCCAGGCAGCGAACAAACGACGTTGTCTATGGTCATGAGTTTTGAGCTCCTGGGTCAGTTGAATCTTATACGGGTGTAACCCTAAGTCCCGTCGCAAAATTCGCCAAGTTGAAGTTTGCGAAAGGCTGAGTTCTTGTGCACGGCGAGGAATCGACTGCCTCGGGTTCTGCTGTACACTTTGACGGACCGCCGCGATGTTCTCGGCTGATCTTGCGTTTCTTGAACGTACAGGTGTGGGTTGATCGATTAACGAACCGGTTGTTTCAAATTTTGCCACCAAACGCTGAAGAGTCGACTGTGAAGGGCCACCACGTCTACCGTAAAATGGGCGCAATGCACGCAACGTTTGCACTAACGAATACTCATTTTGATAATAAAGTTTTATCATTTGTACGCGCTGTTCAATCGTGTAACCTGCCATGGTGATTTGGCATAAGCAACTGAATAATAAGCAAAAGATTTGACAAGTGTCACCAAAACAAAATGGCCGCCACGGGCCGCCAAAATCTACCCGCCCTTATTGAAAAACCCTTTAGTAAATAGGTACTTTTATACCTATGTTCTAATTATCACTTCAATCCACAAACCTCAAGTCCAATGCAGTTTGGCAATAAAGGATCTGCGTTGTATCGATTTGTCCGCCTGATTCTTGGTGTCTGGATAATGCCATTGCACAAAGTCCACAATCCATTTCGGATAATGTATGCCCTAGGAGCATGATTTAATGGCGTTACTGTCACAGTAGTTACGCCTGATCTAGAGAACAAATAAAAATTTTAAAAATAAAGAAATGCAATTAACACTCGCAAGTGGTAAAATTGTATATATGGAATAGTCCCTTCCATACTAGATTACGTAACATATTAGATTAAGTAATTCAGAAGAATCGATCATTTGCAAATAGTAAGAAAAAGAAGGTATTTATGCGCAATAAATTACTTTCGATTAGAGGTCAAGTAATGGCTACTTACTACTACCCTAGCATAATTCCATAGCTGTTCTAAATACGAGAGCTAGGACAATCGATTTGTAGAACTGCCAAGAATAGTAATCGACTTGCGGAACATAAATAATATCTTGCATTTTTGGAAACAAATATTAACCACCCAAGTTTAGTTTTTATTGAGTTAAAAACTGTTGAAATTTTTTAAAAGGGAATGGAATACTTTTTACTTTATAGTAGCAACCGTACATTAAAATGTTTACAGTTAATTTCCAGTGTAATCCAATAAGCATGTTTTAATAAAAATTAGTTCAATAACAGTTTATCATATTCATTTAATGATTTGAATCTACTCGTATCTATTGCTCTATGTTTTTTTGTGTTCGACTTATTGCTTTTACTATCTTACTGATCTAATATGAATTATTACAACTGTTTAATTATGAAGAACTTACTTTCCATTAACTATAGCGTCTTTCAAAGCATTTTCGCGCGCGGAAACTTCATTTATTTGTTTTTGCAACGCTTCCGCCAGTTTTTTAGCATTCTCTAATGTGCTCTCTAGTTTTAACTTTATCGAGGTGGTGGGCACACTATATTTTGAATACGCCTTCAATGATAGATTAGATGTACTTGCGATTGGTTCTGCTACTCGCGATCTAGCATTGCCATTGTCAGATAATAATAGGTCCTGTAATGTGTGAACATCTTGAGGTTGAATTTGTTTTCTGTGAAAATATTAAATTGTTTTTAAATGAATATGAAATAGTAGGCTCACTCGCATTTGGACATACAAGGAAATATTAAAATTATACACATTTAACATATGTATAAAATCGCCTATAATTATAAATATTCTATAAAATAAATACTTACAAATACATATCATCGGATCCGCTAGTAATTTATACAGGTAAGAAATTATTAGGTGTGAAGTATTAGGGCCACGCACACGTTATCTTTGTTTTCGATTTAGTTTATATTCAAAAGATTAATGGTGTTATTTATATATAAATATTATATACGACTTACATTTTTTTATTTGTACCCAAATTCTTGTTTCATTTATTAGAATATTAAACATAAGATTGGCCCTTATTTTCTTTTGAGTATATAGTATTTTAGGTACGGAGATATATTGTAACTCGGCGATGTACACAGACATAAGTTATACTATATAATTAGATTTAAACCTGGACGAAGCAACGGTCGGAAAGGTAAACTAATGACATCGTTTTTATTGTGAATAGATAATTGCTAAACACATTTATCCAGCGCACCGATTGTACTAATTACCTATAAGCTTATCAAATATCTAAACTTGTTTTGACACTAGAATAGTAGCCACACATTATAAACAATCTGTAATAGTAGAACTTATGAAAAACCATAAATCGTGAAAATTTATTGAAAATTGTAAAACTTACAACTGTTCCTGTACAGGGGACATCCATTCCGAGATCTGTAAACAAAAACAATAATGTGTACTCTGTAAAATAACAAGTAAACGTTAGGTAGGCACTACAATCAAACATTACCCAACTGCAAGCAACCAAGTGTGAAACGTATAGAATTGTGAAAACTAAATACATCATGACAAACGATCAAAACGAGTTTACTGCGTTCGTCTACGTCGTTGATAGGACTGGTGTTTTTCCAAAATTCTATACTATTTCCATCGATAATGATCCAGCTGCGATCTTCCATTGTTTCAAATGTTCTGATAACAGACGTTAATCCAACACAAAAAGAAGTAACTTACCATTCATTCGTCGATTGTCTTAATTTACATAATTACAAAAATCTAGTTTTGATTGAGATATCAACTTATATGTATTCGTGATCTATACTCACAATTATTGATTCACTGGTTCTGTTTTCTTTTAGCGGAAGAATTCGTGGATGTACTTTTATCTAAAGAAGCGCATGAGAAACCATCGGATACCGTTTCACCTGAGGAGATAGAAATGAAACTTCCAGATGATTTCGATGAAGCACGGTTCAATCAGTAAGTATTGTATTTAAATGTATTCGTTACCTGCATTTAAGGAAAAACCTGTTTATCTGCACTTTTATTTTCGCAGTAAGCAGGTTCTAAACTCTTAAATAAATCAATTGTCAAAAATACTCTTATGAAAAAAGGTTTATTATACTGTTATGGAGTATCATTTAACGACTCAGTAAAAATACAGGTGTTCTTGCTGTTTTTTTCCTATACAAGGTCTTCTGCCGTAGACTTGTGAACCAATGGCGTAATATCTTTGACGTGCAAGTGACTGTAAAAATCTTATTTGAAGAATAAATTTGTGATATAGATTTGATTGACGGTCTAAATGTGCCAGCCTGTATAATATCCCACCATGCATATGATAATTTAGACTATAACGGTGTCAACACAAGATTCGTATCGTTTGACGAACTCTTTTTTTCTATATGTAGAAAGCAGTAACGGTTACACTTTGAATGTTATAAATGACCAACTAAATCACATACAATTCTCAATTCTCTACAGGACAGTCACAATTTAATCATAATATTCGTAGGGGCCGAAGGTTCTATTGGGATCACTGCTACGCCATGAGTACGTCAATGCTACTGGGACTCATAGCCGTTTTCGCCGTGCCGTCCATCCTCAGGATCCTCGTCAGCACTAGAAAGTCCAACTCCGTGCACACGGCGTACAGGAGATACGTGTCTACGCTGCTGCACTCCGTGTCCTGGTTCGAGCATGAACTCAAGCCAGGCAGCTTGTGAGTATGCTTGATAAGTATTTTTCACCCAGCAGTAACCAATTTAATAAAATACCTGAGAATAACAATGTGGTGTGAGAGATATGTTTTAATGAGGCATAACATAAGAGTTTTGAAGTACCTGGTTATTTAGCGTGAAACTTATTAATCATTTTTTTCTTGTAAAAATCATTTGATTAAAATTTAATAACTATATTTGTCTGTGTTAAATAATGGCACACAAACATAATTAACCGTCATATTTCAAATAGTTATAATAGAAGTTTAAAATAAACGTGACGTCAATGGTTCGCTCCAACAACTTTAAAAAGTCTGTTAGAGCAGAGAATAGCAATTCAATGAATGAATAACAATAAGTTCAGCTTTGATTAACACGTGGATTTATTTATTTGCTTTTTTATTTCGTGTAGGTATGCTTAGTAGCTTTTAGTGAAAACAACACATGATACCAATGGCTTTGATTTTAAAATAAGTTTTATTTCTTTACATTCACATTTAAATCCCATTTTTGATAGAATGTAAACCTATTTTCATTTTGAAATACTTCTTTCATAAAATGTGAAATAAATTGGATTCCTCTTTTCTGTATAGTTATGTATTGACCGAAGCTTGCAACACGCATAACGTGTCGTAGGTCTAGTAGCTCCACCTACTCGTATTTGTTTCCGGTAGCATCCTACGCTAAATAGTTTATCATCTCATGCTATTGAGGTCTGATATTACAATTAATAATTAATAATAAATATTTATTTCTATTTTACACGAGTTATGACGAAAATCTTTTGACCTTCATGTCACGTGATTAGTAATGCCTGTTGTATACCTTATAATAATTATTATTATTCTTATCTTATTTTAATTACATAAGGTATGGGATATTTACATAAGGAGACTATACATGAATGATAATAATATTTTAACCTTAACGTGAGAGTCTGGAGTCTGTATATAGGTAAACCTGCTCTACAGATCTCCAGGTTCCCTCACCTCGCCTTTATGTTTTCATTAATATGTCATACTAACGAATTATAGTTAACAATCAAGAACTAGAAATTTATACATGTAAGATTGTAAGGCTTACGAAATATCCACTTTGTTGTACAATAAATACAGTGATTGTAAATCACTGTATACATGAAAATGCCCTTGTAACCAAACAATTTAAATTCCACTGAATTCTCATTCGTGTAGTCCCCGTATAAGAAATATAACTTCATAGTTGCATTGTTCCGACATTTAGAATAAATATTTTGTGATTACTAGTTACGTGTAAACCCAAGAGAAGAATATTTATAAACCTATAAATGTCAAAGATTTACAAAATGTTGGGTTTAACTTGAATTTTCATAAAGACTATTGTAGAAAAAATAAATGAACACTCACTCGCTTTGCATATAGTAAATATATACTTTTAATGTTCGTCCTAGTGCAATATCTCTTATTTATCAATATTTAACATCATTGCGTACATCTCTCCCATAGCACTAAAAAGATACGAGTCTGTACTTAGTATCTTTCTACAGATCTTGGAAATCCCTTTACGCCGTGCGAACTAGACACGCGAAGGCAACAATGGCCGCAAAGATCAAAGGTTTAGGCGTTGTCTCTCAGCGGGACATAGCACTCACCCAGTTTGGCTTCATAGGATTTTCCGTCTTGAAGTCAGAACGGTTTGGTGTGCGGCAGCTGCAACGCGGCGATTGGGACTCCTATGTGTACTTCTGGAGAGTGATCGGCTATATGCTCGGTTTGGAGGACAGGTAAGCATTGTATTTCGTCGATAGCTCATTTAAAGCTCTATTTGGTCAGTTTTCTGATAAATGTACTTTTTAAAATTTTTCTCTGATTTCCTGTAATCACTACTAATTTCCTAACAGAGTCAGCTCTAGAGTCAGCTTAAGTTCGACTTCAATAATAGCCTTTAAAAGCTTTATACTTTAATAATACTGTATAAAGCGATAGAATTTGATTTTGATATTGAGTTTAGATATATCCAAATTTTTATTGATAAAATAGGGTAAAACTGATATGATCATCGAAAAGAGAGAGAGAGAAATATGTAATGTGTAAGACTCAATGGTGGAAACAGATATGATATTTCTGCGTTTGCGCCCGCGTTAGTATTTTAATCTGTTCCCACTGCGTACTAAACTGGGGCTCTCATCTTCCATAGAGCACACTTGGCCTTTATTTTTTTTTGTTCCCCTGAGAAAAATGCATTGAATTGCATACCCCGAGAGTCGGGGTTATGTGGGGCTCTCCTCCCCAGAAGGGGAAGGCCTACCCACTAAAAACCATAGCGATCTCTCTCACTACGCCTGGGCGCGAGCACTAGATCCCGAAGGAGAGCTGCATCGCGCCCTGACGAGGCCATTCGACACCCCCTGGCGGACACTACCACGATCCCACCTGACTGGCCTGTCCACCTGACACGCTAATAAGCGATGGTGATTATGTAATGTCACTTTTGTATGGACCTATTTTTTTTTGTTATTGTTTTAGTAAATTGTTAAAAGATGTTACATATTTTTCTTAATATTAATAAATAATAAATTCGTGTAAAATTCCTGGAATATTTCCTGGAAAACAGGTCTGGAAACAATATTAAGCCCGAAATAACATCTTTACTTGAAGAATTTACTCAACCTTAAGTAATGCATGGCTATAAATTTATTCTTCTCTTAAAGAATTAACAAAGATAGACCGAGACTGGTAGCGAAGCGATGACAATTGTAACACTTCTGATTGTTTATAAGTAATAAAATAAATACAAGATATAAATGTAACAATTAGTATATTAATCAAAACAAAATAGAATAACAATAAAAGGTGTGGGTCTAGCTAGTATTCACAACCGGTAGTGTAAGTAGTATTCTCTATAAATATCAACATCACTGCCCTTAGTTCGTCGGTCAGTCGTATTCTTCTGGAAGCGCAGTAGCTAGTAGACAGCCTCTGCGATATGGTCAGGATGACTAATACAGTAGAGAGTGGGAAGCCACTATGATATCCGGTACCGGAGAGGTGGAGCCTGGAATCATATAAACCTGACATTTTTACTTATGTCCGATTTCTTAGTTTGACTGCGACATCCTATCTTGATAAGCAGTTTAAAGCAAGGTGGAAAATGGCGGGACAGATGATGATGATCATATGTACGATTATAAAAGTAAGGGCCGAGAAACGTGCTAACGATTGCACGATTAGAGGCAAAATATTGAATGTCTGCAAATTTTATATTTAATCAAATAATGTACTAAATATGAAAGCAGGCTTCAAGCCAGACGATTAATTTTGACCTTGATACCGTATATTATTCTGTATGTTATAGTACGTAATGAAAGTTGATTCCGTATATCAATTGTAAACCTTGACATGCTGCATTTTTTTATATCTAAAGAAAATTGGTATTTTTAATTAACATAAATTTATTAAAAATAATCATACTGAATAATAGATTATTTTTCGTTCGTTTATCATTCAACTTTCCAAAGAGATATTCTAAACCAGGATTATTTACTTGCGTACCTGTAGTTGTAACTTTAATTTGAAAGACAAACACTAATTAATTTATTTCTAATCGGCTCATAGGAACGGAACCTGTTAAATACAAACAAGCAAGCAACTAGAGACAAGTCGCTTATCGTTCTGTATTCTAGTCTCGAACATCGCCAGTAAGTCATTAGTTCTGGACTCTGTTTGTTTTGAAATAAAAACAAAATTCGACTAGAAAACAAAACTCAGCACTCAAGTATATTGTCTGATTGCAACTATTCCGGCAAGACTGAATATATAGCCATCATGTGCGATTATAGGCTGATGGAGATTTTACTTTTAACACGATGCTAAAAACTTAAGTAAATAGGTAAATATCTGGTCGCCAGCGAGCAGGTCAAGCTTTGTTTTTCGTGAGGCCTTCTTGAGACTCATAATAATTCGAGGCAATATAGCATGATCGTGTCTAGTGATATTATTTACCACTTAAGCCAATATTTAAGCTTTTACACATTCAAATTTTTAGTCTTAATTTAAAATATGAAAAAAACAAATATTTTGCAACACACTTTTGTTTTTCAAAATGTATGAGTTTTTAGGAAATACTATAGGATAATTTTTTCATAAATTATCATATAGGTATTAGGTACATATCACATATGATTATCAAAAATAAAGATCATTTCTTTCACCTACATTCTACACCTCAATTAAAATAAAATAAATAAAAAATAAATAAAAAATAAATATTTGTTACACTTACACCAATTAGCCTAGCCCAAACTAAGCTCTATAAGGCTTGTGCTATGGGATCTAGGGTAACGGATAGACATACATATATTATACATATATAAATAATGTTTATTGAAATATATATCAACAACCATGACTAAGGTACAAATGCTCGCATTCATCACACAAACATCTGCCCCCACCGGGATTCGAACCCGGGACCTCAGAGATGGCGACACCTTGAAACCGGTGTATTATCCACTCGACTATGGAGGTCGTCAAATTACACAAAGGACACACATAGTTAGCTACTTTAGAAGATATTTTTGTGACCTAACGTCATTTACTTCTACGCTAAGCTCTTAGGGATCAAATAAGTAGATGTGATTGAGGTATGCGATATATGGTTCCAAAGTTTACTCCACAGAAGGAATTCTCTGTCTGTGCCAGAGTTATCTAGATGGATATCTCTATCATCCCATTTCTGCCATTTAAGCAGAGCAATGATTTGAAAGTAAATCTTATTACGTGCCAAATTTAATGAATGTTGAATTAATTTGTGCATCGTTACATCGCATCGTGTTCACGCTCATATTTCTGTTGCTGACACTAAACGCACGGATTCGCCGCGCGATGCCTATGATAACGACAAGACTGGCCGGGACAGCGATCTAAGTAGAAAAGTAATAAGTAGAGATCGGATAATCGGATGCATATTTACCTAAAGTTAATTTTTGGCTCACAAATTATGGAAGCGGCTTTTTAAAATACATTTTGTTAAATAAAAATCCCGGGAAAATACGGGACTGCAAATTTAACGTAGTGATATTGTTTGAAAATTACTAAATTAGCGCGTGGTATTTATTTTCAAAAGACCGAGACTCCGGGTTCATTTATACAACTATGCATACGTATTTACATGAAGTTTAGTTTCAGTTCCCCGTGCGATTTATGAATGTACGATTTATTACATGAATAGTGTTATACGAAAGTAGTGAGCTAGTTTGACTAAAACAATAATCAATTAAATAATTGAATAAAAAAACAGAAATGGTGAAAAATTTTATTTAACAAAACAATAAAAAGCCGTTTCCATACTTTGTCTTAAACTAACTTTAGGTAAATATGCATCCGATTATCCGATGTCTAGTAATAAGTTGTCAATTCTCATTGAATACAGTTTTAATAGTGACTGGTGGGACCGGTGACACCAGGTTGGCAGTGTAATACTTTGCCAACAAATAATACTTGTCGACAGGTATAACATCTGCCGCAATACGTACGAGGAAACACGGCGAGTGTGCCAGATGCTGTTGGATCGCGTGTACACTCCGGCTTTAGAGAATGTGCCAGAGTACTTCGAGCATGCCGCCCGCGTCATGCTTGACGGTACGTGTTGCAGTTTTAGGTTTTGTTCAGTTTTGAAGAAGAACTACAAAAACATCTCTTTCAACATTAGCTCAAATTATTGCAGGTTTTTGTGTGCAGTATTAACTTTTATAAGTAATAAGACTTATTTATCGACCTTATCTAATAAAAAAAAAATGATGTCAATTATTTCTTTATCGAATTAAGTTTTAAGCAAATATTTTTTTCGTAAGCAATTTATTTTCTTATTATTAACTAGTTTTGAAATTGGTTTTGTGACTGACGTGCTTTGAGTTAATTGTCACAGAACACTATTTTTAGAACGAAAATATCTAAAAGTAATATTCGTGTTACGCTATTAACTTCGAAAACAATATTTATTTCAAGGGAATAAGGAACTTTATAATACATAAATACTACAGTGATGGCCTTTTAAAAATTTGTCTAAGTCAATTAATTTTGTTAATAATTACATATAAAATAAAAACAGCAAATAAAATTGGTTTATAAATAATGGCATCTAAAAATCATAACAAGGTTTTGCGCCGTATTGCCCACCATGTTGACCCAGTGCGTGTTTGTGGGGAGCGCCAGGTGCGGTTGGTTTGAGGCCCAGTAGACGTAATTTATAACTCCCGATACCCTAAATATTAATATGAAACTAGCATGTAAATTTTATCCGGAACGAAAACCGATCAAAACCAAATCTTCATTCATTAGACTTTAAAAAAGAAATCAATACATAGTATAAAACAAAGTCGCTTTCGCTGTATGTCCGTATGTATGCTTAGATCTTTAAAACTACGCAACGGATTTTGACGCGGTTTTTTTTAATAGATAGAGTGATTCTTAAGGAAGGTTTGTATGTATAATAAATGCATAATATAGTAGAGAAACACTGATAAATTTAAAGGTTTCTAATGTGATTTCGTAAATAAGCACGTTTTTTTGCGCTTATATTGCAAACGCTGGCTGAACCCTACGAGATAGACCAAAATAATGTACTACAGTATTGTACAACTTACAAAAATCCACAAAAAAGTCCGCGATGGTATATGTCTATCTCTTAGGGATAACCCACCATAACCATTTTTTCACTGCACCCGTGCGAAGCCGGGGCGGGTCGCTAGTGATAAATAAATCCTACGTATTCCAATTTATTATTAGGAAACAATCTTTTTCTTTTCATAAAACCTATTGGCCAGTTCATTATTAAGTCTTAGTAAGTTGTTGCTTTTCGCAAAAATATCGTTCCCATTTTATTTGTAGTGTCAGGCATTTGCTTGTGTCAGGTATGTGGACAGTCAATCCTACGGTAAATCCAGACGCCATGATCTTCATGGTGCGGCACCTGGCCGATGTCCCGGGCTATGTGTACACTGAGCAGGAACGCCACCACTTCCAAAATCGTTTACGGGAGAGACTAGGTGACAAGCCCGAGGAGACTGGTAAGACACTTTGGAATAATATCAACAACCAGAGTTTGATTTATTAATTTCAAAATGTACGTACCAAACCACAATAGATAAGTACTATGTATTTATTACATACATATAAGTGTTAAGAAAAAAATAATAGATTGAAAATACACACATATCTTTTTACGAGTAGGTTAAGGCCAACAAGGTTATACATATTTTACTATAGATGATGCGTATCCATAGTGTAGGACGCTTGAAATTTGACCCGCTTTGCATGTCATACTTAAATGTTTCACAATATTATTAAATAGTGAAACAGATTATACAGACAGTCTATGACGGAAAGAGATAGCGTTGCGCAAGCCAAACATTAGCATCGGAGCGAGGGACGACGTCTTCGCCTCTGTCGGTAAATACCATGCCACTAAACTGTACTAAATGATATGTTAGTGCGACATCTAAGTTGTGTGTGTATAAATAAATCATTGATTCAGGTCATAAAAACTGCTTAAAGGAATGTTATAATTTTATTCATCGGTGCTAGATATATATAATAATTCATGAACAATTATTATTTGTGCAAATAAATTAATTATAAATAAATAAACTATAAACTATTTTAATAGGATCAAGATATGTGTCAACCAACATACCTCATTCATGTCACCTAATTGCCAAGCATTTGTCAATAAGTAATTAATCAATTATTTACTTTACACTTGCTTACTCGTAGTTCTAAAGTATCAGTTAAGTATCTTTACTGTATTCTAACTCTCATATCCCTCGTCTTAACCCTCGCCCTCCTATTATATACTCCAACCCGGGCTCTTCTTCCTAAGCATTCTAGACCTAATCTTCATCTTGTAAACATCTCTCTATATCTTTAATTATAACATTATAAGTAATAAATAAATTTCATAAGTATTTTCAAAAATGTCAATTTCAACAAATTTCGCGTAACAATTACCGGTTCGAAGGACCACCATATTTGTTTCATAATAATTGTTAATAAATAAGTTTGTAAATACAAAATAGGTGAAACTAAAACTTCTCGTGAATTTTTTAGGTGTGGCTTCGTCAACTCTCATTGGCAAGCCAGCAATAGACGGACTACCCACGCTGCCTCCGCGAATGCACTACCTTAAAGACTACGATATTATAGAAACATCGCCAGCCTATAAAAGTCTTAGCTTCAGCGCCAAATACAAGATAGCCTTTAACTTTCTCCAATCAGCTCTCTATACTATATACTGGTTCCGCATATATTTCAACTGGCATTTTCTCCTCTCCGTATGGCTCATGAGATACTTCCCCTATGTAGGCTTTTTCAGGTTCGGCTTTAAGGAGTCTTTCATTAATATCTTCAAAGAGGATGTAACTGATAATGCAGAGCTTATACCGAATTCGGAGTATTACAAGAAAAAGAAAGAAAATACTGGATACAAGAAGTATCTATCGCTGTTTTGGTAATAAAGTGTATGTTATATTAACATAAATCTAACGATAAATTTATATTAGAGAATAATATTTCATGATATTTGACTTTTTTGTACAGTTGACAATTAGGGAATATTCTGGATTATTACATACATACATAACTCATGCCTCTTTCTCATGGGGTTATGCAGAGATCCACTTGTTACAATACAAATATAATTACATACACGCTCGTTATTGTTAAAATCCAGAATATTTCTATGCACATGTATTGACATTAACTATAGATGTAAGAATGAGTGTGAATTTACCTTACATATGAATAAATTTATTGTGATTATTTAATAATATTTTATCTGCTGAATATTGTAAAGCAGAGCAATTAAACATATCAAAGATACGTTTTCGTATACATAGTTTATTTTTTTGTAAGGATATACTATGATATATTTATTTACTAGCGTCATATGATTACTTATCTTTGAAATGAAGTTATTAACAAAATAATATTATTTATTGATGTAAATAATATCTAAATATTAATAGTTATATATCTGGCTCGAAGGACCAAACACTTTAACATAGTTCTATTAGTTTTATTATGTTTGAGATCTTTTACAAATTATTAATATCATGGTGACGGGGAATGTAATGACTGACTAATTACAATGTTGTATATAAAAGTATCGTACAACGATGTACGTTTTTAACAATTGTGTCGTTACTTTGTTTAATGTTTTGAGTAATTACCTTATCTCGCTTGGTGAAATGCAGATGAAGTGTAAAGTGGAGCGAGCCTTGTTCAGAAAACGCCTATTAGTTTGGCAGGAATAGAGGGCCTTAAAGAATTCAATCCTTTCGTTGTTCGCATTATAGATACGTTTCCATAACGTAAGGATAGGTCAGTTATCCTTCATGTGCTTGGCTAGTAAAAAGAAGATAGTGAAACGAGGTCAAATAGTTCTTCAGAACACTTCCAACTATGTCTTATGAAAAACCTATAAACACGCCACTCCGACGATGTTCAAGACTCTGAAAGTGTGTAAAAGTTACACTTTCAATAAGCACACACTTTAAGACCTTATAGAAGTTGCTTTGAAGCTACACAACTTCAAAGCAATTTCTATATAAATAAAACACCTATTTCATAGGTAATGACCTGAAGCCATATGTATATGAATTAAACCTGTCGCGATTTAAAGTTAAAATAGAACAACGACGATTTTTTGTATATCTGATTTAATGTTGACTATAGAACAAATTATCATAATAATTAAGTGATTTAAATAATGAATAAATATCTGCTCAATTTTGCCTTTAATACATTTAGTTTAATAACTAATAATAATATTTGAACGTAGTTATACAGCCGACATTAAGTAATATTTTTTTTAAATTTAGTATTAATTTCTTCATTGACATAGCAGGAAGTTGGTGGTAACACCATAACGAGTTACTTGCTGGGATTTTTTGGTTATCTTAAAATACATACATTACATTTGACTTGGCGTAATCCATTTTGTTTTAGTTTTTGGAATCCATTCTTTTAGAGTACGACCGCTGTATTAGAGTGCTTAGTTTATAAGATCTACGAGTAAATGATACTTGCATGAATGTTTTTAAAACCATGTATTCCGGCATTATACACCTGTACTCCAAATCTCGTAATACATTTTTTTAAATACGACGGGAAGGCAATGTTTCGCCTTTATCTAAACATTATTATATTCTTGTGTATATAATATTCATATGTATGGCACAAAATGTAAAAAAATGTTGACGAGATTGTAAACATTTATTAAAAATGATGATATATTAAACAACGATCAAAATCGTTATATTTGTAACAATGTTTATATTTTCTGAAATAAAAAATATTTGTATCTTTTATTTGGCTACTCATTCAATTTATCTATTCCTTTTCCAATATTTTATAACAATATATTTGTTTGTTTAGATGATTGGATACTTTATTCCACCACGCCATACCCACGTGTCTCGCTCACTCACCGCGCTCGTCGGCGAGCGCGAAGACCCGGGCCACACATCCGTCAAACATATACCCGGTAACGTCACGTACCGGGTAGATTCTCACTCTCCACTACACGGCGAACTTGAGCGTTCGAGCCATTAGACGGCGCGCTCAAGCTGCGTCGCCACCC
The DNA here is from genome assembly GCA_036419045.1 of Scirpophaga incertulas. NCBI lineage: Eukaryota > Metazoa > Arthropoda > Insecta > Lepidoptera > Crambidae > Scirpophaga > Scirpophaga incertulas. The sequence continues at coordinate 8,345,418 of CM071646.1, read as the reverse complement.
TTTGTTTCGACCCTAACGACTTCGGAACGGTCGCCGGTGTCGTTAGTCGGCTAGGTGTCCAACATTCTGTTCGTGCGCCTTCCACAAACACACTCATAGCAAAGATGAACATAGCCATCTGATAGCATAGGTCCGTCAAAAAAAAAAACTTTATTCCACTAGCTGGCCCGCCCAAAGCAAGAGCAAATATTTTTCATTCAGCCTATGACTCTCTATCGGTTATAGCGTTTATAACGTAAGAATAAAAATGAAACTACAAATTCATCCCAAATTATCAATTTATGTAAAGAAGTCCTGGGCTTTGAGCCTTGTCCGTTTCGTAACATTGATTTGTAACAGGTTATCTGTGATATTGTCTGACTGGCCGGTGCGTAGAGGCGTGTTGGGTTTGGCGACCAGCGGGGTGGAGGATCTTCTGGGGGTGTTAGAACCTGTCCTAAGGGGAGTCAACTTCAATCCAGGGGATACCAAGTGCTTCGTTGCAAGCTTACGCGCAGCCGGCGACATACTCGCCAGACGCTCCGTGTTTGTTCTGAAACTGTAATGGAACATTATGAAATTATTCATGAAAATAAAGCATTTATTATTTACCATATTTATTATTAATATCACAATGACATTCTTTGTTTTTAATATTTTCATATTGTTTAACCAAGATGAGTTCTTCGTCACCTATTTGTAGAATTGTAGTGTAAATAGTTATCGGGTGATATCTATTATATACGAAGTCTTTAGCCTTGTCCCTCCCTCTCCATTCCTTTATAGAAACACACGTAAGCGTATTCGGAGCCATCCGTACACTATATCCCCTATTCCACACCGCAGTAAGAAATTCCAAGATTCCTTCTTCTGCCGTACTTCCCGCACTTTCCTCTTTCCGCAATTCCTCTTTCACTTCCCGGAATTCTCTGCCTGCGTATGTGTTTCCTTCATCCTATAACATGGGTTCCTTCAAAAGAGGCGTGAAAAAGCATCTTTTGGGCCGGCAGGGATAGGGCAGGTAGGAAAGTGAAGTAACTATCTCGAGTATCTATTACTATTCTATCTGTCATCTCATTTGGGCCTCTTTCACGGCTTAACATCAGGCGGGAGGAAGTCATCTGCCAGGCCTAGTATAAAAAAAATTCTATTCATTATTTATGCAAAGCTCGACAAAAGCTGGTGCGAAGGACCGCGTCGTATGCGAGGTTCCATAGCAGGGGTCCCAACACCGACTCCTGCGGAACGCCGCATTCGACTCTCGTCAACGTTTCCATCCCGTCCCGTCCCATCACGCCGATCGTACTGTCGCGCAGATAGTCCCCGACCACAGCCCGCAGGTAGGAAGGCAGCTCGAGGTATACGAGCGCCTCCCTAATGGCCTGCCAGGGGAGGGTACCGAAGGCGTTGACAATGTCACCGCCAACGCCACTCCCCCCCCCCCCCCCCCCGATCGGACTGCGGTCTCCGACAGGAATCCCGCCGGAATCCAAATTGGCAGTCCGATAGGTCGGGACCCGCGCGCGACAGGTGCTCGCTGGTACGAGCGGAGATAACCCTCTCGAAGAGTTTCCCCGCCTCGTTCAGCAAGCAGATCGGACGGAACGAAGATGGAACGTCGCCGGTCCTTCCCTCCTTCCTGAGGAGCACCAGCCAGTCGACGGGGAACACGCCCTCGCGGAGACAGCCAGTGAAGAGCTGCCTCACCGTGCTCCCGAACGCTCTGAGCGCTAGCGCTAGCACCTTTCCCGGGACCCCATCCGGTCCCGGGGCAGTGTTGCGCGCAGAGAGCCGCGAAACGGCCCCGGCGAGCACGCTCTCCGTCACCCGGAGGTCGTCCGACCAAGGGCCAGGCGACGGGGCGGCGGAGGGACTGTCCCGGACCCTCGGGAAGAGCGATACCACCATATCCACCGCTCTTCCCACGGCGAAAGGGTCCAGGGTCTCCGTCAGCGGAGGGACCCACGGTCGGAGCTTGCCCAGTACCATTCGGTACGGGCGCCCCCCTGGGTCCCTCTCCAGTCCCCCCAGCAGTTCGCGCCAGGACCGCGCCTTGGCGTCGGCGATGGCGACGCCGAGCGCCTTGGCCGCGGCTCCGTATGCGCTTCTGGCGCTCAGGACTTCGTCGACTGAGGCTTGCCGTCTTCGACGGGCTCTGATGTGCTAGCGGCGCGCGGCTACTACAACGAGCCGTAGCCGCGCGATCTCCTCGTTCCACCAGTACGCAGAGCGCCGCCGGGGCGGCCTGACTCGGGGCATGGCCGTGCCTCCTCCGCCCAGTCCGCGACGGCTAGGGCCGCATCCCGGTCCCCGCTACCGCACCCTACCCTCTAGCATGCGGTACGCTGCGTCCGCGCCCATACTGACAAGTGGCATACTCACAGCGGGGTGCGCGGCGTGGCGCGCGGTGTGGTGGGGCGGCGGCGGCGCGCTGCGCGCTCGGCCAGCTGCAGCGCCAGCCGCTCCCGCGCCCCACCCTCCAGCATGCGGTACGCTGCGCCCGCGCCCATACTGACAAGTGGCATACTCACAGCGGGGTGCGCGGCGTGGCGCGCGGTGTGGTGGGGCGGCGGCGGCGCGCTGCGCGCTCGGCCAGCTGCAGCGCCAGCCGCTCCCGCGCCCCACCCTCCAGCATGCGGTACGCTGCGCCCGCGCCCATACTGACAAGTGGCATACTCACAGCGGGGTGCGCGGCGTGGCGCGCGGTGTGGTGGGGCGGCGGCGGCGCGCTGCGCGCTCGGCCAGCTGCAGCGCCAGCCGCTCCCGCGCCCCACCCTCCAGCATGCGGTACGCTGCGTCCGCGCCCATACTGACAAGTGGCATACTCACAGCGGGGTGCGCGGCGTGGCGCGCGGTGTGGTGGGGCGGCGGCGGCGCGCTGCGCGCTCGGCCAGCTGCAGCGCCAGCCGCTCCCGCGCCCCACCCTCCAGCATGCGGTACGCTGCGCCCGCGCCCATACTGACAAGTGGCATACTCACAGCGGGGTGCGCGGCGTGGCGCGCGGTGTGGTGGGGCGGCGGCGGCGCGCTGCGCGCTCGGCCAGCTGCAGCGCCAGCCGCTCCCGCGCCCCACCCTCCAGCATGCGGTACGCTGCGCCTGCGCCCACGCTGAAAATTAATATCACCCTTAGTTCTACACGTTTATATATCACGTCTTGCAAACTTTGTTCATTTTATTTGAATACAGAATACACGTTTATGTACGCACTAACTATATGGTTTGTACAGTCTTATCAAGTTTTTCATTTGAATTTGTTACTTCCTATTTTATTAAAAAGCTTGAATAAATATATAAATAAAAAATGCTAACGAAACATTTGTCTCGGGCGGAACCGCATGCCTTATCTAGTGAACCCTATATGTGATCTACATTAGCAAAATAGAGTGAATATTTATATTTACTCTTTTGAAATTTAAATGTATATATAAAAAGTTGCCGTGAACTTAAGGTTCTGCAACTCTTCCTCGCCCTCATAACAATAACTTTCACCTATTAGGAATCCCGCTATCTGTACGCTTCGATCTTTTAAATTACGCAACGGATTTTAAAGCAGTTTTTAGCAATAGATAAAACTATTTTTAGAGATATGTTTGTCAGAGAATAGAGAAATGCGTATTATATTGCAGTATAAATAAAAATACACATATTACATTAAGAAAAGATATAATGATGATGACTACTCACGCGGGCAGCGGCGTATCCCCGCCGTCCAGTCTGAAGGGCGTGCCCTCGATGTGGCCCCAGGTCATAAGAGGGGATTGGTCTGGCCCCATACCGGGCCTCGGCGAAGGGGTGCCCACAAACGGATATTCAACATCTTTTTCACCGGTAGATATGCTCACGCCATCGACGCCTATTTTACCGGTGATCGTCGCGTCCTGCGCAATAAAATTGACTTTTAATATACGTGTTCAAAAAAGCTTACAATTTTAGATTATAGTTCTATTGCTTAGAAAATTTACGCACGAGGCACTATCAATGCTTCAAACATTTATTATATTGTAGATATTCAGCTAATTGTTTCAAGACAAACATAAATTAGTTACTATGAGAAAGCGAAAAATCAAACACATTGTTTTTCACATTTTATTTGGTTCCATTGTGTCAAAATATAACAGTGCTACTAAGTTTCTTATAAAGAACTACTAAAATAGCATTTTCCTTCCTCATGCTCGGAATGTAGCGTTTCCTTGATCTGAGTATTGCGAGGAAAACCTTAGTTCCCACCAACGGGCGGGAAATTCTCATACTATTTACTTCTCTCCTTAGGGCGGAAAGTAAAATTTTAAAAATAGAACTGAATTACATACATACAATCTTTGGTACATTGATAATAAAAGTATTAGGCTGAATGGCCAGTAAAAGGTAACGCGATGTGTTCCACATTTAAAAATACGAGTACCTGTGAAAAAGATAATTTTGGCGGGAGGGTAATCTGTTACGCTGTGCCGAAATCTTGATTGTGTGATTTATGTATTTAAGAAAAACAATGAATTTAAGAGATTCTGAAATTTCGGCTCCAGATTCAGTCATGAACGCACGTTCTTATGGAATGTGCCAGTGTGGCCGACCAACGGGAGAAACTTCTCCATTCCCCGGCGTCCCTGCCAGAAGCATGCAGCAGCCCACGGAGGCTGCTGGCGTTCTGGGAGGACCTGGGATGGATGGAGTAGGAAGTAGGCAGACGCAGGAGAAGCACGATGGCCCAATCATGAGGCTAAGTGCAGTGGAGCCCAGTCAAACTAACTAACTAATGTGGGCAAGGTGTGTGTGTGTGTGTTTTAACTATGTACTGGGAAATTTTAATAGAGTATTACCCGTGGTTTAAATGTTAAGTCCAGTTAGTCAGATAGAAGCCGCTGATTACCTGTGTCCTGGCGATGGCGGAGATGGCCTCCTTGCTCCGCGCGTGGTCGAAGGGTTCGCTGCGCAGGCGCGTGTTGCGGTGCACCAGCTGCGGCCGCGCCGACGCCGGCTGGCTGGCGGCGCCGTCCGGGACGTACATTATGTGGTTCTTCGCTCTGTACACCCACGTGTCCAGCTGGAATTAACACAAAGGCCGTAAAACTAATTACACAAATTGTAAGATGTACACTTGAGTTGAAGTTCCGATGGGGTCAAATCAAAAATCAAAATAATCTTTATTCAACATAGACCTTTACAGGCACTTATTGACGTCAAAAAAAAAAGCTTAAAAAGAACATAAACCTTGTACGTACGTACGAACAAGGAAAAAAAAATATTGACCTGTTCGGAAATTGGGAGAGCCTTCTCGAGGAGAACAGGCAAGAAACTCTGAAGGTCTATTTTTTATCTCCTCTTTTCAATGTTAATAATAATAATATAATATAAGATACAATCATACCTAATACGATTACAGTCGTATGTATGTTTACATACACATATAAAAATAATACAATATTATAAATAATGTTGTTACTAAACATGGCTCTATGAATAGTGTACCTATTCCCAAATAGTGTGATCATTTAGATAGCCACTTACTTTATAATAACCTTTAACCTTTACTTATGAGTGTCTTTTTGATATGGATTTTAAATTTATATAAAGGCAAATCAATGACACTTTGCGGAAGCATGTTAAACATAGATATACATTTCCCCAAGAACGAACAGCTAGTTTCATGGAGTCTGAACATTGGAACGGCAAGTTTATTTTTGTTTCTAGTATTCATATTATGTAGATCACTGTTTTTATTGAATTTATTATAGTTTCTATATACAAAAGCTAAATTATCATATATAAATTGACTAGCTAAAGTTAAAATATTATTTCTTTGAATAATTCACGTCCGAGCACACACTGTCAGTGTGCTCGGCGTGGCAACAACAGCGCAGCGAACTCGTAACTGCGCTGGGACGCAGCGACCTCTCGCTGCCGAGCGTGGTTGTAGCCATGCTCCGCGGCGAGGAGGAATGGGAGGCTGTCGCCTCCTTCTGCAAGAGCGTCATCACAATCGGTTCCCGGTGTTCCACTCTTAGGCGATAATCGCGTAGCGCGGACGTGTGCTGCTTGAGAAACGATCCGCTCCCCTCTACGCTTTGAGTTATACGCCACTCAGATCTCAAAACAATTATTGAATCTGATCTGATAACATTATTTCGCCAACTTAAGATTTAACGTTGTGCATAATAATAATTTTTTTAATAGTTATAAGCATAAAAATATTAAAAACCACTCTTACATGAAGGGCAACAAAACTATTATTGACCTGAGTATCAATACTCATTTTCTCCCCAACTTTCTCTAGATAAAGTAAAAATAAATTTTGGTACTCATTTCAAATATTATCATTAGATGGCGCTATACTGCCTACCTGCTCCGATTTCAAGTACCTCGGTTCCCTCATTCAGGACGACGGCGAAATAGACAGAGCTGTGCAGCATAGGATTAACGCAGGTCACAGCTACAACGTGCGATCCCCGAATGCCAATAAGGCTGAAGGGGAAAATTTACAAATCGATCATCCGACCTGTCGTCATGTATGGAAGTGAATGCTGGGCCGTCAAGAAGAAGGATAAAAATAGATTGCATACGAATGAAATGAGAATGTTACGATGGATGTGTGGTGTGACAAGGATGGATAAGATAAGGAATGAGTATATAAGAGGAAGCCTGAAAGTAGCGCCGCGAATGTTGAATATGAAAGTGGAGGGATACACGGGCAGAGGAAGGCCGAATAAAAGATGGATCGATTGTGTGAAGAATGATATAAGAATGAAAGGAGTAAGCATGGAAATGACGGCTGATAGAGAGGAATGGAAGAAAAAGATCTACTGCGCCGACCCCAGATAATGGGAAATGGGCAAGAGGATGAGGATGATGATTTCAAATATTATCATTCACAGGGGCTGTGGGCTCGTCAATCAAAAGAAAATCATATTGAATAAAACCCGGCTCTAGTCTTCAGACCTCCTGATTTGAAGACTAGAGCCGAGACCTCGCGACCCCAATGCTGCATTTTAAAATTGTCTAGTATTTATGATTGTCTCTTGCACCCTTAGTTTGACTTATTATAAAGCGCACTGCTATATTGGCAAATTTATTCATTAAAGCTAGTATTGCGTCTTCTGTCTAGTACCTAAATAAATAATGTAATAAGTGCAATCAAAATCAACAATTCTTATAACTATTTTAAAATAAAACAGAGGTAACAAATGAACTAAAAAATTTGCTTCTAACCTCAATAGGCCTCATGGTATGATCAGCTTGCTCTTCTATTAATGGCAGCCTGGAGGCTGCTTCGGCAAGTGCCAACGAATTGACTTCTGCCTGATACTGTGAGTCAAGTTTGGCAGCCCTCTTTTTCTCTTCTAATGCAATCACCCTGCAGTAACTTGCATTGTCCTCACTTGTGTGTGTTGACAAAAAGGAATCTGAAAAAAATAATATTATATATGTATATTTTACTTAGATATATTATGGCTATGTCCAGCATCAGTTATTTGTACTATACAAATAAAATTTCATCATCACAGCTCATATACATCTTCACCAAGGGGCTAGAGCCTACCCCAACTATGTTAAGACAATTAGCTCTTAGTCAACTACATTGGCACAGTATGGATAGGTTGAGTACATACACATTTGAATTTCTTCGCAAGTGTAGGCAGGTTGCCTCTTGATATTTTCCTTTACCGTAGCAGAGTCTGATAAATGTACATATGAAATTCGATAAACACATTGGTACATGGACACATTTACCAACAGTTATTAATATAGTACAGTGTGACATAAAACTGTAGAAAACGAATTTCTTTAGAGCCACTACAGTTTAACATAAATTAAATGCATTATAAATAATCTCTGTCAATTAAAATATTTCATAATGTTTAAACTCAAAATAAACTTACTGCACAAGAAAATAAAGCAGACTAGTTACCCAATTTTTTTTTGTGATCAAATTTACAGAAATTATATTAAATAGGTAAAATATTGTTAATGCAAAGTTAAAACTGTCATATTTACAAAGTAAATTGTAATAATACACAAAATCCATTAAGATTATCCACTAAATAAACGCTTTAATATTATTTTCTACTAACCTAATGTGTGGTTTTCTGTGATATCTTTTGGTTTGTTGTCAGTTGCAACCTGTTCGCATTCCTGGTCTTGTTCTCTTACTGTTGGAGGTAATGGTAACTGAACCCCGTCAATATGAGGTGTTTCAAATGTTGCTGGTGTATTATCTGAAATAAGAATTGTAATAAACTCTTTAAAGAAAAGGGCACACATTTGAATATATGTATTAAAATATTCACAGTTTTTAATGAAAAGTAGTTAGTTATATGTTATACTGATCATCAACAAAATATATATTTTTATGGATAGATTACAGTATGTTTGTTACTAGTACCAGGTCAGCAATAAAACTAAACATTTACAGTATTACTAGCCACCCCTTAAACTAGATTGATATTTAATTATTTACTCTGAATTAAGCTATTGGAGTTCGAAGATATCATTAATTTTGTGGTAATAGAAAAATTAAATTTGGTAATTACATAATTCATTGAAATGATTCATAATTTTTTTTTCTTTCTTGTATATAATTATCTGACAGAAAAAGTACAACATCGTCAAAACTGAGCTGTACAAATTAGGGCAATTGGTGTGATTTTATTTAGTTGCATAGTAGCAGTGAGAGTGAAGACATTGTACCTCGCTCCAATTCTATGTCTAGCTAGCTAATAATATTAAAAGATAAGTGTGTACACACAGCAACATGTCAGGCTTTACATGTTTACAGCTCTTATGTATGTCACATGTGATAGCAGTGGTTTTCGTATCATATATATAAGGGTTAAGTGTTGCAGACTGTACATGTACTGTAAAAAAAATGACTGTAAAAGAAGTGAATGCCAAGCAGTCATTTTTTTTAATTATCACACAGTACACATTTATCTATTTATACATATGTCATCTATATTAAAACATCATTGATGAAAACTAAATTTGGCAATGTAAGTGATTATAATAAATTAAATGTAAAAAGCTAGCTTTTGTTTATGATTAATACCATATTTCAAGTATTGACATATGAAGTTGACAATGATAGTAAGGATAGTCATACATGGTTCTGTTGGTGGTCTAGACTGGTTGCTGCTGTATTTCATTGCTATTTCTTTAAGTCTATTGTAATCTTTATTTTCTGTTGCTTCTAGAAACTCATTCTGTGCGTTAAGCTTTTCTAGATCAGGAAAGAAGTCTCTTTGGATAATTTTTCCAATTCCCTGAAATTAATAATACAATTTCTATGAAATATTTATAAGCTAGGATATAGTAAATTGTTTTGATTTTTTAGTTTTAGTCAATTTAGTTTGTCATTTTATTTTTAACTAAATTTTGAAGGATCCTATGGGATTGAAGTGTAGGTGTACTTTATGAATACAAAACTAGTGTGAAAATTACATAACAGTGATTGTTGTATAAGTAATTCCTCTGTATATTCTAAGGGCACTCTGTGAAATCACAGTAAAAGAAAAAGAATTTATAATCAGAATCAGATATACTAATAACTGACATTGAAGAAAATCATTTGAATGATTAAGAAATTACTGAATAAATAGTACAACATGTATGTTGTACTACATAACTTATGTTATATAACAGCTATGGCTTTCAATGTACAATTAGGGTAAACATTTGTACAAATAGGCTATAGAATCATCAGATTAAACTTAACAACATCCCCTGTAGTTTTACATATATAAGGACTTGCAATCAATGTCAGATTTGCCAAGTGAATTAGTTATAATGCTAAATCAAGTTTTGGTTCTAAAATGTCATTGGTAGAGCTACTAACTCAAGAAAGTATAGTTGCTAAACATAAGATGTGAAAACATGAAAGATGACTTACACTTGTATGGCTTAGAACAACCATTATGCTTACTATATTCTAAGCCCTTTTACAAAGACTGCAAATGTATATAAGTTAAGCCTTAGTTATTTTTTTTACATGTTACTGTACAAGTATTACATGTTCAATATATTATTTCTGTATATTTTATTGATATACAAGTGAAATGGATAAATATTGACTTTTATTAATATAAAATGTCTAGTCTGTAAAGTATCTGTCATATAGTATCAGTTCAAAATCTTTTATTAACATTTAGTTTTTATTAGCATTACAACCTAATTATTTAACTAGTTATTTAATAAATAGAATATGACCTTTCAGATAGATGACTGAGAGATCACACATAATAATGTAACAAAAATATAATATAAAGTTATCTTGAAATACTACTAATACTGCGCCGAACCCAGATAATGGGAAATGGGCAAGAGGATGATGAAAGTTATCTTGAAATTCAATATAGAAGGAATAACAAATATATTTTTGATTTTACCTGAACATAGACATCTTCATCTAAAACACGGTTGGATTTTAGTGAAGATTTCTTTTTGGGTACTTTAGGAATCTTAAATAAGCTGCTTTCTTTTTGCAACAATTTCATACTTTCCAATGCCGCCTCTCCAGGTCTAGCCAACTTCTTTTGTTCAGACATGTCTGGTTTTAATCAATGTTTTAATATTCATTTACATATAATGTAAATACTCAAACCAACTACTTCATAGTGTAAAAATACAACCTGTAGGCTATGCGAATTATAGAACGTTCCATAATTGAAAAAATATTAAGTATTTAGTTATTAAAAAGAAACGCATCACAAAATTAACACAATCACAAGGTAATTAATTATTTACAAGTGCAAAAATATATTCTTTTTCTTGTTTTCATAAGATTTTACTGTTAATGACATTGACAGTGAATCCATAGATTCTCTAATTGGTCTGTGATAGATTACCCAAAGTTTAGTTGTTGTTGTCAATTTCGTCCATAGGGACAGGCGAAGGTACTAAACTAAGCCATACTGCCAAATCTAATATCCAAAGTTTAGTATAAATCTGTCAATTAAGTATTTTTTTAGTTTGTAAATATTGTATGTAGAAGCATTATGATTATAATAAGTGATTGTCAATAAATTAAAATTGTTTGCCATTTACATAGGTATCATTTTATGTAACTAGTATTGTAACGCATCTAACCTGTGGTATCGTTATTTTTTGTCTGTTTTTGTATATTGTTTTTGTAGTCGATTCAAAGGAAGTCGATTGATTTAGGTTTTTGGTAATACATCGTGCAGGTATATGAAAAAATGTTTTCTTGTAACGTGTGAAGTGTTATTATAACTATAAATCAAGCTTGTGGATGTAATCATGGGGCTAGACTTTGATGTGTTTGAGTTTTGTAAAAAATTACGACAAAACCGACCCCCGCCATATCAATGTCCATTGGAAAAATGTGATAAAGTGTACAAGAGTCTTTGCGGATTGCAGTACCATCTAGTCCATTATGATCATGATAATCCTACGACAGCAACACCAACCGTTCCTCACAGTCGCAAGAAAGGTGGCAGGGCACGAGCTCCAGTACCAACAGGAGATATTGCTCTGCAAAGTCCTCCTAAGGAAGCACTTACATTTGCTGAAGCACAGAAAGTAGTGCAGTTTGAAATTGATGGCAAAATAAGTAGAATTCCGATAGATCAACCTCTTCCTGTAATGTCATTGGAGGAGTGGGAAAAGAAGAACTCTGAGCTTGAAAAGCCATTGCCATTTGTAGATCCTCAGCCTGAACCTCATGTAAAGCTACCTGAAGCTAGTTACAAGGTAATTGTGTATATTGCTTTCTGAGGCCTATTAATTATATAAATTTCTGAATAACTTCATTCCTATAAGTTTAGAATGCTAAGTTTATTATAGCCCACATCAGACACTAACATCACAAGTAAATCTTGTTTACTGGTCTCATTTCTACTTTTAACCCAATTAATTATATATGTGTCTTAGTTAAATAAAAAAAAAAGTCATAGCTTAGTGCAAATGTTTCCCCACATGAAATGCTTACCCTCAGAAATCTTTATTATTTTGGTATAATACCCAATTGCACAATAAAGTTGTATGTAATAACTTAGCCCCATACAGTGTATTGCAAACAAATCCCAATACATACTTAATATTTTTATGAGGGAATGTATATAGGGGTGGCTCTACTGGGCTACCTAACAATCCCATCTTTAATGTGAACCTATAAATTCTTGCTATTTAAGCCTAATGTGATTCTTAACATTGAACTCAATACGCCTTCGTTCATTCTGTAATACCTGATGTATATGTTAATTTAGATTCAAATATTTACTGTCGCTATGAAATATATATTTTTTTAACAGCTAATACCTGACTACAATGAAAGAGTTTGTGATGCTCCACTTAGACCAAATGCATATATACGTTTTATTGAGAAGTCAGCTGAAGAACTAGATGGAGAAGTGGAATATGATGTAGATGAAGAAGACACTGCGTGGCTAGCAATTATCAATAAGATGCGTGCCAAACAAGGCCTTCCTGCAGTTTCTGTGGATACTTTAGAACTACTCATGGATCGGTTGGAGAAAGAATCATATTTTCAGGTATATATTTATTTAAAATATATATTATTGTGTTGGCAAGTCCATAGCAACAAAGCAATATTTGAAGATAGCTTTTGTAATCTTCTATTGCAAATGATACATCAATGACTCTTTATTGTAAGTATCACTGCAGTCCTAGTGTCACTCCCATAACTGACTGCACATTGACAGAGTTAGTGAAACCTAGATCATTGAATTAATAAGAGTATTAACACATCCAACATTTTCTATTGCTATTCTGAATGTAGTAGAATGGACGGTTAGAACAGAACATTGGCCATTCTGCATAACGAAACGTTTTGTGTCTGCTGAATGCCAGGTGAAGGATTTCTGGCTCGGTGTATGAGAATATGGTATGAATATGTACAATATGACGGACTAAAATATTTTTAATTACGATGATTATGTACTTATAGAGATTGTTTGTTGTATATGAAAACAGAGTTAATTTATTTTGATTAATTATTATCACTCTCTTAGGCAACTCAAAGTGGTCAGCAGACAGCAGCTGCTGTAGATGAAGATGCTGTGTGCTGCATTTGCATGGATGGCGAGTGTCAAAATACCAATTTTATTCTGTTTTGTGATATGTGTAATTTGGCTGTACATCAAGATTGCTATGGGGTAAGACTTCTATAATTTACAATCTTTCAGACACTACACAGTTGAGTCTTCATAATGTGCACATATTAAAATATGGTAAACTATTTAATTTCTATAATATATATAATTTATTTAATATACATAATAAAAAATATTTTGGAATTCTTTTAGCCTTTTTTGCAAAAGTAAGTTTTGATCACTTATTTTAAATGATAGGCTTTACAAAGAGGTCACAATAGGAAACCCAAAAAAAGTAATTATTAAAATAATAACTTATTTTTAGTCTTCCACATTTTAATATAGGAACATAATTAAAACCTTAAACCTATACATAAGGCTAAGGTAATAGCTTACAAAAGGTTGCTATTACTAGTTTTAAGAATGAAAATTATATTAGTAGCTTTCCATTGAGGTGTTGCATAGTTTTTCATAAGCAACAGTATCAAGGTTTTTAAAGATTTCAAGTACTTAAAAGTATCATAAAAAAACCTTGATGTTTGCGAAATTGATTGAAATTTGAAAAATCTTGTTCGAAATTAGACAATCATAAAATTTGTTTATTTGTTTGTCCAATTGATACTATTTATTTATTATTTTCTAACAACAATTTTGCTTAATTCTTCATCATTGAAATAGCAATTATATACTTACTTAGTTGTATTTTATTCTTTGTTTTACAGAAAATAATAAACTTCTAGCAAGATATGCAACATTCCTTGTCTTGAATTTTTTTTACAATTCAAATAAAAATAGTAAACATACATTCTATTGTGCATTCTCAATGATAATATCACTGTTATCGCGTTCACATATTGAATATTTGTTTGGCAGTATTAACGTTCCACTTTAACAGTGTCGCAAAATGGAATGCACCCACATAAATAAAATAAAATGTTTTGTCGTCCTTTTTAATCTTAGCATAATTTCTTGTTGTAGGTACCTTACATTCCAGAAGGTCAGTGGCTTTGCCGTCGCTGCCTGCAGTCACCATCGCGTCTTGTCAACTGTGTTCTGTGTCCCAACACAGGAGGTAATTAACGAGTCATACTCCAAAGTTACACAGAATGTGAAGCTTAAACAGAAAAACTTAATTAGTCAAATAGAGTTTTTAACTATTATATGACACTTAACAATGCTACATGTAATGCAGGAGTTTATTAATATTTTTAATCTCTCATCATTCAGTACAAGACTGAATGAAAATGATGTTAGTAGAACATATTGATATTGTAAGCAGGTTGTGGAATATTAGTAAAAAGTAAAATAAAAGTATTACAAATAGGAAAAAGTAAAATAAACCGCTAAGAAAGTTCTATGTTGTTCTATGCTTACTAATTATTTAGAATTTACGTAACTATCGGTGCTTAGGGTTAAAAGTCGCAAAGAAGTATGGAAGAGTAAGGTTCCACACAGAAGGTTCTATTAGGCTTTAACGGGCCCTGCTGTAAACGCGACCACTTTGGGAAAATCGAGGGTTTTGCCTATGCATTTGTAGACGAAGTAATGATTACGAACTACTATGGGAAATGTATCCTGATGGCCTACATTTACTCCAGCATATTATCCCTGATAATTAATCAGTTGAGGCCAGTCGACCAATACGATTATTGGGCGATTGGTCTCACCACCGAGTAGTGCTTTTTGACTTCACCATTCCTAATAACATGAATCTCTTGAAAGGTAAGAAGGACAAAGATAACAACTAACTTGACTACCACGAGATACCGCCATGTGGATTGTTAATGTGACGATCATTGTTCTATAGTCGTTTCTACAAATGGTCTAATAGCGTAAAGCCTCAATCAATATGTCACTTACCTTTCGCTTGACAGCTAGAATAAGAGTGCATAAAGTGATTTGTCGACCAAGTTTTGCTACTATATATACAAGTTTGATTCGAATAACATTTTTAATGGTTGGTTATATAAATGTAATAATTTAGCAAATTTCTTCACAGGAGCTTTTAAACAAACTGATCAAGGCACATGGGCACATGTGGTCTGTGCCCTCTGGATACCAGAAGTAAGATTTGCGAACACAGTGTTCTTAGAGCCAATAGGTAAGAATAATACTAACACATCAGTCCTTATTTTTTTATTTATTTATTTTTTAACTTACTTTATTTATTTAAGGAAATAAATATAATGACATTAGCGTGTAAATATATTTATGAAAATTTAATATATGTTTATAAGAACAATGATACATTTAATACAAATTTTTAAATTCATCATTTAAACACGAGAAATAAAAATAAGCTTGCCATTCCAACATACAGGCTTCAAAAAACTAGAGTTTCGTTCTTAGGGAAATGTGTAACTTTTTATAACACACTTCCAGAAAATATTACTGCTTTACCGTTTCATGAATTTAAAGCACATATTAAAAATACTCTAATGAAAAAAGGGTATTACAAGGTCAATGATTTCTTGAATGATAAAAATGCTTGGATGTAATTTTTACGATATTTAATTTCCTGAATAATTAAACATGCTTGGATGTAAATTTTGCGATATATTTTAATGATTCTATAATAAATGATATTTTTGTTTTGTACCAGACATATACATATCACATTTGTTTAATGCGATATGACTCTTGTGACGGAAATATACATTTGTTAGTTGTTTTAATTTGTATCGGATGTTGGGTTCAGGCTGTGTATCTGAAGCCGGCTTCCAACTAAAGACTCTGTAATGATACAGGGGTTTAAAGATAAATTTTTAATCGTGAACCAGTGCAATACTTTGCAAAGAGTATTATTTACAACGTCAATATTGCCGTTTCCTCTGTCAACCTTAAATATTAAAGAAGTATCATCTGCAAATAGTACAGTAATGCACAAAGTATCAGTGAAGTGTGGGAAATCATTTATATATATCAAGAAAAACAAGGGTCCCAATAACGATCACTGGGGCACGCCCATAACAATAGGAGTATCTGCAGATTCAATCCCACCAACAACAACTCTCTGGACTCTGCTGGACAAATAAGTTTCGATTAGTCTAGACGCTGCATCAGAGACACCATAATGCTTCAGCTTATTTAATAAGGTCTGATGATCTACGCAGTCAAAAGCTTTCGACAGGTCACAAAAAATACCAATCGCATCCTGTTTACATTCCCAAGCGCTGAAAATGTGTTTCAGAAGTGCAACTCCTGCATCTGTAGTGCAATGTCCTTTGGTGAAGTCAAACTGATTACATGTATAATATTATTTCCTGTTAAATGTTCGGTTAGCTGATTACATATAATTTTTTCTAATATTTTGCTAAGTGCTGGTAGAATGGAAATCGGTCGATAATTTGCAGGGTCATTGTTATTTCCCGATTTAAATAATGGAATTAACTTGCTATTTTTCATAAGGTCAGGAAAAACACCTTCATCAACATATAATTTGAATATGAACGCGAGTTGCGCAGCAAGTTCCTGTACTATGGATTTAAGTATATGAGTCGAAATACCATATAAGTCTTCAATTTTTTTTATACTAATCGAACGGAATGTTTTCAAAATAGTATTAGCATCAATGTAACAAAAATTAAAACGAATGATCCGATGATGAAATGAAATGATGATGAAAGAAACGAACGATCTTCTAATAATTTCATTGGGATTAGGCTTTCATAGAAATATTAACTTGTTTTACAATGAAATCTGATAAAAAGAAACTACTCCAAAACAATTAATGAAGCACACCTATTTTTACTGTAAAAGAACATCCACACTTTGAAGTATGCTTATATGTTACTCAGAGGGATAAAAGGAAATATATTTTGTTATAGATTCAATAGAAATGATACCAGCGGCCCGATGGAAACTCCAATGCATGGTGTGCAAACAGAGAGGTGCTGGGGCGTGCATACAGTGCCATAAGTCGAACTGTTACTCCGCATTCCATGTGACATGCGCGCAGCAAGCTGGGTATGTAACATCTAATAGAATGGCTAAATGTTAGTGCAAATATATTTTAGTTTTCCTGAAATCACATTTTTACACATGGCAATTCCAAATTGTGCTAAAATCCCTACACTCAATATTTTCTTTGAAAATGTACAAGGATGCGGTTATCTTCAAAAGATCTCGTCCAGCGTTCATCGACCATTATTAAGATGCCTTGTCGTTTATAGCACTGCCTAGTACAAAAATTTATATTACTTTTTTGGTATACAAAGTAAACATTATTTACATATAGGTAAGTGCTAATATGATTTCCACTCAGCATACTAAACGCGACAGTAACCTTTCGCGGACGTTTTTGAAATAATATTTTGTGCAATTATCTGACAGTGTTATGTTGATGGAAAACATTGTGAGGCATATGAAAAATCTCATAGGTGTATGGTGAAGTTGTAACAGGAACGTTGTCCAACCTTAAGATTTACGGCCTATTTCTTTATTACACCATGATTGAAATCAAAATTCAAAAAATTACATACCTCGCTTTGACAGTGTTCCTGGAAATTCATTATTGTTGATTATCGAGATATAATATACAATACCAAAACTTTCGAAAACATCTTAATAATTTCCAGTCTAAATTGTATACATTACGAATATTGAAATAATATAATTTTTGAATAACTTTTGGAATAATATTATGAACTTGTGAAGTTGGAATATAATCATTATTAAACCATAAGTAACGTAACTCACTTTTTCCTACCTACACCCCTTTTACTGAGAGTCGGGAATCCGGAGCTAGCCGGAGGTCATCCTTGGCTCTACGGTGACAAAGTCTATGAATCCGTATTGACTTCACATTGTTGACTAAAGCCGATTATCAAGAAAATTACGATGGTAGCATAAATATAGCCTGTGGATGTCTGTAACACCAGGGATACCACATTAAAGGGTGTAACTGACTTCTTTTGATGGTCCTTCGAGCGGACAGATATGCTTGTTTTATTATTAGTATAGATCTGTATATTTGTTTTCAGATTGTATATGAAAATGGAAGCAGCTGGCACAGGAAGGGACCCAAGTCAGCCAGTTCAAGTCGCTAAAATGGCCTATTGTGACGCACACACGCCTGCGCACGTGCTGCAGGTATGTCATTCTTCAGTATGTCGTAAAATGTACATACAACTCTGAATCCCTCGATTAATATAAACCATTTTTTTGCGAATGTTATGTAGGAAAGACGCGCTCAAGATTCGGAGGGTGATTCTAAGTCGTCTGATTTGACAGCAATCAGACAAAAAGGAAGAGATAAAATTATACAGGTATGTACATATTTCGTTGGATTGATATACTAATTACTTTTTTCCAGATTTATTATAAATTTTTGAATGAAGCTGAGAATAATTCTAGATTTCGGAAATATTTTATATACATGTCATTTTTTGTTTCTAAATATTCTATGCTCCGTACCAAAAAGTGGAATCCTCATAGTTTTACTTCATTATCTGTCTGTACCAGTGCAGCCAACCCTACAGTTTTAACTGTAGATCTACAGTTTCTTGGAATTTCTCTTAGTTTTTAGTTTAGGCTTCGATATCTACAGTTTTGTGCTTATGATTCTAGCGCCACCTTTATTTGCTGCGTGGTAGACCATGCATTAAGTCAGCATCAAAAAAAGGCAATGGCTCTGTGATGTTTCCACTGTTATCGACTTTAACCAAAAAGCTTCTATGTTTGCCGCACAGTATTGCTACGGTAGAACGCTTGTTTTCCAGCATTAATCTTATGAAGACTAAGCTAAGAAATAAACTTTCTACGACAACAATAAAAGGTACCTTGCACACCAAGTTATTACCACCACCATTTAAAATTGTTTTGAGTCCAATGCGACGAATGACCATTTAAAAAAATTCGATCAAAATATGTACGATTTCAAAAATAAAGATGAAACGGAAAATCAAGAAGACTTTCAAATTAAGAATGAGATTGTAGCTAGTAATATTAACTGACATATTTATCTGCTGATCCGCTACTATTTTATTGTGTTGCAATACTAGCTCTTAATTACAAATTTTATTTGACTTAATGTAGGTATGTATCTTTATGGTTAAAACTTCGAGAATCACATGAATTTTATTGTTTTTAATTGCCTCTCTAAAATTTATTCTATTTTTTACCGTCATTCAATGATAAAAATATTAGATGTAGATTTTTTTTGAGAATATCTACTGGTAGGCGCGCTCATGTAGTTTTAGAATATCTACAGTTTGGCTCTATGCTGGGGTTGGCAACACTGGTCTGTACCCTTTTTGTCAAGAATACGCAGGCCTGCAATCCCTTAACAGTTGTGACCGAAAATAGGAGAGACTTGGCTAGCATATTTGCGCAGGCTCGGCGAGTGCTAGCCATGAAGCGCACGTGGGCGCCGGTGGTGCTGGTGCCGACGCTGCCGCCGGAGCGCGTGTCGGAGGTGGCGCAGCTGGCGGCCGGCGGGCCGGCGGCGCGCGCGCAGCTCATGAAGAAGCTGCTCGCCTACTGGACGCTCAAGAGGCACAGCCGCAACGGCGTGCCGCTCCTGCGGCGGCTGCAGAGCTTGACCAGCCACCACGGTCAGTCATCACTAGGGATGTTCATGTAAAAACTATATCGTTTTTTTTTTGCGATATAATTTATCGTATTGTTATATCGATACTTGGCGATATATCGAATAAATATATCGATATTTTTTAAAATATCGTAAGTAAGTACTTGTATTTAACAACTAGTCTATAAATATGAAATAGGTATTAGGTTAGTTACGAGTAAAAGACTTAAAGAAAGAAAAAACCGACACTGGATGGAAAAGCTCAAATGTTTGTAAACATTGCACAACCATTGACAAATGTCCGTCATACACTATTGTCGATTCCATATTTGCCATAGTATGTGGACATGTGAGTGACCCGCTTAAAGCAGGTGAGTGACCATAGACACTACTCACAGATTATAAAAGTTTTACAGTGCTGCAAGTACAGTGCATCTCATGTCTGCGTATCTTTATTGCAAATGCTAGTTTTCTATTATTCTGGTATTTTCGTTTTATACTCAAATTAACAATGTTGCAGATAAAAAGAAAATGGAATGTGACCCGATATTTGATATATCAGATGAAATATATCGATATTATATTCGATACTAGATTATATCGTTATATCGCGTACATGTATCGATATTTTTTGAAATATCGATTTATATCACCCACTCCTAGTAATCACCGACACTTTTGGTTATAAAATAGCCAAGCAAACCCCTCCTGACCCCATCTGATAGTAAGTAATATAATCTTACGGTCTTCAATTCGTCACGAGTGAGTAGGCATTTGCTAGATAAGCGTGTTCCATCCTAGTCCTCATCATCACTTACCATCAGGTGAGATTGTGGACAAACGCAAGCCTGTTTTAAATAAAAAAAAAAGTAGGAATGGAGTCCAAACACGAAAATATACATCTTACCATCCATATTAGTTTTCCGAATCACATGGTGCTTCTTCACACCTTAAAGGACTTGGGATTGTGAGAACAGACAAATACGTGTGTGTAAGAACAGACAAATACGTGTCAAACAATTATGTTATTTGCTAGTGTGACACAAATGAGTTGTGAAAAATTTCTTCCCACTTGACTGGTAATGGTACAAAAGTGTTTCAGTACACTATGTTATAAAGTGTAGAATATAAAACAAAATCAAAATAATCTTTATTCAACATAAACCTTTACAAACGTGAAAGAAATAAAAAGTTTAATGACTAGACCCGCGCTTAGTGATGCAACGTCTCGGCGTGTACAATTAGTACAAACTCAAGTTATTTGGTCACATCTAATGTGAATCATGAGTAAAACTTAGCTGCAATAGTGATATGCAGAGTGTAAGACACTACCCTCAAGTCGAGAACTTCAAGTTATAGTTTATTTTAAATACCACATTTAATTTAAAATGAAGTGATAATGAGGAGCTGAAATGTCAAATGAATGAAGTAGTTATACAGGAAGTATGATTGCTACCGCAATAATTATTAGTGGTGTTTGTGGTCAAAAAATGTTTGATCTAAATGTTGTTTGTTTGAACTAAATAAATTATTTGGTAATGTAATGTATTGGCGGCCCTGCTACACAAGCGTACCTTACGCAGCAATCTATTGAGCACCATTATGTATTCAGGTAGTATTTCTTTTGTGTTAACATCTGACTTGTGTTGTCGTTGAAAGTATTTGATATCATTTTGAAGTCGGTCAACACAGAAGTATCGAAATGAAGATTCAGGTTTTTAAGCACCTCTTATAGCTTATCTAATATCTCACTTTATATCCTGTACACATTATTACACGGGCCTAAAACATGTTGTATATTAGAAAATGACAAATAGCTGAAATACTTACTTAGCTTACCTGGAATAAATACTTCAACCAGGATCCAAAAAGTGATCAGTTGGATAATAATATAAAATTGGGTTCTTACTGAGATTAATTTCAAATACATTTGCTAGAATACATTCAAGTTTTCATGATAAAAATGATGACTATAAAACAGATTGTACAATTTCAGCTTTTGTCAGATTATTCTTATTTTCATATAATTAAACAATGGTTGAAAATATTCTGCAGGTACGAGAGGTATACAGGACGGTACAGTGAATGTGAGGGAACTTTGCAACCAACTGAAATATTGGCAGAGGATACGTCAGGATCTTGAGAGGGCTAGGTGAGTTTTGATTTGGATCTTTGGTCTTTTAATTTTACTTAGGCTTTATAAATTAGTCTGACATCAGAAAAGAAAGTGGGCATCTATTCAAAAATTATATAAAAATGAATATGAAATAACAGTTTTGCATTTGAAAGTTTGTCCTAGGTAATGACGAGAATACTATTGATTAGTGTAACGAAAATTTTAATATTGCCACATGTTGGTTAATTCTTTAAATGTAACATTTTTTATATAAACGGTATATATATAAACACAACGGTATAATAAAGTTATTGACTATTTTGTTTAATATATGTTATATAAACAAATTAGTCGACTTTACTAAATTTCATAATTTAGATGATTTTATGACGTCATGATTTCAGTGTATTATTAGCATGGAGCGTTTTAGAGCGAACTGTGAAAATGCCGCTACAGAACTGCGACAATATCATTGCATCTTCAAAAGCTATAATCCTATAATCACTTCGTTATTGCCCTTTGTTTTATTTACTAGCTTTCTGCCCGCGGCTTCGCCCGCGTGAATTTCGGGATTGGGTCTAGGGGTCCCAAGAGGGTTAAGGGTCATAGCTTTTGCCTACGCCTACATATGCGCGGAAGTCGGTTTATGGTGCGAAGGTATTATCGCGCTTCATTATCCGTTTTTCCGAGACTTCATTTTCGTATCATTTAGCTTCAAAATTTACATGCTCATATTCGTTTGCAACATATAAGTAGATGTAAAAAAAAACAGTTTATACGATAAAACAAATTGTACGTCATGCCTCTGAAATTCCTCATTTTCGGGAATTCATTATCGTATCATTTCGCTTCTAAATTTACATGTTTATATTCGTTTGCAATATTTTACCTTGTTTTAAGCGACACACAGCGCCATCTACAATCCATCCATCAAGCAAACAATATTTTGTTTTTCCTCGGAAATATTAATTTTTTCCTGGATAAAAAGTAGCCTTTTATTTCATCCGGATTTTTATCTTTACGTCTGCAAAATTTCAAAGCAATCGGTTCAGTAGTTACGGCGTGAAAGCGGAACAAACAAACAAACTAACAAATTCACTTTCCGATTAATAATACTCGTATTAGTAAGGATTACTGTGAGTGTGTCATTTTGCTGGCATTAGCGTTAGATACGTCTGGATGTTTCGTTTCTAATTTTCCGTCATTACACAAACGATTGTTATTATCACCAGTGATGGCAATAACGACTGTTTTGTAAAAATGAATAACACTGTTGTGCTATTTTCCTATAACTGTTATTGTAAACTGTTGTCTGTTTTATTGCTGTTTTGACAAATGTTGTTGAGTACTATTGTTATTATAGCTAGCTTAGTTATTCTTAACAATGAACTTTCTTTAATACTTTTTCAGGCTTAGGAGTGTCAGAATATTAGGCAGTAATTTAAATATCATCATTTCAGCCAATAGACGCCCACTGTTGGACATAGGCCTCCCCAAGGATCTCCACGCAGATCGGTCCTGCGCTGCAACCGTCCAGCGCCTTCCCGCGATCTTCATCAAACCACCTTGTGGGAGGCCTACCAACGTTGCGGTGTCCAGCATATGCCTGCCACTCCAGGACCTTTCCGCCCCAACGGCCGTCACTCCTGCGAGCAATGTGCCCCGCCCATTGCCACTTAAGGTTCGCAATTCTTCGGGCTATGTCGGTGACCCTGGTTCTTCTGCGGATTTCATCATTTTTGATTCGATCACGCAGAGAAACTCCGAGCATAGCCCTCTCCATTGCCCTCTGGGTGACTTTGAGCCGCCTTATAAGGCCTATTGTGAGTGGCCAGGTTTCTGTTCCGTATGTCATCACTGGCAACACGCACGAATCGAAGACTTTCGTCTTGAGGCACTGCGGTAGATGGGCCGAGAATATGCCGCGTAGCTTCCCTAACGCTACCCAGCTGAGTCGGATCCGCCGATTTACCTCTTTCTGGAAATTGGACCTACCTAGTTGGATTATTTGTCCCAGGTAAACGTACTCGTCAACAATTTCCAGTAAAGTAATTTAAATAATTTAAAACTAATTACATAATCAATATAATTTTCTGGCGTATTTAAAAGTTCATTGATCTGTACATAATTTGTACGTTATTTACATTCAATGTTTAAATTATTTACTTATTGCAACGAATAATTTAATTTGCATACGCGCGATCGCACAACAGCATAAATAATGCGTGACTAAAAAAATGACAACAGCTTACCACCAGCACCAGCAAGCCAGCAACAGTTTACTTAGTTGTTATTTCAAATCACACTGGAAATCAAAATGAGTAAAATGAGGCTATTCTACAATTTTTTCAAATATTTTTTAAAATGTTCGTTTACATGCGATAGTCAAGTGTTATTTTAATTTTCGCTAAATATTTATCCTGCAAGCAGAAAAAAAAAAGATCAAAATATTATCGTAAAATAAAGGCGCCAAAATGCCGACCGCCATTTCTGTGACATCAATTGTACTAAAATAAAGAAATGTCAATGTTGTCAAACGCCGAAGGTAGTAGTGATGAGCCAACACGGAAAACAAAACTCGATTTAACGCGAGTTAAAATTCACATAACTCGGGTTGAACTCGAGTTAACAAGATGGAAGAGATAATGTTTTTTTTTTTCATTTTTGCCAATTTATTCTCCACCTTCGCATTAATAGTAAAAAAAATGTTCGTTTTTTTTACTAGACAAATGATATTTTTATCTGTTTAATTCTTTCATTTCTTATATTATTTGTTTATAATGTATTGGAAGAGTTATACTAACTAAAGTAAAAAGGAAATTATTTATTGAAATCGAATCATTTATTTATGTATTTTTGGTTCGAATTTTAATTTTTAAAAATATTTATATTTATTATTAATAAAACTATGTAATTATACAGCAGTCTTTTCAAAATAAAATCAAATTAACATTATGGTGCATTATGTACATAACATAGGCTCATGATTGTATTTTGATTATAAATTAATTTATAATCACAATATTTTCAAGAACAAGAAAATTAACTAATTACTACCATAAAGAATATTCTTTCAGTAGTATATTATAAGTTGATATTTTAATTTTAATTGTATTGTATTTAACTATTTATATAAAGGAAAACAAAACGAAAAATATTTTCCTGTCAATTAACTACCAATTAGTGATTAACAAAAATATATAAAAATCTTATGTAAGTAACTAAAACAAAGTTCTTGTAAGTTTTAACAAAAATAATATTCTTCTATCATCACAGCTCATATACGTCCCCACCGAGGGGCTCGAGCCTACCCTAACTACGTTAGGGCGATTAGGCCTTAGTCAACCACGCTGGCTCAGTGCGGGTTGGTTGACTACGTACACCTTTGAATCGCTTCGCAGATGTACGCAGGTTTCCTCACGATGTTTTCCTTCACCGTAGGAGCGTTGGATAAATGTACATATGAAATTCGGAACGAAAAACACATTGGTACACGGTGGGGATTAGATCGCGGGCCTCCCGATTCTTTGCGGCGCACAAACCAGTGCCGAGACCACAGCGCCTCCGACGCTCTTATTCTTCTATAAGATTTTCTTTTAGATCTCGGCATTTACAAAAACAGAATTTAAAACACGAATTACTATAACAATAACCGGCACAGCAAGTTAACCTCAAATCTACATAAATGTGACACTTGTTTGTTATAAATGAGTCCCCCCATAGAGGGAATAGATATTAAGCAAAGTGATTCGATTGTCGATTTAGCTACAAAATCACCCTACAGATAATCCATTGATTTCAATAATTTGTCCCAACCCTATAAACATGGCAGATTATGTCAATTTGCTTTACGGATAATTGCTAACGAAGGTTTATTACTGATTTATTTCAGAAAATTATTCCCAAAAGGAATGTTAAATAAGCAAAATACTTAAAATATTATTGTTTTATTTTTGGTAAGAAAATCATTGAGACAGAATGTTTCTACAAAAAGTACTGGAATTGGTAATCTTTTTTCAACTTGACGCGTTGCTTACAAACATCCTTTGTTTTAGTACTAATGACGTCATACCGAGAAAATCATGGCGGTCGGTGTTTTTGGTCACGTGATATAAAGATAATAAAAGTTTGATTTTAAATTAGAAATATAAAATAAATCTTACGTTTTTATGAAAAAATAATATAATTTTTTCATTGCTCAGTACAAAAACTATATAAATAAAATATTTCACATTTTTATGTTATAACATGAAAATAGCCTATTGTCATACGAGCGAAGGTACAAAATTGTGAATTTAGGATTAGTAAAATTACTATAAGAAATAAACAAATAGGAACTTTATTTCCTTGTGAGAAAGGTTAATATTATAAGAATAGGCAGTCAGGCAACAGAGCGAGCGCCTACGCCTACACAACGGTTTGCTTTCTCTCGCTCATACTTGTAGCTTGTAGCACAGTCGTACTCGCTCGCTTCGTGCCGCACACACGCAAGTGGCAACAACAACAATGCGACTAGGCGATAATTTTGTCAACAGCAACAGCAGGATAACAGTATAAGCCGTTGTTAAATAACGTGTTATTCATTACGGGTAAATAATTCATACAATATCAAAATAATTGTATGTTATTGAAATAATGACCATTACTAATTACTACATGGGCAGGTTGCTGTGCGAGCTAGTCCGCAAACGTGAACGCCTAAAGGCAGAGTACACACGCGTGTGGGAACGCTGCGTACTGCACTCTCTGCGGCCCGAGCGCGCGGTCCTGCACAAGCTGCTGAGGATGCTGCGGCAGAGGGACTCCAGCGATATATTCACAGAGCCGGTCGATTTGAATGAGGTATTCTTATTATATTTTGCTATTTATGAATAAGGAGAAACGCAAGCAAAATATTTGACTTGGGTGGGACGCTAACACGCGACCACGAATTCATACACTCTAATAAAAATCAACGGTCCTACCTGAAAACCAGCACTTTTGCTGCGTATAGCAGTAAAAGCATTAGCTGAGGTAGGGGCCCAACTTCGATGTTTTTGATTTTTTAGTATATTATCATAAGCAACATATTGTACAAGAATGGCCAAATAAATATCTCTTTCTTTCTTTCTTTCAATTCTCAATATATATCAGTTATTTAGTTAATTGAAAAATCTTTTTATTGCTCAAATCCGAATTTGACGCCACATGCGGCGGAGTGTAATGGAGAGAGGGAAAAAAGAGAATTTCGAAGTTTTCGCCAAGTGTCTTCTCCATTTTATTCCTGTTAATTTTTGCTTAACTTTGTATGGAAATTAGTAGTGCATTGTGATAAAAAATAAATAAATAAATGTCTGTAGTAACTGGTATTTGAGTTGGTAATCTATCTATCTATAGTATCTATCTATGTATATGCAGTTAGCCATATTTTGAGGTAACTTGGCCAGTCGACGATGTTAATGAATTAAAATTGGGTTCAATGAAAGAGAAAGCCTAGTTGACTTAAATTACCTGAAATATATTTTTTCCATAGGTTCCAGACTACAGCTCCGTAGTGAAACACCCTATGGACCTAAGCACAATGGGCAAGAAACTGGACCGTGGGGAATACAACACCATAGACGATGTAGAGGCTGACTTCCAGTTGATGATCGAAAACTGTCTCACCTACAACAACAAGGATACTGTTTTTTATAAGTGAGTTGAATGTATCCTAGTATCCGAAGGTAGTACATTTTCACATTAATTACAATCTTCTATTTGTTTTAAATTTGCTGACGACATAGTAGTCATGGCTGAATCGTTGGAAGATCTAGGACGAATGCTCGATGGCCTCGATAAAGTTTCCCGACAAGTGGGCCTTAAAATGAACATGGACAAAACAAAGGTCATGTGTAATGTCCATATTGCACCCACCGTACCAACTGTTCGGAACTTTAACCTTGAAATTGTCGACGAATATATTTATCTAGGACAGGCAGTCCGATTAGGTGAGTCCAATTTTCAGAGAGGGGTCAGTAGACGGATCCAATTCGGCTGGGCAGCGTTCGGTAAATTACGAAATGTCTTCTCGTCCAACGTTCCTCAGTGCCTAAAAACGAAGGCTTACAACCAGTGTGCGTTACCAGTGATGACTTACGGCTCTGAGACGTGGTGCTTCACAAAAACCCTTTTTAGAAGGCTCAAAGTCACTCAGCGAGCTATGGAGAGGGCTATGCTCGGTGTTTCTCTACGTGATCGAATCACAAATGAGGAGATTCGTAGACGAACCAAAGTCACTGATATAGGCCATAGGATTAGTAAGCTGAAGTGGTAATGGGCCGGCCACATAGCACGAAGATTGGACAGTCGATGGGGCAAAAAGGTTATTGAGTGGAGACCACGTACTACCGAGCGCAGTTTGGGATGGCCATCTACCAGATGGACCGATGATCTAGTAAAAATCGCTGGGTCTCGTTGGATGCAGGTGGCAATGGACCGGTCGCGCTGGAAATCGATTGGAGAGGCCTATGTCTATGATGATTTGTTTTAAATACTTATAGCTGTTGAAAAATGAAAATATTTTGGTGTATTGTGCCCTATTCAATAGTTATTTGTGCAACAAGTGAGCAAAGTTGATGTTTGCTGCGCGTGCTGATTTGAGTCCCGAGCAAGCGAAGGATTCTGTTTAAATCACGAGCGAAGCGAATGATTCTAGAGTAGAATCCTGAGCGTGTCGAGGGATTCAAACGCACGAGATGCAAACAACTTTGCTCTCGTGTGACACACATAACTTTTCACTTCAGCAGCGAGAACATTTTTTTCTCGCCGATCGTCTTTTGTTTTCCTTCGAGTTCGAATTCCAAATTTTGATTTTTTTTTTGTTTTGCTCTAAGGTGATAATTATGCCTGACACTTCTCGTTTTTCCGTGTTACGCATACCACTTTAAACAAATGTAAAATAAATTGTCAAAAAACAGAAAAATAATTGTTAAAATATGTCTTCAAAAATAATAAGTAAGTAAATTATTGTTATTATTATTCCCTGTTAGTAAATTAAGCGAATTAAATAAAAAAAAAAATATTAAAATCTCAAGAATGTATGACGCGTGGAAAGCAACTTCTGTCAATAGTTCCGTTCCGCGCATCATTCTTGAGATTTTAATAAGTACTTATTATGTTCCGTTCCGAAGAGACATTTTTTTAACAATTATTTTTCTGATTTCTTGCCAATTTATTTTACATTAGTTTAAAGTGGTACCTATGCGTGACACGGAACAACGAGAAGTGTCAGGCAGATCCAATGTCCATGGGCATATTATCTTAGGGCGAAACAACATAGTCTGTATGGTTATCCCATTAGTTACTATACATAGGTTACTATAATCTGTGGTTAGCTTTGTCTCACTAGTGAGTAAAAATCGATTTTACTCACTGATTTTAAGCAGCAAAACCTTCATGTTTGAGCTACTGAAGTGAAAAATAAATTTCTTTTCAGGGCCGGAACAAAGATGCGTGAACAGTGCTTACCTCTCTTCCGTCAGGCACGTCGAGATGTCCGTCTAGCTGGGATGCCCCAGTTGGCCGGCGACGGATCGGACGATGGCACTGACGCACTTACACGCGACTTACAAGAAATACGCAACGTACACGACATGCGGGCCATACGCGACGTACGCGAATTAGGTCAACTGCGTGACAACCTCGGTGACACATCCGTGTTTCGTGATACAAATGGTGCTCGTGAGGTCCGTGCACGACGTGACACACGTAACTCAAGTGACGTTAGTGAAATACGCGGAAGACGTGATTCAAGCAACGCGAGTGATACAAGAAACGCTCGAGAACTACGCGGAGTACGCGATATACATAGCCGACGGGAATCACGGGACACGCGTCGTTCACAAGCTCGCGAAGCGCGTGACAGTTCAAGTGAGCAAGCTCTGGGTATGTATAGTCAATATCGCGGATTTTACATTTACACTACAAAATCTCGACTCTATTGACATTCTATGTTATGTATTTTGTTAAGCCATAATTATCTGTGAAGACCTATAATTGGCTATTTGTTTCTAAAAAAGTTGCTGTAAAATAAAAGCTCTTTCTTATAACAAAATTAATAAATCACTGTATACTTTTAAATATTCTATTATAGAGAACGATTTGAAATTGTGTCTCTAATATAAAGAATATTAATTATTGGGAATGTAAGTAGCTGATTATTTTGATATTTATAGTATATAGTAATATATCCTGTCACAGGTCTGTTGGTAGAAATTTCTTACAATGTTAACATATTGTGCATTCTTAATGGCGATAAAAGTGGAGACAATGATGACATCAATGCACAGTGGGCTGGGAGAAACGAAAAAGTGGCCAAAAGTCAGACTTAAAATTATTTATTATATTTTTATTATAATAAAAAGTATTTAATATAATTTCCGAAATACAACACGAGGAGGTTGCAGTACAACTTGAGACTTTTTTTATTTTTACTTTTTGTTTCTTAATTTTTTTATTTATTTTCAATTTGTAATTTATTTCTTTTTTATTTTATTTATTTTTTAATTTGTTACTTTTTTCTATTTTGTATGTATTTTTATCACTTTGTCATTTTTTTATTTTTGCGTACTCCGTGCGCGACATTCTATACACTTTAGATTGGTGTATTATAAATATTTTTTTAAGTGGAGTTTTCTGAAGTAATCAAATTACGCAATTCACAAGTAAAACGTTACTTATCAAATTAGTGTACATATCTTTTAAAATTTTTCTATCTTCCGATGAAGTTTTTATATCAATGTGTAAAACAAAATAAGAAATGCTTATTAAAATAATTAATAAAACTGATAACTGACTGCAATAATGTAAGCTTTCTAATGAAAAATGTATTTGCTATTTTCGTAATCGGATAATTACCAACGTAACAATAATTAATTTCTATGCGTAAAAATTGTTTTATATGTTCAATAATATGTCTAGATAATAATGACATACAATTTGTTCTCCCTCGTCTGAATTAATTATCGTTATATCATTACTGTCATCACAATATCATTTAAGAGTGATTGTTATCACTGTTCAACTGTCAAAAGTTTGTTCTGAAAAGCTTTAAGCGTGTCCCAGACAGACGCGGCCTGCGGTGGCGGTGGCGGTGGCGGTCAGTTGGATGACTTAAGAGTTCTAGGAACGACATAGACACACGCGGCCTGGACGCGGTCACAGCGCGGCTCACCGCGGCTGCAAGCCCCGCAACCTCCGCCACCGCTTCTGTGTGAATGAGCGCGCGGACTTGAGGCGGCCATTACGCGATCAGTTGCAAATATTTACAACAGGCCGCGTGTACCGCGTGAAATTATGCCATTTCGTACACATTCTGAAATATATATAAAATCTATTTTCGTCTTTTCTTAGAAGAGGATATAATGTCCAGAATTCCCCATGTTGCTGCCGTTCTTTATTAATGTCATGGACCCACAATTCTCTTTTTCTGAAAAGAATAACCAAAATATTAAATACGTTAGTACATATTTTTTTTCTAAACTGTGCTTTTATTACTTTGAACTTACATACCTTTTTCTTTCATCTTCTTCCAGCGCCAATAAAAGCAATAAAACTTCGTTACGATTGGCCATTACTAACGTCCACTCGCAGGTGAGACTCGAGAGCTAATGTGCCGCCGTAGGTTAGAATGACCGCCACCGCGGCCGCGGCAGTGTATTGTTATCACGGTCAAACAAGAAGGCAACAGCAGATCGCCACCGCAGGCCGCGTCTATCTGGGACACGCTTTATGGGTTTCTGCAATATACATCTAGATTTCTTAAATGTTTTTTTAATATTATATAAAGTTTAAATAATTGGTATTTAAACTTTATATAATAATAAAAAATATCTCATCATAGCCCTTGTTATATCACTCTGATTTCTTCTACAATAAAAACTATTATATTATAAAAACATACTTTTAAAAAAGACCATTTGGATATTATTAAATTATGACAGTGAGTTACTGTTTTGACATTAGACTTCTGCCAGTCATCACCAGCTATAATGGTGAGGATATTGGTGATGCAATCAATCACATGGGAACTAACGTGGGCATTGTCGCTACCGTAATCGCCATTTAGATCTTGCAAATAGTGTGCTGGATTCAATTCGATATCAATTAATTTGGGATAACAGTGTAATATTAATAATTTACTTACGTTTCACTTTTTGGTTGATTCTTGATTGACAGTCAATTTTGATTGTCAAACAGTCAATTGTTTTGATTGTTGATTTGCAGTTACTTCTCTAATTATGTATACATGTACAGTAAATAAAGTTAGATATGTGTATTTGCCAGATACGGAGACACGTAGCGTGCGCGGTCGATCTGTCACGCGCGGTAAAAGGCGCCCATCGGGACCTTCTGCCGAGTCGGACGATGAGGAAAACAATACGGTCAGCAATTTACACATGTAAATTAAAGTAATAGTGTGTAATTAGGATGATTATCATGATAGATATACTCTTTGATGGTGACAGGTAATCGACCGGTGCGCGATAAGACCTGCCGCGCAATTTATTGAAAAATTTCTTAGACATTGGTGGTCGTGACACTCCATAGTGTAGTTGTTTCTATTTCATCGGTCACTGGTATCAGTTCGGTTAAAACATACAAAACTGGAATTATTAACAAATTTGTATATATACTGTTAATCTTGTAGTAACCGCATACTATACTGTATATGTATATCTACGTAAGTACTATGTAATAATGTACACTATAGGTGACTGTATCCGGTGAGCAGTCTGCTAGTTTGTCTGTGTATGGCAATTAAACCATGCAAACATTACAGCCAAATCATCTAGGGTTGGCTGGAAGAAATCTCTTTGAGAGATCCACCTTTGGACCAATTAACTTATAATAACCTACCTGCTAATATTTTTAAAATTTTTATTGTAACATTGTTTAATTGTGTACAATGAAGAGTATATATAAAAAAAGTTTTTTTTTATACTACGATGGTGGCAAACAGGCCTACGGCCCGCCTGATGGTGAGCGGAGACCGTAGCCTATGGACACTTGCAACACCAGGGCTGTCACTTGCGCGTTGCCGACCCTTCAAAAACCTATTTACTCCCCTTTTGAAGAACCCCATACTGTAGCCCTCCGGGAAAACCTCGGCAGGTTTTTTTCCAGTACATGATCTCCTGCCGTAGACTTGTGAACCAATGGCGTAGCATCTTTGACATTTAAAAGTGATTGTAGAATCCTATTTAGATAGATAGATAAAACTTTATTTACACTTGACTTCATCACACACAAACTCAACAATTACACAAAACAAACTAAATTGTGTGCGCTGCAGAAGTGCAAAAGGGTCGTAGCTCAGTGACTGAAATTTACTCACATCAGGATGTGAGCAAAGCACTGGTATTTTGCTACCACCCGAGGGTTTCTTAGCAGGAAATTACAAAGGTCTTCTAGTGACTTAAATCATTTTGCCCATCGCCCATAAGCAAGCGTATTTGCGTATACAAGTATAATAGCACACACACACACATACGTGCACGCACACAAGTAGAATATTTATTTATTATTTATTCGTGTAAGTCGGGGCTGATATGCATCACTGCGACCTATTAAGATCTATTGTGACCAGCCTCCTATGTAGGTTCTATGTAGGCCCTTTTTTTTTTTTGTTCCCCTGAGGAAAATGCATTAAGTTGTATACCCCGGCTGTGGCGAGCCGGCGGTTATGTGGGGCTCTCCTCCCCAGAAGGGGGAGGCCTACCCACTAAAAACCTCAGGGACGGCCTTCCTCAGGCATGTAGGGAGCCCCCGGGAACATCAAGCTACTTCCAGGAACCCCCCGCCTCCGTTCCCCTGCCTAGAGGGGAGCTCTCCTCGGGGGAGGCTACACTACCTCCCCCGGTCTCCTCCACCGACGACGCCCCCCGGCCACGGAAGGGGCGTGGTCCATCCCGGGTCGCCGTAGCAGTCGCGACTTTCTCGCGCCCGCCGGCGACCCGCGGCGTCTATGTAGGCCCTATGTAGAATATGTAAATATTGTAATACTATTATCACAGCAGTAAAAGATCGAGCGAAAAATGTGAGTTCGCTGTTCAAACGGCGAAATCCGCTATTTGAAGAATACATTTTTGGTTTGATTTGATTTGAGTCAGTTAAGTATAAAGTTAAAGTGCGTTTGGGGTAACGCAGCGGTCGAGCTCTGGTACCGCGCACACCGGCGCCGACGCAGCGGCAGCGGCAGCGCCCGCGCCCGCGCCCGCAGCGAGCGGCGCGCGCCGCGGCCGCCGCGGGCGCGGCCGGGGCCGGGGCCGCGGCGCCGGCGCCGGCTCCGGCCGGGGCTCGGGCAGGGGGCGCGGCCGGCCGCCGCAACTGAGGAAACCGGACATTAGTACGTTTCAACCATTGTTATTGTTTACAACAGTATTATACATTACATGTATTGTCACCGTAAACCTGTGAGCCTCCCACTAGCTCTTCCAAACCAAAATCAAAATCCAGAAAGTGATATATATTATATTATTTTTAACGTATCTTTCAAAAATTGAAAATACACCAACTCAAAACACAATCTTCAAGAATGACGACAATTCTTGTCATGTCAGGAACACCGTTCTACCACCGTCTTTTCTAAACCATAAAGCACAAAATGCGACCTATAACTAGGGAATGCAATCCGGATAAACCGTAATCCGAAAAATCCGGAGATCCGCTAATTTTCACTCGACTTCCAAATCCGGATTTCAAAATCGAATCCGGATTTTCTGAATGATAAAAATTGTAATTCGGGGCGATTATTACGTCGCGAATATTTTTATTGTTAATTTTTATTATTAAATTTATGTTCCTTTAAAAGTGAAGTTGTTTTGTTATGTTCAATAATTTGACAATGAGTCTATTTGTTTTTTTTTTTTGTTCTTTAAAGTTTATTTTAATTCGTACTTACGAGAGTCAGACTGATTATTTTTATAATAAGAATAAATATAAAGTAATCGTTCTAAATAATATAAATGGTGTGATTTGATTTTCTATTTTTTTTATTTTAACCTATTTACACAAATATAACAACATCATGTTAAAAATGTATGATAAGATTAATTTTCATGGAAAATCCGGATTATCCGGGTTGGACCAACAATCCGTTCTTAAAAATCCGGATTTTGAAACCGAACGGATTTGCATTCCCTACCTATAACGGTTTGCTGTTACAGTATAATGTCGTGGAAGTGGATGGACGTGTGTGGGGAGGAACACCGAAGAAAAGATGGATAGACTATATATAAGATGGATAGTCAATGTTGATATGTTTCGAAATGGCGGAAATTATAGAGGAGAGTGGGAGAGGAAGGCATGCTGCGCCGACCCCAAATAAAATTGGGCATAAGACAAAATATTTCAGATTTGCTTGGTCATTAAAAATGTTGATCCGCGGATAAGAATCTTTGGCGTTATGTTTTGTGGTTACGGATTGCTAATATACTTATGTATATAACGGTATGATAACTCACTTTTATAAGTGTTTTCAATATAATAATACTGAATATTAGATATATAGATGTAACGAATTTTTTGAAATATGTATTTGATAATAAATTTATTGCCACCTAGTCACTACCTAGTTATATACATTTGTTAAAAATGAATAAAGTAAATGATCTGGCAAAAGGTAACCGATAATATGTATACAACTCATAGAACCAATAATATACAGATATAGATTTAATACGTAATTGATGATACGAATACGAATATGCGGAACATCACTATTAAAATTATAATACTACGATTAAAACCCTCTAGAACCACAATTCCTAACTCTAATTTGCATGAAAACTGATATTCTGCGAGGGTAATAGTATGATAATAGTTAACAAATCGTCTTATTGTAGAATTACTTTAGATGCGCTTTTAGTGAAACAAAACATCAAAATGAAACTTGCAAATGAAGAACAGTGTCAACTTTCTCACTTAGTTTTTCAGATCGACATTTTTGCTTTTTGAAAATATATACATGTACAACACCTTTGAAGTAATAATATTTTTTAGCATTTCCGTGGATTGGATCTTTTCTGCGTAACTACGTCCGATTGACAACTGTACAGACAGTCTATTTAATTAGTCTACTAGCTTTCTGCCCGCGGCTTCGCCCGCGTGGATTTCGGGATTGGGTTTATAGAGGGTTAAGAGTCATAGCTTTTGCCCTCGGCTACATATGCGCGGAAGTCGGTTTATGTCGCGAAGGTTTTATTGCGCTTCCCGTGGGACTATCCGTTTTTCCGGGATATAAAATACCGCAAACCCTTGCTCAAGAATCATTCTATCTATTGATGAAAACCGCATGAAAATCTGTGCAGTATTTTTTGAACGAAGCCTTTATTGCGCATCCCGTGGGATCTGACGATTTTTCCGGGATAAAAAGTACCCTATTATTTAATCCGGACTTTTATCTTTACGTCTGCAAAATTTCAAAGCAATCGGTTCAGTAGTTACGGCGTGAAAGCGGAACAAAAACACTCACTTTCCAATTTATAACATTAGTAATTTATTAGACTATATATTTTGTACGCCAATTTCACCATTTTATGTGCAAATATTGACTAACCGTTTGCATGAAAAAAGTTCACGCGAACTCTGACATCGTATTGAAACGTACTCTTGACATTTGCATGTACAATCGTAATATTGTTTTATATAGGTATAAAAAAACAGACTTTTCAGAGCGCTTAGCATTGCGTTTGAACATGATATCTGACAGCAGAAACGGCGACGTCCGGCTCGTCGCGGCCGGCGCCGGCGCCGGCGCCGGCGGCACGCAGGCCGGCGGACCGCACGCAGAAGCTGGTGACGCCGGACAAGTCTCCTGTCAAGGTGTCGGAACCCGTTACGCCCGGTCAGATGCATAAAGGTGAAGGTTTTTAACAATAGCTCTGGGCTTGTCCATTAATCACTTGAGGCTTGAAAGGGGTGGGGCCCCTCCCCACCCACAAAAACAAAAATCACGAAAATAACACAAGGAGGGAGGGGGAGTAGTAAGATATCACGTGTATTTATTTTTTCGTGATACATGTTTTTCGTATGATTACACTCTTCGTTTATTATTATTTTTATGGCAATCAATTATAGTTGATACCTGTATTGGTATAAGGTACTAAAAATTTACGTGATGTTGGAAGGGGGGGGGTAGTCTTAAACCTCACTACGTATCACCACGGAGGAGGGGGGGGGGGGGTTTAATCACGTGTTTAATGGACGGCCCCTCTTATTATGCCTATTAGCTTATTATCAACATTAAAACACTCATGATATTATTATCATTATATCATCTAAACGCGTGATATTATGAATTTCAAAAAAAGAACATTCTCATGCAATGACATTTTCACCACCAGATCGCAAAAATTTTGAAAAAAGAACAATAAATTGTAGATTAATTCGTAATTTCGGATTCTCGTCTTATCGTGTTATATCCCGCCATTTTTTCACTCGAGTATTGGAAATCTTTTATAGAGAATTCACATCATGATTGTAGATAAAGTCTTGTATGCAACTGTTATAATTAGTTATAAAAAAACTCATGTGATACTATTAAACCCACATTCGTGTTTTAATACCCCTGATTATACAACAGTTGCATAAATAACTTTAATTTACATAAAAGGCATAATAAGATTCATTTCAAATGTAGGTATTTGTCCATAGAAGTTCCAAAGAGATAAGAAGGAGCAAGTTTGTTAAAAAACCTGCACATGCTTTTTAAAAGTTAAATATAGAGGACATGTTTATTAGACGTTTCGACGTATACATAACGGGGTTATGGAGAAGGTTCAATAAAATTAAAATAATAGAATTTTTTGATATCAAGTTAATTTGCACGATTGTTCTTCTTCGAGTAAGAATTTATTGATGTTTTATTAAAACTAGTGTGATTGTAACAAAGAAAAGCTGGTTATGATAGTAAACAACTATTTTTTTTTTATGGGATAGGGGGCAGCAAACGAGCAAACGGATCATCTGATTGTAAGCGATAACCATTGCCCATGGACACCCGCAACACCAGAGGAGTCAGTTGGGCCTCCAGCACCCTCACTCACTCGGCGAAACACAGCGCAAGTGCTATTTTACGCCGGTTTTCTGTGAGGCCGTGGTATCACTCCGGTCGAGCCGGCCCAATTCGTGTCGAAGCATGGCTCTCCCACGAAAAAAACGCCAAAACTATCCAAATCATTATCTTAAATATCCACTGAATTCCAGGTCTTGGTCTGATGGGCGGTCTCCGCAAGCCCACCCTTCTCCTGCCCCCTTCCACGGGAGTCACGCCTGCTAGGAGCTTTGGTGCCGACGGTATGACAATAGCGTTGTGTATGCACATATCTAAAATGCATTACAATTTTAATATTTTAGCAATGTAAATCCAATATTTATTTGGGTAAAAATTAATGTGTGACAAAATTATATTAGTGCCATGAATGAACATACTTTAAAAAAATATTACAATTTTTCACCTTCCAATGTATTTAAATTAGGCAATTTTATTTCAAACTCGAAGTCTATTAATCGGAATTAGGAGAGTCTTCACAAAATCTATAGGTGTAATTCTATATTGTCTCCTCTTTTTAAATACTAACATTAAATAAAAAATAATTTATTTCCATTATAGTAGGGGAGCCCAAGCGGGGATTTTTGAGTGACTCGAGCGTGTCAGAATATTTTATAGGGAGAATCCTTGCACCCTTTAATGTACCTCTACCAAGTATGAACCCTCCATATGGTGGGGTGTGTTGAGGGGAACCCGTCTGATTAGTAAAAAAAAATCGATTTTTAGAAATACTGGAGCGCGTCAGTCGTTTAAAGTATGTACGCGCATTATATTTCTGGTAACTATTAGATATTAATCTGACGATTAATTCGAGAGGGCTGGCCGTAACGAGCGGTTGAAAAATAAAAGTTATTCGAGCGTGTCAGACATTCAAAGTGTATGTCCAACTAAAGCTTAAAAAGTGTCCTATTAAAATATCTGACTTGGACATGACACAAACTCATAATATATTTTTGTATATGTTAAAAAAAGGTGATCTTAAGATACTCCAGCGCGTCAGATTTTTATGCAGGAGGGTGAAGTTGATGTCATAGTCCTCCTGAATAATAATCTGACAATTTTATGGAGGGATATCGCTAGTCTGACCATTTTGAAGGAAATTTAGAAATAATGTATCCGCATTTACGTACAGAGATTGGATAATTTATTAATATAACGTTAAATATAGATCATTCCAATTTAAAATAAATTACAGATCATTAAAATTTAAAATACATAATTTAGTCTTCGTCTCCATTCGACCTATCTTCGAACTTTGTTTCCACTTCAACTTCCTCTACCGTTATCTTTATGGTTATGATTTATCGCTTTGAACTGTCAAAATACAAAAGACCAATTTCAACTCGCGTAATATATAACCCAACATCTTGCTTGATATTTATCCTGCGTGTTATTTAACAGTTCGTTGTAATAAATTGTTAATATATCACGTTGGTGATATATGTGGTTTCATTTTAATTCATATTGTTTCATTTATATCTCTAATAATGTTCTCACTGCTAAGGTGAAAAGTTGTATGTGTCACGCGAGAGAAAAGTTATTTCCATCTCGTGCCTTTGAATCCCTCGCGACGCTCAGGATTCTAATGTAGAATCACTCGCTGACGCTCGTGATTCAATTATTAGAATCCTTCGCTTACTCGGGATTCAAAATTAGCACTCCCTTGAAAAAACCAACTTTCCTCTCTAGTTGAACAAATAACTATTTTTATTTTACTATTGACAACTGCCAAATGGGATTTCGTTATTGGAATAGATACTAAAACAGTACTTGGTGAAGGTATTGGCATCTTTATTCTGAACTGTAGACTCGTCTAATGCGTATTAAACTATAGCTTCCCTGCCAACGTTATCAGCCAGCTTGGGAAGGCCGAGCGCGGACGCGTCGCCTAAAAAGAAAGGCCGAGGCAGGCCCCGGAAAAGCGACAAGGATAAGTCCTCCAACTCGACGGATCTCTTCAGGTTAGTCATTTTTTTATACAGAATGGAAAAATGTACTCTCATTTGTATTATTTTTGTTTCTGCTGAGACAGAAAAGATAATAAATCTAAATGCACCTTTAAGTCTATGTTATCGTGCTTAGTCATTAAGTGATAGAATGTGACAGTAACCTATAACTTTAATGGGAAATTTAATTTGATGCCCATATTTGCAATTAACTGTTAATCTGTTTATTTCTGAGAATCATAATTTGGGTGGATGCGTTTTAAAATTTGCTAGTCTGTACACATAAAACAAAGATTTCTTAGTTACCTCAACTTAAGTTCCTTCTATTAAAATTTTTAAAACGGGCATTATTAATAAAAATAAAATTGGACTGTATAAAGCATTTATAATGCGATATACCTTAAAAAAGAGAAACATGAAAATCGAAAAAAAAAACCTAAATATGTGCACTTTGGATGAAAAAAAGTAATTGCAAATGTATGGTTATTTAATAATGACGACATTAAATCCTTCATTAAAATATGCGATATTTAATACGTTTCAGTCAAATATTATTTTTTAACCATTTCGAACGATAAAAGTAACGCCATATATTATAATTTTTAAAACCATAGAAATTAATACAAGAGATAGCAATCTATTTATTCCTTATTGAAGGTTAGGCAGAGGTGTAACTAAACATTTTAATTATTTCTTAAATTCAATTTTCAATTAACAATTTTTTAAATTCTATATATAATAAGAGTACTCTTTTAGCTGAGAAATATTGTAGAACCAACAGTACACCTGCGCGCTGCGGCGCTGTCGCGGGTCGCTCAAAAACGCTCCATACTAAAAACACTGCAATCGTGACGTCACAACTAAGTAAACGCGCCTAATTTGTATGAGCGTATAAACAAATTTTAAAATAACTTTGCTATTTGTACGTTTATAGGTATACTTTCTATATAGAAAAATGTTACATTTAATGTGAGAATGCTAGAAATGTGTTCGTTTCATTAGAATTACGTAAATAATAATTGCTCATTTTATAGAAATCTAAAAACAATATAAATTAATAATAAAAACTGAAATTTCTAAACTACGATTTTTAATTCGAGTCAGTAAAATGACAAGTGCAACTGTCACTGATACAAAAAAGGGTGACCCACTACAACCCACTACAATAGTGATGTTCGGCAATCAATAGATTTAGACATTTAGTCATGATTTATTTTATTAGGTATCAAAGCGTTTTTTATTGTAAATATGTAATACATACCATATTAAATAATATGATTTGTGACACATGACACTGGAAATGTCATTTTACTGACTCGAATTAAAAATCGAACTTTATATTGACATACTTTCATGAGATATAAATTGCTCAAATCAGATAATCTAATATATATAAATCTCATGTCACAATGTTTGTGCTCAATGAACTCCTAAACTACTTAACCGATTATAATAAAATTCGCACACCATGTGCAGTTCGATCCAACTTGAGAGATAGGATAGTTGTCATCATCATCATCATCATCAATTTTAAAAATTCTTTCACCAATAGAAAGCCACATTATTGCGGAGTGTCATCATCATCATCATCATCATCATCATCATCATCATCATCATCATCAGCGGACGGCGCGCGATGGCTTCGGGTTTAATTCAGTTCGCTTTCGTGCTCGCTTCGGGGATTATTAATATTATGCCCAACGAAGTGGGCGCGGGTCAGCTAGTTATAATATAAAAACGGCCATAATCAGTTGTAGTCGTCTACCCTGTCCTATTGTGTGACCGCCAGGAACATCGGCGGCGGCGGCGGCGGCGGCGAAGGCAAGCTGTCCGCGCCGGTGCCGGCTTCGTTCCTGCAGTACCGCGGGCCGCCCGGCGAGGTCGGCTCCGACAGCGACCTCGCGCTCTCCAGGTGCTCTCCGCTGTGCTCCCCCCTCACTCTTACCTGCCCCCCCACTGCACTGCACTGCACACTACACTTACTAATTATCACGGTTACAGGGTCCGACACTAGTCAGATAAATCAGACAAAGTCAGATTTTTGGCCATTGGTCAGTTAAAGTCGGCCTTTTTGGAAAATGGTCAGTTTTGTCAGATTTTTTGACGAACCGGAGACCGTTTTCTTTTTGTTTTTATCACATTTCTATTCTAAAAATGTGATAAAAATTAAATAAATAAAAATGAATATGGTCACTGCATTGACATTTTAAAATATTAATAATATGCAAGTGTTGTACTATAAATCAAAGTTTTCTTTGAATTGTGAATTCCTAATTCCAAT
Organism: Scirpophaga incertulas; assembly: GCA_036419045.1. NCBI lineage: Eukaryota > Metazoa > Arthropoda > Insecta > Lepidoptera > Crambidae > Scirpophaga > Scirpophaga incertulas. Next base: position 8,303,434 of record CM071646.1, on the reverse strand, counting down.
ATTACATACATACATATACTCATGGGAACGACCCATGGAGGTAGGCTGAGATCATTTTTTCACTTGTTATGTTCCAAACGTACTTCCCTAGCTTCCTCGACTTTCATAAATATTTTCATGTACGCTCGTAAATAACAATATTACGACAACAAATTAACGCCCAACTTGGCGTTGGTTCGACCAGGAGACGTATTTTTGAATCATTAGACGTGAATTTGGAATTCAAATACGAATACAAATCGTGCGCGAAATTATTTTCTACTGCTTACAATTTTATAGATTTTTGATTCACTTGAATTTAGTGTTGTCATTAAAAACAAATTCTTAATTAGATTCCGCTTCACGCAGAAAAATTAAATATCACAACAACAAAAACAAAAAACCGACGATGACGTGAAACGGATTACTGTCAACGTCACTTTAGCGTTGGATATTCTACTAGTAGAAATCAAAAATGAATGGGTTGAACCACTCGTTGCACAACGCACGAAATCAAAGTTCAGAAATAGTGAATTCCGTAATTCGTATATGAATTTCACGATTTCGAATGCGAATTGGTTTCTATTGTTTTAAAAATTCGCCTCTAGTTCTAGCTTGAGCCGGCCCCGGAGCACATGTCGGTTGAATCGTGAAAGCACACCCCGCCATGTGCCCCGCGTGGCCCAGAGAACACTTACTACACTATTTAGAAAATTAAAAGTATTTTTTTTAAATACAAAATTTTATTAAATGCGCTAAAAAGAACAAAATAATCTTTTACATATAAAAGCTTGTCGTTACTTTTAATTTAATTTCCGACTAAAATACCAAGCTTAGCAAACCCTTTCATTTGATACCCATATTGTAGGGGTGCATTATAAATAATTGGTCCGCCATCTTGGGAAAGTCCGCCATATTGGATTAAGAGTGAAGTCACATTATTTATCGAGGTGATCTTTGCAAGCCCTTTCATTTGATACCCATATTGTAGGGGTGCATTAAAAATAATTGATCTGCCATCTTAGTAATGCCGCCGGACTTAGAATAACGTCACACACATAATCATGCATTGTCATCCGACTTACACGTGCATGCAAAATTTCAGCTCAATCGGAGACCGGGAAGTGGGTCAAATTAAGATTCCAAGATTTTCGTACATAGTTACAAGTGAAGCTAATATAAAAGCTTGTAAAAAATATCATCTCATAGTATATCACTTTGAGGCTATAACGCTCCGCCATATGAGATACCTACTGGAAAAAACTTTATATTAATGTATAGATTTAATCAAGTTTTAGACAATTAATAAATAAATTATTAAATAGATTAGATTGGAAAGAAAATCACTATAGTTGGTATATTACTTCGGATATTGTAACGTTGAAGCGGCAAGATTAGTCTATTTCAGTTATTTTCAGTGTCATGACGCATACTATTGTGGGTATCTGCGGCGAATATTGAAAGTATTTTCGTGCTCCAAAAAAGAGTAATTCGCGCTACCTATAATATAAAACAATGAGAATCACTCAGAGATTTATTTAAGGAAATAAATATAATGACATTAGCGTGTCAATATATTTATGAAAATTTAATATAATTATGTTTATAAGAACTACGATATATTTAATACAAATTTTCAAATTCATCATTTAAACACGAGAAATAAAAATAAGCTTGCCGTTTCGACATACAGGCTTCAAAAAACTAGAGGTTCGTTCTTAGGGAAATGTGTAAATTTTTATAACACACTTCCAGAAAATTTACTGCTTTACCGTTTCATAAATTTCAAGCACATATTGAAAATACTCTAAAGAAAAAGGGTTTTTTTTTTTTTTTTTTTTTTTATGGCCTTTGCGGCAGACGAGCAGATGGCCCACCTGATGGTGAGTGGTAACCATCGCTCATGGACATCTGCAATGCCAGGGGCACAGCTCAGTCTCTGCCTACCTGGAGAGAAATACTCTTTTTAGGCCTCGTTTGAAGACGGCCATATCGTAGTGCTCAGGAAACACCGCAGCAGGGAGCTCATTCCAAAGTTTGCACGTACGCGGGAGAAATGAACGCTGAAACCGAGCTGTACTGGAGCAGATCGGTTCCAGGTAGTACGGATGGACTTTGCTGCGGTGGCGGGTGGTGCGATGGTAAAAAGGTGATGTGGGCACCATTGCAAAGAGTTCCTCGGAGCACTCCCCGTTGACGAGCCTATATAGGACGCAGAGAGATCCAAAGTCTCTCCGCTGCTCCAGGGTCTCTGTTGAGGCTGTAATATTGGGGTCTCCTACGATGCGGAAAGCACGCCTTTGCAAGGAGTCAAGTGGGTCGAGCTGATATTTGGGAGCTCCAGCCCAGAGGTGTGAGCAGTACTCCATGTGAGGCCGAATTTGGGCTTTATAAAGCTTCAGGCGCTGGCTGGGTGTGAAGTACCGCTTCGCTCTGTTCAGAACTCCCAGTTTTTTGCTCACCAATTTGGTTTTGTCCTCCAAGTGACTCCCAAACTGCACTGTAGCAGAGATTTCCACACCGAGGATCCCAATAGAGTCTGTCATTCGAAGAGCAACTCCTTGGAACTGAGGCACTACGATAAATGGGTCCTTCTTCGCAGTATTACATGGTCAATGATTTCTTGAATGATAAAAATGCTTGGATGTAAATTTTGCGATATATAATTTTAATGATTCTATAATAAATGATATATTTGTTTTGTACCGGACATATACATATCAGATTTGTTTAATGCGATATGATTCTTGTGACGGAAATATACATTTGTTAGTTGTTTTAACTTGTACCGGAGGTTGGGTTCAGACTGTGTATCTGAAGCCGGCTTCCTACTGACGACTCTGTGATGATACAGGGAGAAAAAAAAATTGCCCTTGTTGGTTCTTTCCAGAGGGGCTATCGCACTAATAAATCGCAAGCGAAACGCAACCGAACCGTTCGGCTTAACCAATCCGAACGCCACAATAACACGTCATCTGTTCGATGACGTGAAATTAACTAAGGGTAAACAATAAAAATGGCGGCGTTCAGGGATTTTCAACCTTTTATTACAATGTTTATTTGTATATTGAGGTGTATAAAAACTACATTGCATTACAAATTATTTATTACGTAACAATATAATTGTAATCAAAAGTAATAACTACTACATTCATTTTATTAGTCTGAGTCAGACTCAAAGTCAGATGAACTTTCACCAACACTAATTATAAGGCGATCACTGATGTCATCAGTGATCCTATCTAAAGTGAACATTTTTTGTTCTTCTTTAATTACGTGATCCTCACAGCTTTTCCAGTTCTCTGCAGTTTTACTTTTTAATTTAGTAGGATTATTTTAACTATGAATTTACAAGAAATGTTTTGAACACCAGTCTTTTTAGGTTCTTTACAGTAGTCGCACCTTGCAATACTTGTGTGAAACTATTATAATCTAAGTTATTTATTATTTTTAAACTAAATAAATAATATTTACTGTTTAAAACTAAACGAGGTAGTTATATATAGAAAGATATAATAGTAATTATTATGTTTAAATGAACCAATAATTTGTTTTGGTTACATTTTATCTCGGAATAAAAAGTGGACCTATAAAAGAAACCTTTTTATGATTTGTTTACATTTAGTTAATTACCTAAACAAACGGAGTATAGCTCTCGGATTGGTTGAGTGGAACGATTTGGTTTCGTTTCAGCTGCGATTTGTTAGTGCGATTGCCCCCCAGTACAAGGTCTCCTACCGTAGACTTGTGAACCAATGGCGTAGCATCTTTGACATTCAAATACATACATACATACACTCACGCCTTTTTCCCACGGGGGTAGGCAGAGATTACGTCCTTCCACTTGCTACGGTCCTTACATAAAGTGATTGTAAAATCCTTTTTGAAGAATACATTTTTGATTTAGATTTTTATGATTATTAGATCGTCGAGCAGCAGTTCGGTGTGGTCGCAGTCGTGCTCGTCGTGCACGCACTACGACGACAACGGCTCCGGCCATTCCTGCTCCTTGAGCTCCAGCGACAAGTGAGTTGCCTTATGTTAGGGTTAGCTCGAATATCATTACTGCCTTATGTCTCATAGTCCAGAGGTCGAGTCGTATGCATCTTGTTTTTTATTTTTTATTAATAAACACCGAGTCCCAACACATTTCAACTATGTCGATATTGCAGTAAATTGGGCTTTTAAATCAGGTACCAGCGGAACTCAAACTAGACCAAAGCCTATATCTTGAGACCCGCAGGTCTTCCAAAAACTTTCCAGGTTGGATGACAATATGATAACCTTTGTAAACTTTATTATTTAACAGTTTTTCAATGTTGATTATTATTTCAATATTTTGTGTTTTGTATATCTATGTGTGTGTGTGTGTGTAGGTGTGTTGATTATGTGAATGATTATATGATGATATGAGTGTGTGTGGTGTGTACGTATATAATAAATAAATGAGTCAGGAGTGCATACAGTTGTGTGAAGTATCCAAGATTTATATTGAAGTAGAGGGCATTAAGTTTACTGTTTCATCATAAGTCAGTGAGTATAGCCAGCCCAGAATAACCCTCTTACATTTGACAAGAGAGGCCGCTACTATATCAGTTATTGTGTTAACTTTGTTGTATTATACGCAAGGAAGTGAGTAGCTGGGACTGCGTCTAGCAATTCCAGATTTTGCTATGGGTAAAGATATCCTAAAGACGCGTTTACTCTTTATGAGTGCGTAATCTGTTCGATATTTTAGAGTTTCGTGCCTCATTGTATTAGTAGGCAATGAGGCTTCAGGTCACGACGTGTGAGAATGTTATGTTGAAATGTATGTGAGTAAGCCTCATGGTCCATAAATTGTGACGTATATAAATGTGCTCATGGTTCATAGGTTGAGACATCGTCCATAGGATATGACGTATGTGACAAGTTGAGAAGTATGTAAGTGAGGCTCATGGTCCACAAGTTTTGTGCCTCGTGACGCGCAGGTTGAGACTTATGTGAGTGTGCCTCACGATGCGCAGATTGAGACATATATGATAGTGCCTTGTGGTCTACTATAAATTACACACTTATTACTTCAGACTAGTGATTGTAATCCGGCGTCATTTTCATTCCGACCGGATACGAACGGACCCCCATCAATCCGGCCGGATTAAATGAAGATGATTTTCGCTTTTTAGTACAAAATAAGTGAGTTAATCAAGTGTTACTGCACTTATATGTAGGTAGTTTATAAAAAATAAATCACAAATATATAAAATCGACTTCAAAATAAAAATAATCTTTATTCAACATAGACCTTTACAGGCACTTATTGACGTCAAAACAAACAAAACAAAAAAAAAGCTTAAAAAAATCAAAAACCTTGTCCGTACGTACGAATTAGAAAAAAAAATATTGACTGCTGTTCGGAAATTGGGAGAGCCTTCTCGAGAAGAACAGGCAAGAAACTCTGAAGGTCTATTTTTTATCTCCTCTTTTCAATGTTAATGATTATAATAATATAATATAAAAATACAATATAATATAAGATACAATCATACGTAATACGATTATAGTCGTATGTATGTTTACATACACATATAAAAATAATACAATATTATAAATAATGTTGTTACCAAACATGGCTCTATGAATATTGTCCCTATTCCCAAACTATCCAATATTAAGACTTCACTTCCTAACCAATGTTAAGACAAATATTCATTTCTTAACCAATGTTAAGACAAATATACAACAAGAAAACAATTAAAATTTAGTAGTGTAGGTAACTAGTAATAATTTTACGACGTAACGAGTAGCTCAGTCTTTCTAGATTTCACTTTCACAGATAGATCAATTTATAAGTAACAATGTTAATTATCAAGTAACTATAATATCTAATAGATACAATTAACCTTACGTAATTAACTGAAATGAGATCAAATTCATCATTATTAAAGTATTTGAGAATGCTAACAAACAAGATTATGACAGATTAATGATTATTAACTGCTTGCACCGGATCCGGTCGGTTCCGGTATATTGATACCGGATCCGGTAACCATTAAATGATGCCGGATCCGCCGGATTACCGGATCTGTTTTTCCGGATTGCAATCCCTAGTTCCGACCATGCAGCACGAATAACGCATATTGGGCCGATCCGGTCTAGCTATTCAATACGGCCTTTACAGGGACTTATTGGCGTCTACAACAAATTTAAAGGCCACAAAGCCACGTTAAAACAGACAAAACCTGTTCGGAAATTGAGAGAGCCCTTTTGGAGATCAAGCAAAATATTCTGAGGTCTATTGTTTATTTCCTAATGTGACGCCAACGTATAATTAACTTGATGTCCGATTGCCACAATGCCGTCTAGTTCCAGCGGCCCAGAGGCGGGGCCCGGCCCGGAGCGGGGCGCCAGGATGTCGCGGCGAATGCTCTCCGAAGAACCCACTACACCCGTCAAGGTACGTATACATTGATATGTCTATACATTAGGCACATATTTGTTGGTTTTGATCAACTATGGTTTTTCATATTAGGGAGCATTCAAGTATTACGTAACGCAATTTGGGGGGAGGGGGGTCCCGTTAAAAGTTACAGGGGCGGGAGGGGTTCTGTCTTACAACACGTTACGTAACATTGTTTTTTTTTTGACGTGACAACGTCTATTAAATTGGTACGGCGTGGAGTCATTCTCGAAAACACCGTAACGGCCGAATCTGACGCCACACGGAGCCACGCACATTACTCATAATAATTAATTTATGTATAACTTCAGAAGCAGAAAATTTAAACAAACTATTAAATAAAAATATAAATGTTATACATTACTTTATTTTAAATAATTCCATTGCACCCAGAAAAAATTACCATGTAATAGACGTTGTCACGTTCAAATATCGGTAGACGGAGTTCTACAGACAACCAATTTTTTTTTAATAAAAAAATTGTGATATAAAACTCCCAAATTGGCAACCCTTTTCGTTTACGTTTTACGGGCAATCCCTCGATTGTATTAGTCTGGTCGTCATTTTTAATTTGTTCCCGCAAGTTGGCAAATCTTTTCGTTTATATTTCACGTGGATTGTATTATATGTCATTTAATGTTGTTTTCGTTCTCAGTATTCGTTAGTGTTTAGTACCAAGGATAAAAATTATAACATGACTAGGGTAAAAATGATTACTTGAGTGTTACGTAACGTTTATGTTGGGGTGGAATACAGAAAACGTTACGGTGCGTTACAAGGTGGGGGGGTCGAAAATCTTAGAAACCTCAAAAGTACCTCAAAAGTAACAGTATTTCTCCACTATGTAATGGATGTTATTATACACTAGCTGTGCCAGCGACTTCGTCCGCGTGGAATAGTTATTTTGAGCATCATATTTATTTTTGCAAACAACCACCTCGGCTGTTACCCGATCTTGACAACGGGACATATCCAAATTTAATTACCATAAAAACGATTCTAGTGAGTTAACATTAAAAGATAGACATATACTGTCGCGGACTTTTTTTTAGATAATTTTTTAAGAGGAATAACTCTTTCATACATATTTTTTGGTAAGAACAGTTTTCGCAGCGCACGCAACGGAAGCTCAAAGATGAATAATTTTCCCCGTTTTTTCCATTATTTCTTCGCTCCTATTAGTCGCAGCGTGATGTTATGTAGCCTAAAGCTTTCCTCGATAAAGAATTTTTCAATTCGAACCAGGAGTTCCAGAGATTAGCGCGTTCAAACAAACTCTTCAGCTTTATATATCTATTAAAAAAACCGCATGAAAATCGTTGCGTAGTTTTATGCATACATACGGACAGACAGACGGCGGATAGCGACTTTGTTTTATACTATGTAGTGTACCATATCGACGGTCCCTACGTATAAGAGGATAAGTGTAAAACTAAGGTTTACAGAGGGGCTATCGCACTAATAAATCGCAACCGAACCGTTCGGCTTAACCAATCCGAACGCCACAATATTACGTCATCTGTTCGATGACGTGATATTCTAGCTCTCGGATTGGTTGAGTGGAACGATTTGGTTTCGTTTCAGCTGCGATTTGTTAGTGCGATTGCCCCCCTGGAGAGTGAAATGAAAGGTCAAATCGCTCTAGAAATAAAAATACTTTCAGCTTTGAATATATTGTTTGCGTAATGTGTTATTATAGTTAGACATTTTTTAAGTGTTTTTAAAGATATTTAATTTATGTACATTTTCTATAAAAAAACAGACAGATGACCGTTTTTACACCGTTATTGAAATAAAGCCACATCAGACAAATCTTAGATAACCGTTTGTACGTAGGAAGAAATAATGCAATTTTTTATGATAAAATGCTAGTATTACCTGTATAAAAAGAAAAAAATATAATTATTTGTTTACAATGGTACCTTAAACATCTCTAGATCTTTTAAGCAAAAATATAAAAAATAAATTAATGAAGACCGTGAATGACGTTAAGACAAGACCGCGTTTGCACAGAGTGGCGCGCATTTTAAAACGTAGTACAAAATGACAAGCATACATATCCGCGTCTACGGCACCAATTCCATAAAATTATAATACTTGTTTTCATATACGGTTTGTGTATGTAGTAAAATACTATATGTATATATACTATATGTATATGTAATAAATACAATTTTAAAAAACATCATGTATTGATATGAGCGTATGGACAATCTAAAACCATTTATTAATATGTGTAATAAAAAAAATTGACCATTTTCGACATGACCTTTTATACGTAGGGACCGTCGATATATAGTAAGGTCAAGGTACACCTTAATCATCGCGCCTACCAATGTAACACAGTCATTGATTTGAGTTTTTATACCAGAACTGCAGTTTTTTTTTTTTTTTTTTTTTTTTTCCTCAGGAGAGGAGGCTGAGAATCCATCATGGATACCAACGCAACAGGCAAGCAGGGATGCGTTGATTATGTCGGACTCCTGGTACTGTCGAGACGGCTCGACTACACAGACCTACCGACTAAACTCAGCCTAGCCTTTGGTCCTATTGACCCTACTGGCTTTATTGACGAGAGGGCCGCACCTCAGGAGAGGCACGGTTAGCGCTACCCCATGGTGAGGGTATATGCGCTAGAAGAAGGCACGGATCTCCAGAGTGGGACCGGCCAGTATTGATAAGGACCTATTCAGGCTAAGCAGAAGGCTGCCGTTTAGGGGTTGACAAAGGGGAGCGACGGCTCAGACGCCGCCGCTTGCAGGTCTAGAAGTTCCTGCGTGAGTTGGTTGGGAGTGTCGCTAAGGACATGTCGCGGTCTACGAATCCTCTGCCGGTATTGATTAGTGTTGCCTTGTGACAGGCTCACAGTTGGTGGTATTGACGGTTCTGTAGATATGGCGGTAAAATACTGGATAGTTGACAATGTACACTGCGGTATTTGTGAGGGTTACAAACGTGCTGCCACACTCGCAAGCACCACATGCTGACGTCACCGTAGTTCCATCAGGTGGATTGTCTATTTGTTATATTGGCACCGTGCACGATGACAGCGCCAACAATGGGTTACAACTGAGGCGGACTTTGAATTGTCAAATGGCTGACAAACAAATAATTTCAATGAAAAATTGTAATTTACAAATATTCTACTCAATCATTTAGATCTATAGTGTCGATAATAATGTTGACCTTTTTTATTTCCCTTCTAAAATGGCTCAATTAATAAATTTCAGGTAATAAATATGGCCATATTTTCCATTATTTCAAATATATTACTTGATTATATTCAGTACATTTGCATTATTGTTTTCTTTATTGTTAATGCGTTCCATATGTCGTTTGTATCTTGAAGGCCACATTTGGGTTAAGCCTTGCAGAGGTGTATGTAGCAGGAAATATTCTTGGGACGTGACTAGGACTGCCCTGTTCATCAGCTTTTTCGCCCCCAATAAAGTGCGTACTACAAATCCTGGAATGTGGCTTTGGGTCTCACGTTCCATCGGTATTGAAATAAAATAACAAATAAATCAACTTAATCATTGTAACATGCCACTACAACATATAAAATAGAATAATAAAAATATTATTTTTTAAGTTAGCTTACTTTTTCCTCTTAGCGATTATCCATTTTATTCGTTGGTCTCATTTCCAACTTGCTCGCGGAAATTTATAGAACTTTTTATCACTATTTTGCCATTGTTTTTACAGTTAACTGCGCAGCAGGTATCGTGGCCTATGTTTATTTTAAAACTGAAATGAATATTTTGCTAGTAACAACAGACAGTTGGTCCTCCCATAGTTCCATTTTTGGCCACGGCGAGCGCTGCGATCGATTCGTGGTTCCCCCACCTCTTACTTCGCACCTAGCCAATAGAGAAAAGTTTAGTCTATATAAATGTGTGACGTCATAATATTTGGATTGAGTTATAAACGCCAATAAAGACCAAGGTTGCTGTTTAGGACTTATGAGTTTCGGACCGCGGAAAAGGAAATTTAAAAAAGTAATAAAAAAAAAAGATTTTGACATTATGGTTTTCGGTACTTGACTGTCACTTCGGATTTTTTCACGGCATTTTTATTGAGTTTATTTACGGCGGATTAATATTTGCATATTACGGTTTCGACGGGATTACAGGAAAAGTGGTCGGCCACGCGTTCTCCTATTTATACACTACAAGTATTGTAGTATATGATATATATTTATAACCACATACGGTAGGGCACATTAGTACACACAAAACACACTTTCAAGCCAAGCCAGAACTACGGACCGGTAAGCAATATTATTATATAATTAAATAATATAAGCAAATAACGGGCGTTCGGGAAAACGCAACATTTTTTGGTAGCAGAGCGTGGTTTCCTTTTCGGTTACGGACCTGTTATTTTGTAAATTCTTTGATATGTCGGACGGTTACAACGAAATTCGTCGCATATTGCAATGGTTGGTAAGCGCATTTTCTCTGGTGAGTAGACCAGACAGGGTTGAGGCCTTGAAAGAGCGGGCTTCAAATGCGAGCAGATACATGGCGGACCTGGATCAAGCTTTACAAATGTGTTATGATAGGGCTGACATGAATCCAGACAATGAAACTTTGCAGGCAAGGTTGATTCAAGCTCAGGCAGACTACGGGCAGTGCTTGGAATATTATGACAGCATTATTCAGGCGGTAAGGACACTGGATCTGGCCAGTAGTCCCACGGTTAAGGGTCAGTCAAGTAGTAATGCCTCAATTTATACTAGATTGCCGGATTTAAATTTGCCCAAGTATTCTGGTGGGTATGAAACTTGGATGTCATTTATTAACATTTTTGATTCCTTGGTACATTGTCGGATGGATATATCACACTCACAAAAATTAAGTTATCTGTTGAGTTGTCTATCGGGAGACGCTCACCAGGTTATTTCACATTTAACCATAACAGATAACAATTATGAGACTGCAAGGGCGCTATTGATGGGCAGATATCAAAATATTAGGTTAATTGCGGATGCCCATGTGGCAAAGATATTAAATTTGCCTTATTTAAGGAATATCATGTTTATAAGGGATGATTTTTTAAATCCATTAAAGGTGGCCTATAATTGTTTGGAGAAATTAAATTTACCAGTAACGGAGTGGTCATTCTTGTTGCTCCATATTGTATTGAATAAGTTACCCTCTGATTTAAAATTAAGATTTGAACAAAAATATGGAAGCGGAGATGAGGCAAGCCCGTTGCCTAAATTTATTGACCTTTTGACCTTTTTGGAGGAAGAAGCACGGATTGTTGACAATGTAGGCTCACCTCCTGCAACGGCTACCTCAGGGCCATCTGGGAGGCCTGTGTCCAGTCAGGGAAGACCTGTATTCAGTCAGGGTAGGATTAGGCCACCCACTCGGGGGACTAGGGTAGGTATGGCTACATCGGACCATACTATTAATAATAGGTTGCAATCCAAGCGGGTTGGTTGCACCTTTTGTGGCATCATAGGCCATTTCATATCTAAATGCCAACATTTTATAAATTGTTCCCCTCAACAGCGGAGGCGTTTTGTGCAAAATAACAAGTTATGTTATTTTTGTTTAGGGGATCATCTTGTTAATAGTTGTACAGTGGCACGGCCATGTATTCATTGTAACGGCAAACATCACGGGATGTTATGCCTGAATAGGAATGGTGGAGTTAGGCCTGCAGCGGGACGGATTGGTTCTCCTTCAGGAGGGGGTCAAAGCGGACAAGTACGGACTTCACCTCCTCATTCTGGACGAGCGTCGCCTCGACGGGTGGACGTGCGCGCGACACCTCCATATACGGGTGGGGGTGGCTTTAGGCCTACTTCACAGGCATCTCCACATACGGGTGGGGGAGGCACCGGGCCTATGGTACAAGCACCCTATGCAGCGGGCATAGGGCATATTCAAGCGGACGAATCTCGTGACGTCACTGCGGAACAGTATGCGTCTGCGGCCTCGTATGCAGCGAGAGCGAGGGGTTTCTCACCACCACTCGCGGAACGGCCGCGATTGAGGAACACGCCGCCATCTTTCGGTCATCCGGTTGGTTACCGGACACCGGATGCCAGTTGGCACCTGACTCGGGCACCATTGGGGCGCTCGAGACCCCCTACATATAACCCTCTGGCGCTGTCGGCAGCCCAGGTTTTTAATCGGGTGAATGCTTCATTTCATAGTGACGTTCAAGAATAGGTAGTCGCCGCCGCCTCGCCAAATGCAACCTTTTTAAATACTATTTTATTGCCTACCGTTGCGGTAAGGATTTGTGATATTAACGGTTTTTATGTTAGAGCACGGGCTCTAGCGGACACGGGTTCGCAAGGTTGCATGATAACAGTTAATTTGGCGAGACGATTAGGCCTATACATATTTAATAATAATATTTCGGTTCGTGGCATAGGTGATGTGCTCGTGTCACATGTTTATGGTCAATGTACCTTTAACATTGTTGGAGAATCGGTCTCTCAACCTGTTATTACAGTTACAGCACTAGTGTTGCATGATATTTTAGGAGAACATCCACAGGTGGAATTACCTTCGGAAATTTTGAACTCGGCTTCTCACCTGTCTTTGGCTGACAGAAAATTTTTAAATATTGGAAAAATTGATTTGTTGCTTGGTACTGATGTGCTTGGTCAATTATTGTGCACCGGACGCACTATAAATTTAAATAATAATGGCTTGGTTGCTATACCATCGCACTACGGATATATGATTATGGGCCCAGCATATGATACGGTTTCTGATACGGTTTTTACGGGCGTTTCTCTTTCGGATTTAGTACAGCGTTATTGGGGAGGCATCTTTGAGGCTGTCGTGAAGGTGGCTAAGACACATTTGAGACGTGTTATTGGGGAAACGGTTCTTACGTTCGAGGAACTTACTACGGTCTTTTACAGAGTGGAAGCAACTTTAAATTCACGGCCTTTATGCCCACTCTCTTCGGATCCCAACGATATGGAGGTTTTGACACCGGGTCATTTCCTCATCGGCCAGCCCCTTGCAGCTCTCCCTGAGTATCCCTTTGAGAATGTACCACTGAGTCGACTTTCTCGCTTTCAAATGCTGCAACAGATGTCACAAAATTTTAATAAACGGTTTTATTCGGAGTATTTGCACATGTTGCAGCAGCGGCTGAAATGGACAGATAAAACGGCTCCTGCACGGGTAGGGGATCTTGTCCTGATTAAGGATTCAAATCTTTCTCCTCTACGTTGGCGTAGAGGACGCATTTTGAAGCTTTATCCAGGCTCTGACGGTGTACCTCGGTTCGCAGAGGTCTCGATCGGCGACTCTGTGATGCGCCGTGCGGTGGCAACCCTGTCCCGTCTACCGGTAGACTAGCGAGATGAGGGTTGCTCATCTCGGGGTGGGGGATTGTTTAGGACTTATGAGTTTCGGACCGCGGAAAAGGAAATTTAAAAAAGTAATAAAAAAAAAAAGATTTTGACATTATGGTTTTCGGTACTTGACTGTCACTTCGGATTTTTTCACGGCATTTTTATTGAGTTTATTTACGGCGGATTAATATTTGCATATTACGGTTTCGACGGGATTACAGGAAAAGTGGTCGGCCACGCGTTCTCCTATTTATACACTACAAGTATTGTAGTATATGATATATATTTATAACCACATACGGTAGGGCACATTAGTACACACAAAACACACTTTCAAGCCAAGCCAGAACTACGGACCGGTAAGCAATATTATTATATAATTAAATAATATAAGCAAATAACGGGCGTTCGGGAAAACGCAACAGTTGCATTTCCCAGATTATATACTTTCCCATAACTATTTTTCCTATACTGTTTGTAGGTCAGCCCGGACAATGTTTTTGTTTTGTCTCGTTTCCTTTCCATCAAATTCTGTAGATTGCATTGAATGTTTAGGGCCGCGGTACAAGGTCTTCATCTTCAAAGACACCAGTCAAGCACTCATCCACAGATGTACCCCTTGAGCCGCTGCAGCTCGTGTGGGCCAAGTGTCGGTAAGTTTAAGTTTTAGGCGATTACGCAAATTATCGTAAGATATTCTTTTTGAACTTTATATGGCAATTTACGAGTGAAAAAGTACAATAAGATAAACTGTCGACGAACAGTGTTAGAAGTAAAACCTACAGGATATTTTCTAACACAAATAAATTTGTTAGTTCAGAGTTGCGGCATATATTCGTAATTACAACAAAACGATATGGCAGTCACTCTCTTGAGAAATTACAATAGTTTAGTTTGAACCTTTAACATTGATATAAACATTTTTAGTAAAACACTTTTCTAAAGGTCATTCTGGCATTTAATAAATTACGTTGTTTGAAATGCAATACTGTGCCTACCTTTAATAATACTATAATGTATGTCATTTTTTTGACAATATAAAATGAATACTTTCACTTTAAAAAAAAGTACTTAAAAAGTTTAATTTTTATTTCCTTTTTCAACAGTGGCTACCCTTGGTATCCAGCTTTGATTATCGACCCTAAGATCCCCAAGGGCTTCATGTACAACGGTGTTCCGTTGCCGGTACCCCCTCAAGATGTGCTGAATCTTAAGAAGAACCACTCCCACGAGCCCGTGCTCTACCTTGTGCTATTCTTCGACGTCAAGCGAACCTGGCAGTGGTTGCCTCCTAACAAACTAGAGCTTCTGGGCATAGACAAAAGTGTGGATCAAGCTAAACTCGTCGAATCCAGGAAGCCCACAGACAGAAAGGCAGTTAAGAAGGCTTATGGTGATGCCATGCAGTTCAGGAAGCAAGTAGACGGAGAAGACAAATGACAAAGGTTTAGATATCGGTCCAGGCGACCGTGTGATCGGACGTTTTGCTTTGGTAACTTCTCATTGATGAATATAAGAGCGCCCGATAGTACAGATTCAAGTGATTAAACTAGTAAATTATATATTAAGTGATAAAAAACTGATAAAACAATAGGAATCGAAATGAAGTGGACTATGTGTAAGAGCATTTGTGTACATTTCATTATTTATATGCATTTTGTTTGTTAGAAGTGGTTATTAAGGTAATTAGGTGTATTATGGTATACAAACAATAAGGACATATAACAGTTATTATCTCCATATTTTCCATATTTTGGAGGTCCATAATTATCGTTGTGTATACTCTAAGAATCAGGTCTAATAATGTACATTTTTATGTTTACAATTCACAAACAAAAGTGTTTTAAAATATTAAACTAAAATATTATAATAAAGGTTTGTTTTAAATCACAGTACATATAATTAATTCAAATTGCAAATGAAAAATGTGTTACTGTGAAGTTTTTAGTCAGATATAAAATTCGTGAAAATATATACTTTTATTGTCCTATAGTTACTCAGCCATCCATCACTTTAATTTTCATTTAGTTTAAAATTAAAATAGTAGACAAAATTAATACCAATCAATTTTACAGATATGTATGGTAAACTCGAATGTGCTAGATTATAAGGATGGGCTATTATAAAGTTAGAATATGATATCAAAAATTTTAAATTAAGTAATGCAACTAATTACTTAGTTTTTAATGTATAAAGAGTGTAAGCATGCTAATTGTAAAGTTATGTATTAGTATGTTCTGCCAGTTTTTAAAGTTATGTAAGTCATACATAACATAATAATAGCAAATTTCACTTTTATAAGTGGTGATCTAGTAAGATAGTTTGTATAAGATTTTACGAAATGCATTTATAATGCAGCTATTTTGTCATTATTGTTTAAAGTGAATCACCAAATAACTCTTCAATCCTTTACCTAGATTATGAAATATTATACTTTGGAAAAATCAATGTCTTCTAAAACCCTTTCCTATAATAAGGTTAAATTTAAATTAAAGAAGCACTTGTCATTTTCATACATAATATATGGCATTAATTTATTTTCAACTTAAATTATAAAATGTTTATTTTGCTTGGTCTCTATGATTCTTGTTACCTCACATAATTTGTACAGTAAACAATTAAATCTTATTTCTTTGACTGCCAGTTAAAAGTGCAAACCTGACAAAACACCTATTATGTCCATTGTAGAATGAGTTTTTAGGACTAGAAAATCTTTAAATAGTTGGGGTTAGAAGAAATGTATAGTTATATAAGGTTATATGAAGGCTCATTGGATACTCTTATAACAGGTTCATGCTTGGGGTATTATTTTATTATCTTTACTATTCTAAATTCTGCATAACTACAGTGTCCGTATTGTTGTGTTCTGGTTTGAAGGATAAGTTAGATAGTGAAATCTATTGGTACATTTCATCTCGTGTGACAAGTTGGTAACATACACTCATTGTTTTGGAGATGGCTGATGTGCTATAAATTTTACAGGAATTGGGCCACTGTAACCCACTATCTATACTACTGCAACTCCCTGGAGGGCCAGTCAGCTTGTTAATTAATAGTTATAAAAAAATCACATTTGTATAAGAAACAAACAGAAACTAGCGGACCCGACAGACTTCGTCCTGTCAAAAAAAAAATGTAGTGGCAGTTTTTTGTTCCTACTTATTTTATAGATAATATCGCATAGCCAATCAAATTGCAAAAAAGGTCCAAATGAACTATTACATTTTGTGACTATTCAAGTTTGGAACGTGATATTAAATCCTCTAACGATGTATTCTGTGCTCCAACGCACACACGCACACTGTTTTGCACACGCAATGAAGCTCAAATTGACTGTACATTTTAGTTAGAAAACGTTTGTATGGGAATAAAGGGCTATTTTAGGATTTTTCTGATAATTATTTGAATTTTTCTCGCTGTAAAAACCATCCTTGAACTTCAACGAAAATTTTAAAAAAGAATTGGCCTAATTGGTCCAGGTGTTGCTGAGTTATGCGCTTACCAACACATTTTGCGATTCATTTTTATATATAAGATAGGCATGTGTGTAGTAGTTGTTGATTATTATTAACTATGACTAGACTAAATATAGTTTGTCAATTTCCAGATTAATTTTGTAAAGGATTTTAATCTCCTGTTGTTTAAAACACATTTGTTTTGCTTTCTTTTGTTTTGTGATTAAAAAAATATATATGCAGTACTTTCTTTTTTATTAATTAACAATTTCATACTTAATGATATTTATATCTAAGTAGTGTGTATTTATGTCTATTATGAAGTTGTTTTTTATTTTAGTAATGCTTGTCCCATTGAAAAATTTTTCCAGGAGTTGGGTGAATATTTGTTGCTTGTTTGGGAGCCCTGAAAAAAAGATTTGGTTAGGTTAGGTATGACACTTAATGAGTTTAGAAAAACAGCTTGCACAGATTGCTGGTAAGAATAAATATGAATCTTCCAGAGAATTTTCTATCTAAGTTGAGTAAAATGAGGTATACAATAAAAAGGATATTCTCAAAATCCTACTAGTGTTTTAGTAATATATGCAATAGTAATACACATTCATAAGATGGGATACACGGCACACAACTGCTGGATTTTTATATTACTATGTGCATGTAAAATGAAAAATTTCTACTTCTTTTCGTTAATATTACTAGCTATTTTGATGTGATTTAATTGGGCCATTGTGACATTACGATAGAGGTAGTCAATACAATCTAAACTCACTTAATGTACTATTTTATTTTTTGTTAACCAGTTTGCAGAAATATAGTAATTATACATAAAAAGGTTTGTTCCTTCAAATAAATTCATACCCTTTATCCGAGCTTGATCCAAGCAGTACTTTTGTAACATCAGCAGGTGGGGCTACTTCACGGCGAGCATCTCGTGTATAGTAGTAATTATGAGCATGTCTGAAATTGTACACTTACAATATATATGGGCACATTATTATTATTATTATCACAGATGGAAATTATAAAATAATTAAATCTTTAAATATTACACATTTGCCTTGTATATGCCAAGTAATATATAGTTGTCACAATTTTAAAATTACCTAATATATTATAGGAAATAAATAATTGTGTTGCTCACTGTGTGAAACATACAATAGCTAATGGACAATTTACCTTTTACCCAAGTGCTGATCAAGTTTGGCAAACAATTTTTATTAATTATTTCCAGACAAATAAAAAATAGTATAGTTTGACTTAAAATGTAATCTTTATTTTTTAAAATATTTTATTGCTATAATGATTAAACACATGTAATAATTATGCAATAATGTCATTATCAATACCAACATAAGAGATGCATGAATAAAAGTATTGTTATACGAATGTACTTTCATCTATTGCTTTCTAGAATTCCTATTACACCCAAATCAAGTGCTTATTTTTGTCGATTGTATACATATTTTAGTAGTTCTAATGTAGGACTATCTTTTTATCGTTTTAAGTTTCCAACTTCAAACAACATACTTGTGTGAGACACCATCTGGAATTTGCGGCGGTGGCTGGCTTCTGGGGGACAAGAGTGGTTCAAATCGTAACGCGTTGGTGTGCTTTCTCTAAAATAAAATTTGATTGAAATTAATAAACAACAAAATAAAAAAGATTACATAATGGCAGTAAAAACAAATCATACTTACTCCTAGTAAAAAATTACGAAAACCCTGCAAGATGACAGAAATATCACGCAGTGGGACGTTTTTCTTGCTCATTTTTGAGATTAATTCGCTAAGCAAATTAATTAACAATTATTTAGTTTTCGTTACAGATGAGTATACTATTGTTTTCGTGATGTTTTGAATAAATACTTATATTTCTCACAAATGTCACTTTGTTTTTTTTTAATCTTCGCTCGTATCGAGCAGGCAAAGAGCAGAGCCCATACAGCCTATTCAGTGGTAAATATCTTCTTTCTTCTTCACTTTGCTATTTCATTATTTTTCCCCTTTTTATATTTCTGAGACAGTGTGGGTTATAAATTTAAAAAGATGTGCATATGATGCAGAATGTCACTTTGATTAAATATATCAAACAAATTTTTTACTAGAAGTAAGTTAAAGGGAGATCAAATTTATACAAACATTTTGCCATTAATTTTACCAGTCACATATCAAAAGTAATCTAGCCCCAACACTAATTTATATCCTTCATATACATATGCGTAGGTTAAAAATTATTGCGAACACGCCTCTGTAACTCATCCTATAGATATTTCAAAATTAGTCCAGCAGTATGCAGTATGCAGTCTCGCATTATCGTGCATGAAAGTGGAATTTCGTCCGACAAATACTGCGAATGGCATCACATGAGGTTCTAAGCACTGGCGTATGTCTAATATACCGTATGTATGATGGAAGTCGTAGTCTACTAACGACTACAAATTCAGTTTTTGCATTTACTAAAATTCCTTCACAGACTGTCCATGATTCACCATTAAACAACCTTCACTTTTATGCAGCATTGAGCAAAATGTTCTGTCTTCGGTACACCTTATACCTTCTATCATTCCCAGATAAAGTAATTATCGATTTGTCGGTAAACAACACTTGGCTTCAGTGTTGCTGAGTCCACTACAGATGAGTTCGGGCAAACTGAAAGCGCAATGTTCGATTAATTCGCGTTAATTTGGGGCCATTAGCTGGCTTGTGTGGAACCATATTACGTTCTTTACGAAGAAGACTTTCTTCAAATAATTCGAGGGCACACAGATATTCCATGAAAGTCGCGCAGTTGGTTTTGTATCTGAACAAGTCAGGTAACGGTTTATCAAGCTGATCGTTAAGATAAACCGGTCTTGCGTTTCAGTTGTCACGAGATTGTGGTCTTTCTTGACGACAAAAGAAGCCGCCAGTCTCTAAGTACAGACGACGTAAGCACAAACGATGCAGGAGCTGAAAACTACCATAGAAGAGGGATGGGAGATGATACCTCAGAATGTTATAGTGAGACTCAGTAATTCCATGCCCAATGGCACAAGGGCTGACATAGATGCCTTTGGAGGCAATACTTCTTATAAAAATAAAGTTACCGTTCCAACGTACAGAATTACTTCTTTTTTTTTCCTCAGGAGAGGAGGCTGAGAATCCGTCATGGATACCATACAACAGGCAAGCAGGGATGCGTTGATTATGTCGGACTCCTGGTGAATCGAGGCGGCTCGACCCACCAAACCTACCGACTAAACTCAGCCTAAGCCTTTGGTCCTAATGACCCTACTGGCTTATATTGAAGGGAGCCGCACCTCAGGAGAGGTACGGTTAGCGCTGCCCCATGGAGAGGGCATAAGCGCTAGAAGAGGCACGGTTCTCCAAAGTGGGACCGGCCTGTGTTGGCTGGGAACCTACTCGTGGCTGAGCAGAAGGCTGCCGAATAAGGGGAGACAAAAGAGGCGACGGCTCAGACGCCGCCGCTTGCAGGTCTAGAAGGTCCTGCGTTAATTGATTGGGGGGTACAGAATTACGTATAACTTACGACTAGAGTAGTTGTAAGTTATACGTAATTCTAGTAACTTATTTTTATTTTAAAGTGAGTTGCTAATTTTATAGATGTTTCATAATTTTTACTTTGTTTTGAGAACATTCTAGCTATGTATTATATTTCCAATGATTGATAGGACTCTTTCTTTATTTATTTGTGTTATTCTTATAAGATCTAAAATGTGGCCGGGGTATTTGAAACGTTTAGTAGACTATCCGTTCAAGCATACTACAAGTTTATGTTGTATTTTAATATCATCATTTAAGTATAAGTTTCTTTCTTTAAATACACTGCATACAATAATATTGAATAATAAATAAAGATAAAAGTTAAAATATTTTTTTTTTCAAAATCAAAATCGCTTTTAGTTTAATTTACACGAGTCCACATTGTCTATGCCGAGCATCACCGGTATGATCTATAAAAAAATACTAGTGGAATCAATATTTTAATGAAAAAGTTGGTTTATATTTTTATTTTATCTTCATAAATCGATAGTGATTCATCAGTAGATAAATCCTTCCCCTTAGTTCGGTATTTAGTACTAGTGCGGTCATATTAATGGTTTTTGTTCTTTTAGATAGCTTTAAATTGCTTTGTCGGTGGGTCTCTCCTTTTGTTACGAATCTGGCTGTCCTTCTCCAGTTAATGTATGTTCTCATCTCTTTAGACGTTCCTTCACGTAGTCGATTCCACGCTTATTAGGTCTGCCTTTCGGCCTTTTCTGTTCCTTTAACTACCTCGTCATTTTTGTTTGCTGTTGAGGTATCCGGTATCTCAAAAAATGCTATCTTGACCGCTATGATTCAATACTATGGTTCATTTCATCATAAAAAATTTCTCTGGTGGGATTCAAACTTGTGTATTCAAAATGTCAAAGCCTTGTTCAATTCCAAATTAATTGAGAAACTCAATTGCTTTGTTAAGGCTAAGCAAACTTTATTTACTATTACTGACAACGTATCAATCCTATCAACACCGTAGAATTTTTATAGATTTATTGATAATTGTTAGTTAGGTGATAGTTTAGGGTAAAGCTTAAGTACTTATGCTAATTTCGTATTAACTTATACTAATTTAGTTGAGCTTAATAAAATGTGTAGACTTATAGTAAAAATCGTTCCCATGTATATTCTAAAAACGAGCATAAATATCGTTTAAGCTGAACTCTATACCTAAGTATAATGTATGAGGGATAATAAAATAATTTCCTCTTATGAGTACTATAGACAGAGATCCAGATACAAAATGATCTTCTAGGTATCTGACTCATCAGGATATAAATAACAGCTGTTGTATTTTCCTAATTCAATATTATATTCGTCATTATAACGTAAAGTAGTATTCTAAGAACATATTTAAGGAACTTAAGAGGGAGCTTATCAATTTATGTAAAAGTTTCAATTTCTCCTATGACTACGTAAAACGTAAGGTATTAAATAGCAACCATGGGGAATGTCTACACAGTCGGCCCAAACAAAGCGATGGTAGTTCCAGGTAGGAAATCATTAAAATTTTGACGTGGTGAGTTTGTCAGAGAACTCAATTCTGTGCGCACCGTTAAATCGATTTTATCTATTATTAAATATAATTAACATAAGGCTAAGTAAGTGCTATACTAAAATGACAGGCTAAATTTTTTACAGCAGTGTATTGCAGAATAAGTTAACATGTTTTAAGTTTAGGGTAAAAATAATAAAGAATATATAAATTTTGTACTGAAAGAAAGTTATTTTGTAGGTAATATTAATTGCTTTTGGAAATTAACATTAATGATTTCGGAGGCCTAATGAGGAGATTTAGCTGCCATTTAGGAATTCAGTCCACTGCTTGGTTTATGCAATTTTCGTGCTTCTAAAGCTTCTGTCAGAGATTCATTCCTGGTTCTGTTAGAATAATCAGAGCGCAGCCTGCTGTGGCAGTATCATGTGATAGGTTCGTTTCGTTTACATAATACATTACCAGTATCATATTTTTAGCAGTATCATAATAATACTTCGTTAGCGCAAAATAAGTATTTCGAGTAGCTTATATTAGCGTGGCGTAAGTCTTTATAAATTGTAGTTTATATTTTATTCTGATATATCCCAACTAATATTATAAATGCGAAAGTGTGTTTGTTTGTTTGTTTGTTTGTTTGTTTGTTACCTCTTCACGCTTAAACTACTGGACCGATTTCAAAAATTCTTTCACCTTTGGAAAGCTACATTCTCCCCGAGTAACATAGGCTACTTTTTATCCCGGAAAAATCGACAGATCCCACGGGATGCGCAATAAAGGCTTCGCTCAAAAACTACTGCACAGATTTTTATGCGGTTTTCATCAATAGATAGAGTGATTCTTGAGGAGTTTTGCGGCATTTTTTATCTCGGAAAAACGGATAGTCCCACGGGAAGCGCGATAAAATCTTCGCACCATAAACCGACTTCCGCGTATATGTAGCCGTGGGCAAAAGCTATGACCCTTAACCCTCTATACACCCAATCCCGAAATCCACGCGGGCGAAGCCGCGGGCAGAAAGCTAGTAAGCTATATTATTGTAAAGTTTCATTAAAATCTATTCACAAACTTTCGCTTTTATAATATTAGTGGGATTTTGTTTCTGATTCTCTTTTTTTTCTCATTTTTTTTAAGAGGTTTGTGCGAAGTCTTGTATCTGTACTGTGTAGGGCAGCAGCAACTACGTTCCGCAGGCCACCTCCGATCCGCAGAGCGTTGAATGGACCGCGACTAATGGCTAAAATCAAGTGAAGTTTTCCTATTGTTAGAATTTTCATTCTCATTAGTAGTGAGTGGAAGTTAAGAAATTACAAGGGGAATTGAGTAATTATTTTAAGATTTTCCATCAATCATCAGATTAAGGAGAAAAAGCAATAAAGCTATTGATATAAAGTACCATTTTATATAGTAGTGCTTTCAGTGTGAAGGGTAAGACAGACAGTTACTAAAGTTACTATGTAATCGTGAGTTACATGCTGGTACACTGTGTTTTTGTGGAGGTTGCAGATTTTCTAGCCTGAAACAACTTATTATCAGGTGGGCAGTGTGCTTGTTTGTATCTATACAGTTATAAAAATAATATTAAAAGAATGTGACTAAAGAAACAATATAGCACTTATTTGTTTCACCCGCAGGTGGGTGTTTCGGGTTGCAGAGGTTGCGGATGGTGGTCGGCGGTTGGGCGTGGTCGTTCTCATCCCCCTCCACGATACAGTACCTCTCTCTTGAAGTTAGTCAAATTAGCAATACGGGGTTAAATATACTATGCATATAATATACTATATACATATATAATATACTATATAAATGATAGTCTTTTGACGATTATTAAAAAAAATATTATTAAATTTGTTATACATGTATAAGTCTGTATAACTCTTGCTAAGAATATTGTTACAAGGGTTTTTTTCTATTGTGTATAATATTTATTACTTTAATGTGTGTTAGTTAATACATTAATATAAAAATAATAGAAATATGTACTCGTATATGAAGCTTATTCCTAAAGATCTCTAATGGCTGCGATATATTTCGGAGAGTGTGCGATGGAATTGCACAATTTGATTCCAGCATCCCCATTCCACCTCATGGGAACTAGACGGCGGTTGGGCTTCCACCCTTATCTTACCACACTTATACGCACTAAGCGTTTCGCTTCTACTTTCATAATGCGCACAGCAACGGAGTGGAATTCCCTCCCGCCGGATATTTTCCCTGATAAATACAATCTAGGCCTTTTCAAGGCAAGAGTGAATAGGCACTATCTGGACAGGCATGGACCATCTTCAGCCTCATCGTCACTTACCATCAGGTGAGATCGAGGCCAAATGCCTGTCCATAATACATAAAAAAAAGATATAGTTCTTTAAACTTTGAGAGCAGTTATCAGTACTAGGCACTTTATCTATGGAGGAATTCTTCACTGTTTCTGTTATCAATAGCTTTAGAGACTTTAAATTATTATGGAGAGTAAGTCATACGTTGAGGGAGCATGACTTGATTAAAATTCAAAATAATTTAGTGCATACATTTGATGTTACGGTTATAATTAGATAGTTTACACATGAATCTCATTACGGCGCAGTTAAAACTGTCCATAAATCATAATCCAGTGTGTTTACGCCTAGACTATATATGGCAGCAATTTTGCTACACCTCGGTCCTATCAAATCATCTTGCTTCGGCCGCTCATTGCATTGCCAACGTCGGTTTGAACAACAGTCTATATTTGTATTTTTTATTATAATTAAATTTCATCAAAATATTATTTGAGTTTATCTTCTAAATGGTAAATTCCATTACGCCACGAAGGCGTAAACACAGTGGATTAAGATCGGAACTAGACGATGGCCAGTCTTCAGCTCTGGTAAGGTGTGGAACGTTCGTTTCCAATTAACTTTTTGACTGACCGTTTGACTGACAACTGATTTTATATGACACAACTTTTTTGTCGCTCGTAATAGTGACTATTTTTCTGCCCCGGATTATGTAACGTATGAGACGATATTTATCAGACGCAATAAAGTCATTGAGTATTGAGTATTAACTCTGTTGCTATCAAATCAAAACACCTATAGGTGATGACATTATACCCGGAATGTGAGGACGTCGAGACGGCGCTGGGTGTCCAGCTGTCGGTGAGCGCTGTGGCGCTGGTCAAAATCATCAGCGAGAAGGAGCTGCTCTGGGTTGCATGTGAGCAACTGCTCGGGAAGACCGTAGATGAGATAAAGCTGTCCGTGGTTTTGACGCTCGAAGGACATCTAAGGGCTATACTCGGTAAGTTTTAGTACCTCGTTCTGCAAAGATTTTGCCACATCCTCCGTGATATAAGCAGAGCATCATAAAATTTGACGACATGAATTATTTGTTGTAAGCTATTTTGGTCACACCGTTATTACAAATAAAAAAATATATATATAATTAACCAAAAAATGTTAATTTGTATGTTATTATGTTTTGGAACTGAAACACGTTCTTGTATCATTGAGCTTTGAGGAATTGAGCGTCTTCTGTACTCAAATTTGAAAAAATCATTGACAGGATTGCTCTTATTTTTTCCTTGATTCTTTTGAAGCTTTATTTTCACCTCAAAGTACAGTAGAAAACGCATGCTTCGAAGGAAAAGCATATTCAATTGGCAATGTCCGTAAAAACTTAGATCTTTCCCAGGAAAACTAACAGTTGAAGAGGTGTACAAAGACCGAGACCTGTTTGCCAGCTTGGTGCGCGAGGTGGCAGCGCCAGACGTATTGCGGATGGGCATCAAGATCCTGTCGTTTACCATTAAGGACATAAAAGACGACGTGGAATATCTTTCTAGCTTGGGGAAGGCGCAGACCGCTATCGTTATGCGCGATGCTGCTATTGGCGTCGCCTTGTCAGATAGAGACGCTGGTATACGAGTATGTGCGAATTTTATTATAGAGCTTTATCACAACAGAAACATTGAATTACTTGTGGAACATACCAACAATGTAACCATTGCTTCCAATTTGGTTTATTGGTTTTTATCGTATAGTTTTTGGAGATGGTCCTTTCCCAAGATACAGTCAGATCTACCAACAATTAAAAGTCCATTAGAAAACGTTAACAATTTGTTATTTTGTAGTATTTTTGAAATGTATTCATGCATAAGGTATTTATTACAAAGAAGAATTTGGTTAGCAAAATTCTGAAAAAATACCTGTGATACCTATAGTTATTGATAATTATAACAATTATTTGTAATTAATTTGTTCTAGGAAGCCCAGTGTGAACGAGATTCTTTGGATGTCGAATACTCTACGAAAACCAAAATTGAAAATAGTATGAGGTCATTTATTCTCCAAAAGGCGCAATTTAATCAAGAGGTCAATACCGCGGTAAGAAATGTTCTAAAAGATCCTAATACGTTCTAAGTTTCTGAAGATGCACTTGTGAATTTATAGAAAGAAAATATTTATTGAGACACAAACAAAACAAACAAGCTGAATATAGATATAATGTTCAAATTTACCTCAAAATATCGTAAGTTAGCATATTGTTAGCTTTGCGGATAGCGTTGGATCCGAACTCAATTCTATAATATATTCTTAATTTATTATATTTAAATTATTATCTAATACAAATAACATAATTATTATAGTATTTGGCAACATTTAACCATTCATGTCTGTTGACACATAATCTCTGTACTACGTTTTGACTGGTTGCTACAATAGTTAATATGACTCTTGCTATAGTCTTCACCTGTATATCTCATTAGGCAGATAAATATCAGACCTAGTTGGTACATTCCACGCATATTTAATTAAAGTCGTTAAAAGTGTCCCTACTCTATTCTCAAGGGTTGAATTTAGGTACAACCCCGGATTGTATACTAACCGGGTCTCCAAACCCGTAATATGGTTGGTACATAATTATAACAAATCAAGCAATACCGAATTGGGAAATGTTTATAGAAATTTTATTAAAAAAACTTAATTTGAAATTGTATAAATATTATTTTCAGAATGCCAAGGCCACGTTAGCTTACGAACTTCAATCATCCAAGATTAAACAACAGCTTCGGAATGAAGAAAAACAGATCGATGTAGTTGAACGCCAAAAGCAAATAGAGGTTGGTAAAAATCAAATAAGTGCGACGCGATGCGTTTGTGTCAATTTAGATTGAAACAGTAATATCCAATTTCGAAATACTTTTGTCTTTGTTGTTATTGTAAATTAGTAATATAAGACTTTCTCTTATTGAACTAAGACATTTTAAACGCTCAACCTCAACTCTGAGATGGTGACTAATCATGCTTTTATTATGTTTAACGTTATGGAATCCAAATAACCGACTGCCACGATTTAGTAAGTGGAAGAGAGATCCAGATAAAGTGTATTCCATTTTCTGTCTTAATCGTGATTAATGTACAATCAGCAAAATAACCAACAAGCGACACGAAATTTTGTGAACAGTAACCTCTTATAACGAATTCGTGTTTACATTCCATATGAATAATAAAAGGACTCTTTGCCTGCTTGTCTATATTATGATACCACCGTAGTGTGCACCAAAGACAGAGCCTTGTGGTGAATACGCAAGTCGAACGATGTTTAGAGTTTCGTCCAAGGCATAAATTAACTTTATATTCCATCAGATTTAATGAGTTCTTTCCATAACTCTGTACTAACGCATTTCAATACATGCGCGTATTGCATGACATACGGCTATATTTATCTGTCCCCATCTAGGGGTACGAGCCTACTCTACGTTAGCGCGTTTAGGCCTTATAGTCAACCACGCTGGCCCACTTCACATATATAAACTCTTTATTGTACACAATTAAACAATGTTACAATAAAAATAATAAAACCGACTTCAAAATTGTACGCGGCGAACTTAACTACGTATGTTTAGAAAGAATATAAAAGAACTAAAAAGTAAAAAATAAATACGATAACTTCTGTCTTAAATAAACTAACTTTGATACCAACTAGGTATTTTTTGAAGTCGGTGCCTGCCCGAATTATAGGAAAATAAGAGTGATGAAATTAAAGCATACACATTTATCTAACAAAACACGTTAACAATCTCCGCTCACCGACTCTTTTTAAAATTATAAATAACTAGCTTTTGCCCGCGACTTCGTTCGCGTGGACTTCAGGTTCGTCCCGTCTAGTCTAGTAATAAGTAAGAAATACGGTAACTAAGCACTGCAGAGCCCTAATCATAGGCCTATAGGTAGCTACTGCAGTATGCTCCTATAAACTACGTAGGATTCAGTCAGCGTTTGCAATGTAAGCGCAAAAAATGTGTTTTTTTTACGACCTCACATTAGAAACCTCAAAAATTGTAGCCTATGTGTTATTCTGATGTATAAGCTACTAGCTTTCTGCCCGCGGCTTCGCCCGCGTGGATTTCGGGATTGGGTGTATAGAGGGTTAAGGGTCATAGCTTTTGCCCACGGCTACATATACGCGGAAGTCGGTTTATGGTGCGAAGATTTTATCGCGCTTCCCGTGGGACTATCCGTTTTTCCGAGATAAAAAATGCCGCAAAACTCCTCAAGAATCACTCTATCTATTGATGAAAACCGCATAAAAATCTGTGCAGTAGTTTTTGAGCGAAGCCTTTATTGCGCATCCCGTGGGATCTGTCGATTTTTTCGGGATAAAAAGTAGCCTATGTTACTCGGGGAGAATGTAGCTTTCCAAAGGTGAAAGAATTTTTGAAATCGGTCCAGTAGTTTAAGCGTGAAGAGGTAACAAACAAACAAACAAACAAACAAACACACTTTCGCATTTATAATATTAGTTGGGATATTGTGGTAAAGTTTCATTCAAATCCATTCAGTAGTTTTTACGTGAAAGAGTAACAAACATCCATACTTACAAACTTTCGCCTTTATAATAGTAGTAGGATAGAAGCGTCATATTTATACTACATGCAATACATAGGTACAGTTGTTTGTACGTGTTGCAGGTTGCCTCATGATGTTTTCCTTTACCGAAGTAGGTTGTAGGAAAAGTTCGTCGAAAAAAAATTCGAAGATTCTTTTCTTTCCTGGAACAATCTAGAAATTCCAAAATACACAGTAACATTCTAGAACTGTCTTGGTGCTTTGCTGTGCTGAAACTATTATCAGATAAAAGTACATATTATAGGTAAAGTGAATTCGAAAAACACATAGTTACATGACAGCATCGGTTCTTGCCGGCTTCCCGAGTCTACAGATTCTAGACTGACACTTTCACACAAAAAAATGATTGTTTCGTTTGTTTCATAAGTGACATTACTGTAATTTTATACACTAATAGATTATTAGTTGCCTTATTGCCACATTGTCTATCAATAGATTGAAGATCAGGAAATACTGCGTCGTGAGGAAGAATTGAAGACGACAGTACGGCTGCCTGCCGAGGCAGAAGCGTATAGTTTGCTGACCATTGCTGAGGGTATACGGTGAGACTATACTGAAATGTGATCTAGTAGACTTATGTATACTATATGATCTAATAGGCGAGGAACTCTTCTATTGGTATACATCTTGTCTAATGGTAGGTCTCGATAAGTTCACAGCTTCTAGTGTCTCCTTAACATCTTAGCATCATTAACATTAATAGTCGACTATATAAGGCCAACGTAAGATATACTGACAACTGCAGATCACTGACAAAGTCTCTTCAGCTATTTCAACGACTTTTTATATGCAGAAATATAAACTTAATTATTTTTATCCCACATGGATATTTACCCGTCATATTTGATAATGCAAACAAAATCATCAAATTTTTCGCATAATTGTTTTTTTCTTAATAATAATTTTTATTAGCAAACATTTTTCTTATTCTAGGTATAACATATTAAACTTGGATGTAAAGTTTTATAATTTTAAGTGACCGTTCATAACTAGAAGCATCCATTACCGAACATGATTAATGTAATATTACGTGTCACAAATGTTTAAATTAAATAATTGAAGCAATTAGTGAAATAATCTAACTTACAAATAGAACTGTGTAATCAGCTCTCTGTTGACAGTTGTGTTAGTCCCGCTTTCTATTTCGGAGTTTACAGTCAGATAAGTAGAAAAATGAGGTCCGAGTTCAAACGAGGTTTGAAAAGAGAAGTTCTCTCCAGATAGTAGTATCCGTAAGCTGTGTTCTTAGCATTGCAGTTGCTCATGAGTGATGGTTGCCGCCAACAGAAATAGCATAAATCGGACTTAAGCACAAGTTTATGTAAATACGTCGTTTATCAGGGTAATCGAAGATATTTTCAAGTTTTATCCGATAACTTATGGTTTCCTCAAACTCTGTGTCCAAATACAAAGAATTTTGTATATGCTGAAAAAGTTGTTTTGCAGTCGCAATAATGACGAAACAATAATTTGCCTTTACCTAGTTATTCCAAAATATTTCCTTTACTTAGTTGTAAGACGTTTCCTCCTGCCAATTTTTGTAATTTTAGTACTATGTTTACATTTCTATTTTATATTATTTTATATTTTCATACTATATTTATTTGTTATGTTTTGGCTTCCTTGCAAAATGTGAAAATATCTTAAATGACACTATTTGTTAGTTTCAATTAAATTAGATATCAGAGTTACACAATCAGAGGCAGGTTTGTGATCAATATAGTCATTATGAGTTTATATTCCTTCGTAGTCGATATTGATAGCGTAAAATATTGTATGAATACTTTGTATAGCGCACCTAGCGGTAACGCAAAAGTACAGATATTTCAAGATTTATATTTTTCAAGTCAATGCGCACCGGAAACGATAGTAAGATCTTGGTAAAGCCACTGATCATTCAATTAAACACAACGATGTATAGAACAGGAACCATTGAATCTGCAAAGGCCGATGCAGAGTACATGAAGATCGTTGGGTTGGCCGAGGCAGAAGCTGCTAGGCTGGTGGGCTGCGCTGCGGCCGACCAGCTGCTGGCTAGGGCCAACGCCTACAAGCTTTATGGTGATGCAGCTGTAAGGTTGCGCGTTCTCGAAACTTTACCGAAGGTAAGGTGACAAACACGGTGTTATAACGTAAGTATCGGTTTTTAAATAAACTATAATTATATATCCATCTTATCCTTTCGATATTTTTGCATAATCTGTTCTATTGAACACCACCGGGATTTTTGTAACACCACCTCATTCGCTTCCATTGTCTATGCCAGTCTCTTTCTAAGTAAACGATAAGGCTCCCTTGTGAGCTTTTGACTCTTAGCTTTAATGTAATTAATAACACTATTAAAATTTCACTAAAATTTGGAAATATTTGTGATTTTTAAATATTAAGTAGACTTTAGTAAGTAGACTTAACAATATCTATTATTTATTTAATAGTCTTTGTGACAGCTGTAAGCAAATAAGTTTTCAATATGTGGTAAAGTAAAATAATGGGGGAGCGGGTTAAAAATAAAATCTGGGTTCCATCCAACCATTCATTGCTAGTTATTTATAAGATGCTCAAAATTTTCGTCCCGTTCCTCCTTAATGCAAGGAAGTGTAATTTTTTACAATTACCACGACAGATCGCGGCGGAGGTGTCTGCCCCGCTGGCGCGCACGGACGAGATCGTGGTGGTGGGCGACAGCGGCGCCTCGGGCGAAGTGGCGCGGCTCGCCGGCTCCTTGCCGCCGGCGCTGAAGGCGCTCACCGGGCTAGACCTGGCGCACGTGCTGCGGCGGATGCACGGCGCAGGTCAGTGGGGGTTCAATATGCGGGTCGGGGAGAGCGTGGGAGGTGATTAGTGTATGGTGACAGCGGCGCCTCGGGCGAAGTGGCGCGGTGGTATACAGTGATAGTGGTTGCAGGTGATATACCATCATCTGTAAGTGCACTTGTTGTATTAGATGGGGCGCATGAGCTGCGTAGACTGCTCGGAGTAGGCCAGTGGTAGGTCATAATTTAGTGTCACTGCGGTTCATCTATGGAATATTTTATCCAACCATATCACGCGTCTAAAAGTAAATGCATATTTAAGAGAGTGGTTCGCGAGCACTATCTGAAATCACTTACTTAAACACCTTATTACTGTTTAAACATAGTAAGTTTGTAATATTTCTTTGTCTGCGCCAAACACAGTTGACTGGTAGAGAGTGTCTTTTTACATTAAGTCCGATTTATGTACTTTATTTATATGAATATTGTGCAATAAAGATTAAAATAAATACAGGTTTGTTTGGGCCAAAGCGCTGCCCAAATCGATACTAGTAGTGCCACCCGTGGATCGTTCAATTAAACTAATTAGGTACTAAAATACTCACAGATGATGTTCGCGAATTGATCCGCCAATAAATTTGCACACTTACGTATTAAACACGTTTACAAGAACAACTTCGCCATTTTATTTTTTATATTTTCGCAAAATCACGGACCTTCTACCATAGAAGTTACTGCTGCACAGTTATATGACTGTTTAGTAAGCGCAAGACCAAACAAGGTTAATAAATAATATTTTACTAAAGTAATATGTATTGATTATTTTTGCTGGGAACTATTGTTTTTGAATTTTTATTTTAAGTGGCATGCGCGTGTGCTGCACGCGATCTGGACAGTACTTGGACATTGTAACATTACTTTATTTTTCTAAAAAAACAGTTATTTTCTATAATTAAAAAACTAAAAATCAGACTAGCTATTTCAGAGATTAGCCGGAATAAACAGACTGACAGACGACATTACACTTTTATTTATATGTATTGATGTAGTTTTAATATTTTAATTTAATCCGAACCGTTTTAATCCGATCTCTGTTTAGGAGGTAAACTTTTTACGACGAGCATGTGGTAACGTTGCTAACGGTTTCAGTTCTCTGTTTTTTGTAGCGTGATGGTGACGGGGAGGGTGGGTGGCAGTTAAATGAATGCATAATACTATCGTTCATGATAGTTCATTTTAGAAACCTGTAATAGAGTCGTTCTTCAGTATGCACATTGAAAATATTGCATTGTCAAGTAATTTCTATGGGTTCAACAAGACAAGAGATATAATAGTCATAGAGTTTTCAATTATTTATTACAGAAACAGCAGACAAAGTCCAAGAATGAAATTGGGGCTCAAGGTACTTCGTGGAAAAGATGTTAATTACTCTCAGTGTAATTACACTAGACTTTTAGAGGAGAATTCAGAGGGATAAGACGGGGTGGCATTATTGAAATACATTTGTCTGGAATTTTGTTATATTGAATACAATTTTAATTCCGATATGTTACAAAAAACACATCAATAGCATCTAATGAAAATTATATTAATAGTGGGACAAGTAGATAATTATTTTTATATAATTATTTTTATAAATATAATATTGAATCAATCCATTAATATTAATATTAAATAATTCTAATGCTATACTAACTTATTTCTAAGAATGTCTTTTTAACTGAATTAATCTATTAACACTATTTTACAAATTCTTGTTTAGTTTTGTAAATTAAATATAATTTAATACAATTTACATAAATTACCTATTTATTCATTAACACTTAAATACTAATTCAAAACTAATATTCACATTATTATTATGTATAGGTACATCTAAATGATAAAGTTCTATGTCAAGTCAAATGTATTATTATAAAGTCAATGGTAGACTTAGCTATCTAGTATTCTATGGTGATGCATTTGATTTTGAGGTATTCGTTCAATGCTTCTTGGCCTGTAACAAAAAGAAAAGAAATGAGAAATAATTTATTTTTAATTTTAGTTACATGAATTAAACAATACTTGAATGTCTAATTTTAGTAATTAGTAAATTTAGTAAAATTGTCCGTACGGTAACAAAGTGCTCAGATTATAACTTTTTTTCTAAATACGCCACAGGAATAAGCTTTTGTATTTTTATTATATACATAATTATAAAGTTAAAAATATATAAATGATTGATGGCCGCCGATAGACCAAGCGCCATACAAATTTGCCCATTGTCCTTTTTACCCTTTTTAAATTGTCGGTGTATACTGCACCTTTAATTAACTGAGACAACAGGTTATATGTATTAGTGAGTATATATAAAATCAGATATTTCTAGAATATTTTTTTTTGTAAGTATTTATATAAAGATATTTCGTTGCACTTTTTTACAATTACAGTGTACATACAAACTCTGAGCACCAACAAGTGTATATACATATTTGCATCTACTTGTTGATAAGGGACTGCTTTAAGTCGCCGGAGGACGCAGCGAGATCTGCCCCCCTAGACAAAATGCCTTTCTATTTGCGTTTTCTATAATAGATAACATAAAACATGTATGGAACTGACATTTCCAGTAGATACGTCACGTGATTTGATGACGCTGATAGAAAACTCGCAGACAAGATGCTAACTGTGTTTCTATTGTCCTATCGCTCGTTCTATTTTGACAGTAGAAGAGTTCTATACAAATTCATAGACAAAATGTAGTTTGTGACGTAAAAAATAGATACGGTTCTATTCTATTTCTACTCAACAAAGCTATTGCTCATACCCAATAGATAAATAATTAATAAACTTTTTATATAATCTTGATTGTATAAATATTAATATTATGTCATTTTGAAACAACCGTGAGTAAACAAAGCTGATTTGAATTCAATACTGACACTCGTTTTTGTAATGATTAATTGTAAATCTCATACTTACCTCTAAATAAATGTCTACGCAACGATTTTCAATTACAAATCCAAAGTTTGTTTAATTTTGTCCTAATTAATGTAGGTAAATAATTGTGAATAATATAATGGCATTTTTTCTCTTTAAGCAAAGGGAATTAAGGCGAAACACGGTAGATTATTTTCTATTTCTATTCTATTTTCTACTGTCACGGTAGACACAGCCATTCTATCAGTAGATACACTTTGTCTAGCATTTTTCGATAGAAAACGCTTAGTCTATTATAATAGTAGAAATAGAATAGAAAAGACGCGCGTGCTTTTTGTCTAGGGCTACAGCAGCAGTTATCTATTAACTTTCAAAGCGCGCGTTCGCAGTCTTGTGTCAAACAGTTGTGTAATACGTACCAAGGTCCTTGCCAAAGCCGGACTGCTTAAAGCCACCGAAGGGCGCGGCGGGGTCGGTCTTGTTGTACGTATTGACAAACACGGTGCCGGCATCTACACGTTCGGCGAACCG
Source organism: Scirpophaga incertulas (assembly GCA_036419045.1). Lineage (NCBI taxonomy): Eukaryota > Metazoa > Arthropoda > Insecta > Lepidoptera > Crambidae > Scirpophaga > Scirpophaga incertulas. The sequence goes on along the minus strand of CM071646.1, from coordinate 8,268,095 downwards.
CAGTGCTCGTGTTATGTCCTTTGTGAACACACCGCTGGCCAAACCGTATTCAGTATTATTGGCGCGACGCACTATCGCGTCAATGTTCCTGGAAATAGAAGGAAATGTGAAAATTTGCAGAAATAAGGATTTTGCATATTTTTTATGATTACTGTATTTGTATAGCAGGGAATAAATGAAGGGGACGTGCAGTGTCTGATTAACCCTTAGGCTAATTAAGGGGGTGTTCAAGTATTACGTGACGCAATTTGGGGGCAGGGGGGTCTCGTTAAACGTTAGGTTGCGTTACAGAGGCGGGAGGGGGTTTTTCTTACAACACGTTACGTAACATTGTTTTTTTTTTAATAAAAAATTTGGGAATTTTTACTCCCAAATTGGCAACCCTTTTCGCTTACGTTTTACGGGCAATCCCACGATTGTATTAGTCTGGTCGACATTTTTAATTTGTTCCCGCAAGTTGGCAAATCTTTTCGTTTATATTTCAATCCCTAGATTGTATTGTACGTCATTTAATGTCATTGTTTTCGTTGTCAGTATTCGTTAGTGTTTATGTATACCATGGATAAAAATTATAACATAACTTTTTACGATTTTAGGGTAAAAGTGATCACTTGAGTGTTACGTAACGCTTACAGGAGGGGGGCGGGGGATTTACAGAAAACGTTATAAAGGGGGGGGGGGGAAAAAAAGAGGTATGTATAATACTAACTTGCTGCTAAACTTGCTGATGATCATGATGGGACCAAAGGACTCCTCCTTGGCGATGAACATGTCGTCGGTAACGTCAGTAAAGATGGTAGGCGTGAAGAAATATCCTTTGCGATCCATACGTGTGCCGCCGTACTCCAGTCGAGCGCCTTCCTTCACGCCACGTTCACAAAACTGTTGGGTTTAAGTTTATTATTTAGAAAGTTTAAAATACTATGAGCCACAAATGAAATTTGGGGAAATTCACCTTTATTATTATCATCATGTTACCAGCAGTCACAAATAAGTTGTCTGTCATTAAAGGAAAATATTATTGCAATTATATTAACGTACAAGGTAGAGTTTCTGATGAGTGAATGTGAACTAATACAGGTAATTTTAAAATACTTTTCCGTTTTAAACCTCAAAATTCCTAAACGATGATAGTGGATGAGATCCTCCGAACTCGTATGTATTTTATACTACATATAAGTGATATCAATTTATTTCTGTGTGTTGTTTATTGTGTGGCTTACTTTTCTAGTCTTACACTCTACTACAGGTAATTTTTTTTTGAATACTTAGATGAATATAATAGAACAGAATCAGTAAACAATTCAATCACAGTTCTCCTGTCCATTTCTAGATATATGTTTTTCATTGGATTAAAATGGCTTTAACTGATGAAAGTAAAATGGCCACACCATTTTAGTCATTCTTTGTTTACTATATTAATGTGCTTGAACTGTTAATGAAATATGTATTACTGTATGTATCGAAAGTATTATTTAGTTTTATTTTACCTCGAGCAATTTGCGTAGATGCGCCAAATGGTTTTGCGGTCCATGTGCAGTGCCTCGATTAAGGGGATCTCCTACCACTAGCTTGGAAGTCTCCGCCACTACTCGTCTCACGAACTCATCGTGAATCCTCTCCTCGACGAAGAGACGACCAGCCGCTATACAGTTCTCGCCTTTGTTAAAAAATACAGATGCCATTCCCTGAAACATTATATATATTTGTTTAGAATTATGTAGTAGTTTTAGTGAAGGAATTTGTTTGTATGCTGTATTGTTTGCATGTTTTATTGTGTGTATTGCTTTGATTTTATATTTTAAGTATGAATCTGTATAAAAAATATTTATAACATATTCTTGTTGCGAAATGAGTTCTAAATAACTTATGATGCTTTGTAAAGTTTGATTGAAGCTTAGGACTTCTAAAACAATTGTTATTCCTGTTAAAAAAGTTTATGTAATTAAACATATAATAAGAGATAATTTAATATAATATCTAATAATTTTTAAAATATTGTGTCATTCCCCTTATACAAGAGTTTTCTGATCTGCAATTATGATTAAATTCAGTGCAACATGCATTCAGTAAGTCGACAAGAGCAGAAGTAGGTACTCGTGTAGGATGTTGTAGTTGATTGGGACTTACATTCCTCACTGCTTTGTCGAGGTCGCAGTCTTCAAAAATGACTAGAGGCGATTTGCCGCCAAGTTCTAAAGACACCTTCTTCATGTTCGAAGCCGCACACGATGACATAATTTTTTGACCTGGAAGATTTATACATTTATCGTTTTTATAGATACTCTATTTATACATTTATCATTTTATAACCTTATCATCCGAGTGTTGTATGGTATGTTTGTAAGTTTAATGTAGCGATAAAATATCATCAGATGCACAATATTCAGATGTCCTAACTTATTCAAGTCATTTAATTCAAACACGACTTAGGGCGTGTAGACAAAATATTATTCAACTTCGTCTTATTATCGAGGTCGTTTCGATACAGAACGATAATGTACTTACTTATATATTTTTATTAATCCGATTTAATGAAAATAAAGTGAATGTAACGATTTTTATGTCTATTCACTGTACCGTCGTATTCAAGTTCAATTCGATTGGTTTGCAAATCCTTGGCTACATTTGAAAGTGAAAATTGGAGCTTACCTATCTCGGTACTGCCAGTAAAGCCCAGTTTCCTGACGGCGGGGTGGTCGGCCAGCGCCTGGCCAGCGACTGTGCCACTGCCAGGCAGGATGTTGACTACACCTTTAGGGATGCCAGCGCGGACACAGAGCTCTGCAAACTTCAGAGCCGTCAGAGGGCACACCTATAAAATTATAAGCATTTTGTTGTTAGAAGTTCTTAAGACGATTTAAGAAATATTAACGTTCCTCTCGCTGCTTCGTTTACTTTATATTACATTTTTCGTTACACTGAAATATTTTCATTATAAAAACATGTTCTCGTGGTAAAAATATCGCATGACCTTCGCAGTTTCAAACTGTACATATATCAAATTTTATCATTATCGGTTCAGTTGTTTTGTCGTTAAAAGGTAACAGTCAGCTATCTGTCACATACTGTCACGTAATTACAGTCAATATTGTGGGGAAGTAGTAAGTCCAAGGTAAGTAGGAATGAACTTAATGTAGCGTACCGACGCTAGATATAGTGACAGTTAAAGAATCTCTTTATACTGAAACAGAGATTTGATAACCCTTCAGTATTTTTTGTGGGTTCTTTAAGTGACAGCAGACTAACCGTCTGACATAATCACAGGTGGGCCAAACACACCCTGCCGTAGATTTAACGTTTTGACTAGAATAAATTAAGTAAATTACAAAGGATGATATCTACAAATGTTGATAGCAGCCTGTCATTATTCACGAAACAATTCCAAGAGAACAAAGTAGTAATCAGTAAATACTGACCGCGGCCGGTTTCATGACGACTGTGTTCCCGGCTGCGAGGCAGGCGGCCATCTTCCACGAGAGCATCATCAGCGGATAGTTCCACGGTGTGATGAGTGCACACACGCCGATCGGCTCCTTCTTTGTTATCGACAGGTTCCTGTACAAAATATAAAAAGTTTTTAGAGGTTGACATAAACACAGACTTCCCAGTACTTAGTAGTATAATCATGCACATTATTATTTAAGTACTAAAATGCAGTGGTTTATTTAATAATAGAGAATAGATAAAATAGAATTTAAGATGAATGTACATGTTTTTCAGTTCGGTAAAAATATAGATTGATTACCAAAAGTATGATTTTTGGACATACAGTCATACTAAATAAAAACAAGACAAAACCCCTAAAATCATTTAACCTGGCGTTTCATTAAATTGAAAATCGTACTTTGAGTAAAGTTTTATCACCTTAACAGAGTTTTTGCCACATAAATTATAAAATAATTCCTACCTGTTCGGCCTGGCGTGATTGATGGGGATAGTTGTGCCCTGAATTTTATCGCACCACCCGGCAAAGTAACGCCATGTGTCGATGGACATGCCAACATGCGTCTTCATCGCAAGTGTGTACACCGCCCCTGAGTCTATCGACTCTATAGTTGCCAGCTCCCCTTTATGTTGCTCCATTAGATCTGCCAGTCTAGAAAAAGTCAATGGTGTAATTAATATAAATTCTGGATAATTAGAATAATCAATTGTTATAAACTAAAATAAACTTGTATACATTACTACTTTTTCTAATGACAGAACACCATCCTATAAATTTATTAATGTCTACTCACTTGAATAAAATTTGCCCACGCTCCCTTGCACTGATTTTTGACCATTCTCCGTCTTCAAAAGCATCTTTAGCTGCTTTTACAGCCTTATTCACGTCATTTACTGAAGCACACTGTACTTTACATATTTCTGACTCATCTGATGGATTTACTATACTCAGCGTTTTCCCACTATCAGAGTCAACGAATTCTCCATTAATAAATAATTGTGTAGGGAATTTAATTTTAATTTTGTTTACTTCTAACTGCACCCCGTCGTACACTACGTCTTTCGCTCCAGATCCACCTCGGGTTTTAAGTATTGCGATTGTGTAGAAGTCCTCAAAAGTTGTATTCATGTAAACATCTTCATTTTGTAGTTCTAACTCTGATAAATCTTTAATCTCTTCAATTAATCTTACAACGTCCATTGATCCTGCTCCTGATGTGAAGAAATCTGTATCATCATCAATATCTATTCTAAGTATAGCCTTCCAAATGTCCCTTAAGCTCTCTATAAATTGCTTTTCGTCAGCTGATAATTCGATGTTCACTTTTTTCTCGTTCGTTTTGTAAAAGTTTTGTGCATTTATCATTTTGCCGTTTACTTTTAATCTTTTAATATTAAGCTGAAACATAATTATATTTATCGATATAATTAAGGAAACTCTAATAAAGAAATTGTAATTTGTATAATTATTGTCAAAAGATAAATCCAGACAGCTTTCAGCATGGTTTAAAAAAAGAACTTAGTAATTTGAAAACTTGTTTAATATTTTAGAATTCCATCTAACTATTGAAATTTGTAAATAATGTGAACAAGCTCAGCACCTACCATTATACCATCATTCGCCGTAATCAGCAAGCCAGCATCGTGGACTATGGCTGGTTTGTCAAGACCAGGTATTACAAGCTTATCTCCATTGATCTCATCCTGATCCCATAGGCTGGATCCATAGAGCTTCAGTTCTACTGTTGATTCACTGTCTTCGTCAACACCGTCTTTTGTTTGCGGTTTGATGAGTGTAGTAGCTCCAGGTGAGGAGTCTAGACCCCGGATAAAATTATGAAGAGCCACACCGCCTTTTGAGAAGTCAATCTAAAGTAATAGATAATTCATTTAGTATTTCCCCTGGGCAAAGAAAACAAAATAATAATATAAAAAAAACAAGTATCAATTGTTTAAATATGTAGGTAAAAATATTTGTTTATTGGGTATTAGAATCGATAAATTTTTGAAAATTAATTTGTAAATAAAAATTAATTAATATTATGGAGTACCTTGTGTGTTTCTGGTTTGAAAAGTGCAGGGTCGTATGTGGCGCCTATTTCAGACTGGGGGATTTTTGGTGCTGTGCCCTTGGCCACCATGTTCACTGACTCTGCCAGCGCTTTTATACCTGGAATATGAGAACAAATATTCCAAATTTATGCACCAGAGTTAAATGACGAGTATTAATTAAAGGTTTCGATCTGGTTGACTAATAATTTGACGATCTGCGTAACCGAGTGGTTAGTACACCGGTTTTCAGGTGACGCCACCGCCACCACTAAAGTTCTGGCTTCGAATCACGATCAGGACAGATGTTTGTGGGATGAATGCATTTGTACCTTAGTCATGGTTATTAATGTATAAATAAATATAATCAAAAATATTTTTATATGTTTAATATATGTATGTCTATCCGTTGCATTAGATCTTATTTATTAATCTACTAGCTTTCCGCCCGCGGCTTCGTCCGCGTTGTATTCGAATTTCCCACAGGAAGGATATGTTTTAACAATACTGCCTTACAACCTTTCACCCCCTCCTTTCAACCTTTTACAACCCTTTTTTGCTTTAAAAGGTAGCCTCTGTCCTTTCTCAGCCTCTAGACTATCTGTGTACCAAATTTCAATTAAATCGGTTCAGTGGTTTTAACAATATTTTCATACAACCTATTATCCCTCCTTTCAACCTTTTACAACCTTTTATGCATGAAAAAGTAGCCTATGTTCTTTCTCAGGCTCTAGACTATCTGTGTACCAAATTTCATTTAAATCGGTTCAGTAGTTTTGGCGTGAAAGCGGAACAGACAGAGAGACAGTTAGACAGAGAGACTTTCGCATTTATAATAATAGTATGGATGACCTAGGGGTAATGAAGTCGTAAATACGATATGTAAGAGATACTGTTTCAAACGATGTATGCTCGTGAAAGTTTATTAGTGAAATATTCTATCATTTATATTAAATTATATACTCGTATCTATCTAAATTCTAGTTTATAGCGCTATACGTTTTAGGTACCTAATATATTACATGTTAATAACTACAATTAATTTACATTTGTCACATTTTCTATTTACCTAAATATTTTTTACTCACCTTCTGGATACAGGAATTTATTGTAGATGGAGTCAACCGTGTCGTCAATAGAAACGGGGAAACTTTTTTGTAAGAGTACTGGGCCAGTGTCTAGTCCGTCGTCCGCCCAAAATATGGACAGGCCGCATATTTTGTCCCCCTCTATCAAAGTCCTGGAAATTGTAGGTATTTATGACATTTCGCTGTTCTGGTCTCAGGAGTAAGAAAGACATTACTTAGGATAGATATTAAGGTGCGACGCGGATTATAAGGGTAATATTTGCGAGGAATCCCACAGGATCTGCATGCACTATAGACGACTATGAAAGCCTACATAAGGTGTGTCTACTTGTTTGTCAGTTTACAGCTTTTAATAATTAGTCTGTAGTGTTTTTATATATAACCATGAAGCATTGGTTCTGTCCCTACAAGGATGCAGCTTCTTACAATATAAAACAGTTTACAAATAAAGAAAAATTTTATTTAATAATTAGTCTCAGAATTATTAAAAGGTGCTGATTATATCGGTTACAGATTTCTTCTTTTCTTTTTTATTCGGATTTCGAGTTTTAATTATTAAGTATAACGAACAACGATGAATTTCATAAAATGTAATTCCGTTGAATTTTACGGTCACGTCCTAAGTTAAGATAACATTTATTATTTACGATTGATAATAACTCGTGAGTTGTTTTGACAACAAAACATTGTTACAATACACGACATCGCTCCACCGATAGTTAGGTAGGTAGGTATACTAATGAGATTATTATTGAGTAAGTAGAGTTAAATTAACTGCACATTTTGCACCCAATCTGATAATAATACTGGTGGCGAAGTAGCGCGTAGTGACAGTATTCTAATGGGTGGCTATAATTTAAGACATCACATCTTTCGAGCTTTGGAAGGAGCTGATTTTAATTCATTACATATGCCGATGAAGTAATATATCTTTTGTACATATGGTTAATCTCTCTTAAAGTTGGCTGCTTTGATCGATAATAGCCAGGGAGAACTTTTTATTTTTAACTAGCTGTGCTAGCGACTTCGTTCGCGTGGAATAGTTATTTTGAGCATCATATTTATTTTTGCAAACAACCACCTTAGCTGTTACCCGATCTTGACAACGCGACATATCCAAATTTGATCACCATAAATACGATTCTAGTGAGTTAACATTAAAAGATAGACATATACTGTCGCGGACATTTTTTAGATCATTTTAAGAGGAATAATTCTTTCATACATATTTTTTTGGTATCTAGAACCGTCTTCGCAGCGCACGCAACGGAAGCTCTCAAAAATGAATAATTTTCACCGTTTTTTCCACATTTTCCATTATTTCTTCGCTCCTATAGTCGCAGCGTTATGTTATTTAATAAAAAAATATGTTTTCAATTCGAACCAGGAGTTCCAGAGATTAGCGCGTTCAAATAAACAAACAAACAAACAAACTCTTCAGCTTTATAATATTAGTATAGATTATTGTGAGTCAACCATAAAAGATAGACATATGCTGTTGCGGGATGTTTTTAGACAATTTTATGTAGAACATTTCCGTCATACATGATTTTTATGTGACTTTAACCATTAAGGCCACACACGCGACGGAAGTTAAAACAATGGAGTTACTTCTCCCGTTTTCCCAAAATTTCCCTTCACTACTCTGCTCCTATTGGTTGTAGCCTAATGGAAAGTATTCTATAACCTGCCCAAGAATATGAAGAATAATTATACCAAGTTTTGTTAAAATCCGTCCAGTAGTTTTGTTTCTATAAGGAACATACAGACAAACAGACAAAAATTTTACTGATTGCATTTTTGGCATCAGTATCGATCCCTAATCACCCCCTGATAGTTATTTTGAAAATATATTTCATGTACAGAATTGACCCCTCTACAGATTTATTATAAGTACCTATAGATGTACTGTTCGTCTCGGCTTCTCACCGCTTTTAATGAAAATGGAGTATGTATATATATTGGGTATATAGGTAGTATTAAAAGCTATATGTCCAATTTATTATATACTTAGATTAGAAAATATGTATTTCAACATGTTTTCTATTACTTCGGGTAATTTATTAAAATCTGCATAGTATCTTCATTGTATATTCTTAAATAAACACTTACTGGATTCGTAAATTATTCACGTGTTTTTCTCTTCTATCGCCAATAAACTTTTTTGTATATAATTCCTAGGCCAAATTAATCGCGAATAATAACATATTTTCTTGTACTATGTAATCATTGGCATACTGTGCAATGATTTGATTTAATGTACAATACTTTATACCGTTCATTCAGTCGATTTTTGATTTGCAACTTTGAAGCATGACTCAAACTTTGGTTGAAAGAAAGAAAGGTTGAAAGTCGATGTGTCAATTCAGATACAAAAATATTAATTGATGATCGGAGTTGAGTACTGTTTAACTTTACATTCTCAAAGCAGAAACCGGTCGTTTGATTTGTTAAAGGCTAAATAGGTATTTGATTGAATTCGCCTAGTCACCATTTACACGTAAAATAACTAAAAACGGGTATCTCGTGTAATTTTTTCAATAATAACATTATTTTTCTAGGGATTTCAATGATTACAGTTGCCATATACCTACAGTTTAGTATTTAGAAGATTCGACGATCTTACCAGTTGATCGAAGATGCTCCCCTGTGCCTCGGCAGAATGCTGGGGTGGTAGCAGATGCTCTCATACTTGGGGTACGTAATTACTTCCATCGGAATGAACTGCGTGCAAAATGGGAGGACGTTGATGTCGGCATCTACCTGGAATTATTGATAAATAGAATAAGTAGGTAGTAATAAACATTTTAAAACATCAGCTAAGTACGAGTCGGGCTCGCGAACGAAAGGCTTTGAACATGAATTTAAAAATTCTCGTCAATATTTGATTCATATCGAAAATAAAAATGGCAAATAAATCACGTTAATTGTGGGCTCAAGACAAACGGACAGCGGAGTCTTAGTAAGAGGGTTCCGTTTTAAATAAATACTGGAGGAGCAATCCACTAAAAAGATTAAGTAAAAATTTCTACATATTGTTTTACCTAAGCCTAGCCCCTTTCTAAGGAAGCGGACTTTCATATCTTAACCCGATGATCGGTACGCCTATTTATAACATTTATCTATAACAACTTCATGGTTCAAATAGTTAAAATTTCCTTCAATAAATCTCATAAAGCTTAGAGCTAGAAATCTAGGCATGCATGATAAATTGCTTCGTTTGAATCAGGTTAGAACTAAGGAACTAGTTTCACAGTTTCTAACGTCGCCGCAAAAGGGATAGATTACTCAAATTATACTTGATTACATGCTTTGATGTTGTCAATCCAGTTAACTTATTAGCATTTGCGTCGTGTTTTGATTAAGCAAGTTGTTTAGACCTCGGACTTTTTCCAAGTCATGTGATTTAAAAATACAATATAAAAAAGAAATATACATCGTATACCAATAGGATATGATCAACAGGATTAATGAAAATTGTAGCAAATCAAGAAAATATTTTTAATGGACATGTATAAGATTCATTTAAGTATATACAATAAAACTCATTGACACAGCTGTTGTTTAATCAAATTGCGACAGGAGTCGGGACTCTTCGTAATATTTAACTGTTCTGAATATAACACTAGCACAAACATAACTATAAACTTGTAGGCCATCATAAGTTTTGGCAGTGGGCTCGTTTCGATTGGTTTGCTTCTCTGTCATTTAGAGTAGAAAAAAAGTAACTGAAGATTTTTCACATTAAAAATGCACAAAATAACTACTGTTTCGTACAATGTTCAAGATATGTTTCAAGAACGAAGTGATAGTGCAGCTGATGTGTTCTAGGCCTATTTATATCATTTGGAGGGCTGTAGCCTCCTTCCATAAAGCAGTGACGCTCCAGTTAGCACAGCTGCGGCGCTGCCGCGGGAAATCGCGCCCGCGGATACGGCGACCCGGGAGGGACCACGCTCATTCCGTGGCCGGGGGGCGTCGTTGGTGGTGGAGATCGGGGGAGGTATTGTAGCCTCCCCCGAGGAGGGCTCTCCTGTATCGGCGGGGGAGCGGAGGCTGGGGGTTCCCGGAAGTAGCTTGGTGTTCCCGGGGGCTCCCTACATGCCTGAGGAAGGCCCTCCCTGAGGTTTTTAGTGGGTAGGCCTCCCACTTCTGGGGAGGAGAACCCCACATAACCGCCGGCTCGCCACAGCCGGGGTATGCAACTTAATGCATTTTCCTCAGTGGGAACAAAAAAAAAGGCCTATTTATATCAACGTAATAACTATTAACATGTGGACCTAATCATATCAATACCGATGTTATTTAATAGTGAAATACTACGGAAAAATATGATAATATTGTACTCAATAAGTTTGGTGTCAATTATTATACGATCGATAAGTACAAGACAGACGAGGTCACTTTTGCAGTAGTAACTGGTAGTGCTACCTATCGCGGTAGGAGTCACGGTTCCGAGTCATGCGTATATTTGTTGTAACAGATTATTACGATGTTTACGAACTGTAGAGTTCATCAGAATAAAATAATTTTGTAATCAGTATACTTGGAATAAGAATGTTTTTATTTTAATTCCGGACAGTAATTTTTAATCAAAGGCTTAAAACTTTTTTTTATGAAAAGAATACTGTAGGTTAATGCACACATGGCTTTTAGGCTAATACGTATGATAGGACATGATAATATAATAGAAAAGAAGACAAAACTTATTTTGGAGGTGATGAGTGTTTGTTCATCCACATCCACCATTTACCCCTAATTGCATAATTAACTATTGATTGTATATATATTCCTCAGGAGAGGAAGGCTGAGAATCTTCACAGCGCGGTCTGACCACGTGACCTACCGACTAAACTCAACCTGTGCTTAAGTTCAAAGAACCATATAGGCAAATCGTAAGAGCGACCGTCCCACAGGAGATGATCAGGGGGGGCGATTCAGCGCAGGCCCATAAAAGGGGCCCAAAGCACTTGAAGAGGCGCGGATATATATATATCACTCAGAGAGATTGCTTCCAGTCAACCCTAGATGGTTTTGTGAGATTTAAAAAAAATGCGGGGACACAGGACCGGAAAGAATATTTTTATACAATTGTTTTTAAAATATAAATAATAGAAGCGTCATATTTATATACATTATTAAAATAGATAAAAAATAAATCTTTTTCTTTCATACTTAATTATGTTAATTTTATTGAAACATTTTTAATTACTATTTTTATTGTCGATATATTTACTTACGGATTTGTACTGTTCAAGTATTTCCGGGATAACTTGGCCTTTGATTCGCCAAGTTTTATATTTATACACCGGCACACCGTTGGTGGCAGCAATCGTTGCTATAAAAAAAACAAAATTTTTATACTTCACCTAAAAAGTGCATAATTAAGGACAAAATTTACGAGCTCTTTGAATAAGATAGAACAATAAAATTTAAAACTTATTTACGAGTATCATGATTACTTTTACAACTTATTACTATTTATAATTAGTAACTATTTAATAAAAATAAATTAATTGCTAATATTGAGTATTAAATAAAATTTATTTATATTTTCTATTTATTTATATTTGAAGAATACACCAGAACTATTATCTCATATGTAGGTATAAAATAAAAATTATTTGTTAAGAATGATTTTTCAATAGTTTTAGCTTACCGAGAGGATCCTCGCGGTTCCCCTTGTCGAGGACCGTGAATACGCCGGCGATGACGTGCCCATCCTTCACCAATAACTTGAACACTTCCGCCGCAAAAGTGCTCTGGCCAATTATGGCTACTCGCAGCTTCTGCTTCGGGGTCTACGTCCAGAACACAGTTTTAATCCAAACCAATCATTAATATTTTATCGAGGATATTTGAAAATGGTGTGATTATTATCTGCTGAATTTGTTAAAATAATCGTTATAAAACTAAATCGCACTAATAATGCAATAGTGTATCAACTCAAAATCGAACATTTTTCAGAACCAACAAAAAACTTATTACTCACTTCATGTAATAGTTGCAAATTGAATAACTGTCACATAAGTTTTTTAATTTATCCTTATTCTGTTTTTGCACTAATCGAACGACGGTCTTGATCACGCGTGAGGAATCAAATTTTGCGTGTGTATTATGGCAAGTACGACGTTTTGAGTTGATGAACTATGTATTATTAGTGCGAAATAAGCGTTACGTTAACAATAATCGTTAAAATAAATACCGACACAAGGATGAACTCAGAGTTGCATCCACCGTAGTTATTAGAAATATGTTAAGGAACTATTATTAAGGAACGAATTATATATTGCGTATTATATATTGTTATTTATAGTATTAAGTTAAGTATTATTTGGCGCGTTATATGCTTTAATTCAGACAAGTAAAATGATTGAAGCGATTCGATGCGAGCGAAATATTTTTATATTACAATATGGAATTTAAAATAAAATTATGTTTTAATTTTGATTGGACATTTCCAAAACATTTGGGCTTATTTTTTTGGAGACATTACTGAAATGCTTACATAATATTTGACGTCTAAAATGAATAAAGAATTCAAATGAAGAAATTGAAGTCTACCGTATAATTATAATGGGAATTGCCAGATTAATTACAAAAAATCATTTTTAATTTTGCAAATAAAGGAACACAATTAAATTGTATAAACAGAAGAGTAAGTGATAGGTATTAAATAAAAAGAGTCTGTGTAAATATACACAAAATATTGTTAAGCCAAAAATTCATTCACAACAATAAAACATACTCGTAGTATGTTTAATCAAAATTTATCAATCAAGGCTGTTATACAAGGACACGAATACAAATATATTACAAATTAGCCGAATCAATACTCACATCTTCATTAATTGAAACTGGTGGCATAATAATTCGCGATATAAAAATTAAACTGCTTAATAGAGCTCCACTGCTTGCCCAGTGGAGCGGAGAAGAACTAACTCGAATCAGCCTGTCTGCTTGCTTATAAACAAATTGGCACAAACCAAGATCAGCCTTGGATAACTTATCACCAAAACAGACGACATAGTCGTACTTACTCTAAAACTTAAACATTATTGTAGGTATTAAAATATCGAATGTTATAAATAGCCATGCCATTTCTGTAACCATGTGGTTGTTTTTGATTTATTAATAATTTTTTACTTAATTTTTAATTATGTATAATATAAATTGACAGATTTTTTAATACAATGGTTAAACGTATGTATAATTTAAAACAATATAAAAGAATAAATACACATATATTACAAAAAAGAGGGAAAAGGAATTATGAAAACTGCTTATTTCCTATCAGTTTAAGAACTCTACCATTTTCAACAAACATATAACATAAATTAATAAAGAGAATAAGTAAAACATAGGTGATGTTATTAAAATGAATACGTTGACTAATGCGATGTACGACTGAATATAATTAGTTTTATTCAATAAGAAGAAGCGTAAGTAACTTATTTGTAAGGATATGTAAATTATAAATCAAAATTTTATTATGACGACTGGATAGGTATAATTTAAAAAAAGTATCAAAATAATATTGCCTACTAATCTATGAAATACAACCTTGTCAAATTGACGTTGACGTTCATACAGAGTTGCTAGACAAAAAATTCCAGGGACTACTTTCGTTAGTCAGACTCTAGCAAGTAATAAATAGTATTAAAATATTGCTCGTATCATTCAATCAGTACCCCCATAGTAGATTTTACTTGCTTCTTTTCGGTTCTAGCAGTGAAGTTACTACGTGTGCGTTGTGTTCGATATCGACGGCGTAAATTTTTGTTATGAAACCGTAGACAGGTAGCGCCCCTTTTTTTTTTTGAGGGGGGAATACGACCTTGTGCACCCTGACACCGCGCTGGCAAGACGCGGCCGTGTGTGGGGTGGGGCTCTCCGGTCAAGAGGACCGGCCTACCCACTAAAACCCCCTCGAGTTCTTTGGGCCCATACGGGACACATGGCGGGGTGCGCTCTCGCGATTCAACCGCCATAAACAGGTAGCGCCCCTAGCGGGAACATAGTTATACAAATATTTCATATAAGATTGACATGACTTCTTGGCTATACGTCAATTATTATCGAAAACGATAGCAAAGGTTAGAAATGGACCCGTATAAAAAACACATTAAAACAATTGTGAAGGTCGAACCTCAACCCGATTATTACGACGAAAGGAACCGATTTTTATCCCAGTGAAAATTTGAACCTCATGTCTTGTCCTTCTCCTCGTGTGTGGTGAATGCTGCCATTTTACATAAAATCTAGTTTAAGCTCTAAATCGGATTTAGTCATATAAAAAAAAGAAAAATATGTTTAACATTTGCCGTTCAATCTTTATCATACAATTAATTGAGCTTCATAAACAAATAATTATTAACTAAATAGGTTCCCATACCAGCGCGTTCCAGTTTCTAAACCTTGGGGTCATGACAACAGCGATAGTGGTGAGCACGATCCGTTAGGCTGAGGGTAAATATGACGTTTTTTTTCGGGGAAGGAACAACATGTTTTCATTCAGACCTCGTGATAAAACTTGACACATACCGTGATCATGGCCGTAGACGTGACTAACCTTTTCTTCATCCTTGTTGCCACTTGGATTTATGAATTACACTGGAATTTAATAAAAATGTTCTGTAAATATGAAGATTACACGAAGACACCTATAGATGACCAATTCTACTATTTGGGTAGTATTCTTGTATGTAATTCAATTAACAGGTTTGAAATTCACTTCACAAAGTTGAACAGTAGTTATAGCAGGTTGTAGAACCAATTCAATTGACCCAGTATCCACAAATTTACTGTTCAAACTGGAACATACAATACATATACTGCTATTTACCGGAAGATCAAATGGAAGTACCCGAACAGATAACCCTGATAGAGTAATTACTTCATTTAGACATTTATTCCCTCAAGAAAGTAAATTTGTGCAGCACATTAACACATTTCATTGAATTCTATGTCTGTAAACTAAAATTAAACTAAAAACTTAATCTAGGTCGTACACATTTGACGTATAAAATGATTGATCGGTTTTAGCTATCTACTATCTAATAGTGATTACTATGCGATTAATTCCGAAACGGACGGCTCTGTTGGATCATCGGTTCGAATTCAGGAGCATATTTAGCGGCGGCTGAATCATTCTGATGACCTCTAAACACTATGATGATATATTAAATAAATATGTTTTTTCCGTGGCGATACGTTTAACTTTAACTTTTTTATATTCCAGTAGTAGCATCAGTTTTTGGAAAATATAATTTTTTGGCGTGCGTGTCACAATTTAAATAAATTTTCTAAATAATTCAAATTTGACGTTTTTAATATTAATTTGCTAGTTCATAGCTATGTATTGTTTATTAGATTTAACAACATAGTGAAACGACTATGTTGTATAAATGTAAATAGGTACTATGTAGTATTTACTATTTTTAAACCATGTCTATTTGTGAGGACCTGTTTATCTGTGTCTAAATAACTTTAATATGCTGTAAAATAAAAGTTGTTGGTTTTCCTTGTAATGAAATAAATAAATAATTTATTAATATTAATTAATGAATTACAAATTTACGAATGAATAAAAAACATGTCATAATGATTAATTGTGTTGTAACATTCACTAGTTATCTCCATTCCATATTAAGTAGTTATCTAACGAATGACGCGGGAAAAATTTCGATCTGGTGAAACAATAACAGAGATTTACACATTGGTAGGTATTAAGCGTCGATTACACTACACTACATCTAGTGCACTACATCATGTAGGACACTAGATGTAGCCCGACTGTCCTATATGACTTAGTGCACTACATGTAGTGCAGTATAATCACGGGTAGGGAGGTAGGGCGCCTACATAGGGCGCTCAGTCTTGTCGCGGCATCCAATGCGAGTGAGTGTGCGTGTAACGGACAATTCGACAAAAATGACATCAATAGAAAAAGAATCGTTAAATATTATAGAATTGTATAAAGATATGCCACAATTGTAGGACAAAAATCATTCAGATTATAAGAATAAATGTTTGTTTGTCTCATGTTGCTCAATTTGTTTCTTAGTAGCAGATACTGCTTATCCCAACATTTTCTTTTTTTGTGCTTAGTAATGCCCGCTGTTACGGCAAGGATAATGCCGATTTTTTCTATTTTAGAAAGCGTGAGCGCCATGGTTAACGTCTGGTCACTGACTGAGTTAGGATGCTATAATAATACAGTGTAAACAGAACACCCTACATGTGGTGCCCTCTGTAGATCAGCAACTAGTGCACTAGATGTAGTGTAATCAGCGCTTTAAACACCACTCCAACTATTATCATATCACTATGCAGTAATTGTGCTAATTAATGTAAACAATCTACAGTTGACCGGTTCAAACCGGCTCCTATTGACTGCTACGCTTACTCTTGTTATCGTATAACAGGTTTTTGTCGTCGACTGAAAATAACGACAGCGGAATTGAACTTGTAATAGACTTACACCGGAATCTAGATAGTGATAATTATAGTACCTACATTGTATGTTTCTGTACATTTCTGATTAGAGTTACGTTTATATTTTTAGCTAAATGCTTATTTATGTTTACTTCTGAATTAGTTCTATTAGAGCCAATGCGATAAAACTGTATTGTATTTTGACAGGTCAGCGTAATATACCTATTGCTGTATCATCTATACATCTATACAAATAAATAAAATTGGAGTGTCTGTTTGTAATATTAAAATAACCGCTTTCTACTACACGTATATGAATGTATGTATATACATTCATATGTATATCGTGTGCGTATGGTACACATACCAAAATACATATTTTAAAAATTTTTGTCTGTCTGTCTGTCTGTTCCGGCTAATCTCTGGATCGGCTGGACCGATTTGGACGGGACTTTCACTGGTATATTGCTTATGTAATAAGGAGTAACTTAGGCTACCTACTAAAAAAACTATTTTCTTTTATTACATTCCACACGGACGAAGTCGCGGGCACAGCTAGTATACATTATATAATGTCTCGGTGTTCATACTACAGATTTTAATTGTTTATATTTTTGCAAACTGACGGAAAACTTGAGACAATATCAAGAAGGGTTTTTCTATAGTACAGTGATGCTCTCGGTTTTTATATGATCTGATGATAAGTGATAATATGGCAGAAAAATACTCAACATTAATCATCACATCTTATATCCGCCTCCACCGAGGGGTACGTTTTCTGTGGCGCTGATGAAGTTGATGATTGAGAGTAACGAGGATGACTCAGTGTATGAATGGATTATTTTGTACATATAAATTTTGCACACAATATAGATATAACATACTTATACAATTTATACAGAATGTTTCTGAAACAGCTTACTAGTTTTCTTACTTTATTAGCGTAAAAGTATAAGGAAAATAACATAATTAATAGTGTAATAGAGCGAACTGAAGTGATATGTAGGTAGATGTGTATTCATTATGTATATGTTATTCATTCATATTTATTTTTGAGAATGTTACGGTTCTATCATATGAGATGACTGTATTTTATGCATTGTTGATAAACATCGCTATCGTTGTCGCTTCGCCCGCGTTAAATTAGTTTTTGTCAATCCTGGAGACCTATTTTTGAATTACGAATGCGATTTCGAAATCACCGATGTGACTAATAATCACCGATTTTCAATAATTCGTATTTTTGAATATCACTTATGTGACTACCTTAGTCACGGATGTGATTTCATTACGAGTGCCCTCACCCACTCGTAATCAAGTCATACTTAGATGTAATATTATAACAATTGCTGGTGGTCCTACTTACAATAAATAAAAAAAAAAAAAAAAAAAACATATTGACAAGAATCTGAAGTTGATGTGTTGATTTTTCAGTCTCTATATATATATGTACATATATATATATATATACCTATACCTATATATGTATATATGAATGTAGCATATATTATATTTATATATATATATAATATATGTATATAACTAATAAATAACCACAATGGTTAAGCCGGCAATAACCGGCAGCGGCTACATTCTGCGTGGAACCGAACTCTTACATTTATGTGTGTACTTTATCTATGTTGGCAGCTCTGCGATCGACTTTCAAAAATTGGATGTTTAGGAATCCGTAACCTCAAAGTATTTAGTCAGCGGTGATTTTGAAATCGCATTCGTGATTCAAAAATATCCCTTATGTCTAAGGTACCAAGATTTATGGTCTTATCTTCAATTCCACCGCTATTTCACCCTCACATTGATAAAAATTTTAAAAATGCTAGAACTAACGATTTTTTGTTTCTTATGACGTGATATTTGACGAACTTGCATACTAACTTTCAACCCTTATTTCACCCCCTAGCTGATCGAAATTTCAAAAATGCTAGAACAAATGTTTAATGATTTCTTATCAAGTGCTTAAATATAAAGTTTCATGGTTTTATCTTTTAAAATTAAGAAATCCCATACAAACTTTCAACCTCTATTTCAACCCCTTCATCCCTTTTTTTCGAAATAAAAAGTAGCCTATATTCTGTCTCAGGGTCTAAAGATTCTGGGGGTTCCTGGAAGTGGCCTTTGTGTTCCCGGGGGCTCCCTACATGCCTGAGGAAGGCCATCCCTGAGGTTTTTAGTGGGTAGGCCTCCCCCTTCTGGGGAGGAGAGCCCCACATAACCCCGGCTCGCCACAGCCGGGGTATGCAATTTAATGCATTTTCCTCAGGGGAACAAAAAAAAAAAAAAAAAAAAAAAAAAGGGTCTAAAGATTGTCTGTACCACATCAAAATAGGTTGCGAGGTGTAAGCGGGAAAGCGTAACAGACAGACAGACAGTTACTTTCGCATTTATATTATTAATTGGGATTGGCAGCTGAATATCGGTGAACAAATGAGATAGTTGAAAGAAAAGTTTACGCGTCGAAAATTTGAATATGATTTTATTTTAATTTTTTTAGCTGGTTTTTCAGTCTAGGGTGTAATGTATTGTAATAATAAACCTGTACATATGTACATATATCCCTAGGTATATATTTATTTTTTATTTAGATAGATAGATAGATAAACTCTTTATTTACATATCTTCATCACACACAAACATAGTTACACGGACAAACATAAATTAGACTAAGCTAAAATTAACAATAACTAAATAAATGCAAACTATAAACTAAGTTGTGTGTACTGCAGAAGTGTAAATAGGTCGTAGCTCAGTGACTGGGATTGCCCACATACGGATGTGAGCAAAGCACAGGTATTCTGCTACAACCTGAGGGTTTCATGCGCACAAAATTAAAGAATGTAAAAGAAAATACATGAATTTATATAAGGATGTATATATTATATAAGTGTGTGGATATAAATATACTAACATAAATAAACAATTAACATTGACATAGTACATAAGTAAATAAGATTAAAAGAAAAAGTAATAAAAATATATAATGTTGTTTGGAATGATTTGGTGATTATAACTATATATTTAATTCATTTAATCTTCTCGCCTCTTATGTTCAAATGGCAAAATCCGTCACCAAATATCTCCTTGGAATACCCAAATGCTGTTTGTTTAAAAGATACAATTTTATATGCTTCTTAAACAAAGATCTCGAAGTCTCGAATTTACTTATTTAGAAAGTAAAGAATTTTGTAGAGATAAAACGGATTGTGGTTTGGCCGGATATCGGATAATCGGCAAGCTACGAGGCCGGAGAGCCGAATATCCGGCCACCGAATATTAGGCCGTTTCGGAAATATTCGGGCGCGTTCAAGTGTTGTCGCGCGAGTGAGTTCGTGTCTGTTTCTGTCATTGTTTTTCATTTGTGGTCATAGTTTTAGAGTCGCCTGTTACCAACAAATGCGGAAAATTTGGTATTCATTCACCACAATTTGCCACTTGTTAATTTTGAGTACTAAACGAACTAATTAATATTTAACCAATTACTTTGCAATTATACAAATAAAAGTTGTTCTTATCCTATTGTCGTATCATTTGCTTTGTGTAAACTAATGTATTTTTATTTTTATATCCGAAATCCGGCCGGATACTGTATTACTATCCGGTATCCGGCCGGATAGTGAAAACAAGGCCGGATAGGTCGGATACCGGAATGTTACCGGAAAGCCGGTTCATCTCTAGAATTTTGCATAACATAAACCAAGAAATATTTAGGGTAAGTACATATTTTTTTCTAGTTTTTTATGTCAGTCATTCTGTTTGTTTTCGAGAACACGTTTTGTTACATAAATCCATATTTATATAGTCACATGTCCATTCAATAAAATATCAAAAGACTTAATTATGTACTGGTACAGTAGGCGACGTATTAAGCTATACCACTTGACCTTTGGACCGCTTTTGTGCTGTTAACAATAACGATGAATTTCCTAGGTACTATAGTTATCTAAATATATGCTACATAGTACTTATATGAAAGAAGTCACGAGCTGGTTTTGTCACGTCACTCATATACAGAGGTCAATTTGTCTTATCGCGACGAACTAATAGCTCTCAGCTATCATATCATAGAATCATATTACATATTACGATGACTGCGTATTCGGTTCGATTTTGATTACTTCATGAAATCTTGCAATTTTACAAGTAAATTTTTATCCCGGAAAAATCGACAGATCCCACGGGATGCGCAATAAAGACTTCGCTCAATAACTACTGCACAGTTTTCATGCGGTTTTCATCAATAGATAGAGTGATTCTTGAGCAAGGTTTTGCGGTATTTTTTATCTCGGAAAAACGGATAGTCCCACGGGAAGCGCGTTAAAACCTTCGCGCCATAAACCGACTTCCGCGCATATGTAGCCGCGGGCAAAAGTTATGAACCTTATGGCCGTTTTCACCAACCTTGTCTTAGCTTAGGCGACTCCTAAGAGACATGCTGTCTCACTCTTTTCAGTTAATATAAAAAGTGACAGCATGTCACTTAGGAGTCACCTAAGCTAAGACAAGGTTGGTGAAAACGGCCATTAATCCTCTATAGATTCAATCCCGAAATTCACGCGGGCGAAGCCGCGGGCAGAAAGCTAGTCAAGAATAAACAAAAGTGCCGGATAAAAGTCGTATTATACAATTTTTTTAGTCTAGGTCTAATCTGTCGATAGCAAGTAATGCACGATAATTGTTAGTCCATTAATCATATTAAACTTATTATTTACCT
This sequence comes from Scirpophaga incertulas, assembly GCA_036419045.1. Lineage (NCBI taxonomy): Eukaryota > Metazoa > Arthropoda > Insecta > Lepidoptera > Crambidae > Scirpophaga > Scirpophaga incertulas. The sequence goes on along the minus strand of CM071646.1, from coordinate 8,246,348 downwards.
ATATTATCTATTTACACGTGTGCAGACTATTATAAAACTAAGTAACTAACAAATAAAACAAGATTTTGCGTGTCCTGCCTGTTCGTCTTTGATATTTTGGTAAGTCATTGTCATCTTTATCATCATCATGAAAATTCATATTCCATACAACAACACATCAGGTTATGCAAATTCTGTCAAATTTCTTTAACCTGTTTCCTACTTAAAACCAATCACATACAGTTTAATATTCTTAGATGTTTTTACTTTTTATGGTATCTTGGTGTGTATATACACACAATACAAGTCAGATAATACATTTTCACTTTGAAACCTTTAATCCTAATGTAGTATAAGCTATTTTTGTAGTTAATAACTTAATGTGCTGACTTCTGATGCTTTTTGACGACTGTACACTTGGTTTCTGTGAGATTCGCAGCTTTGTGCCCTTCAAACCACAACAGCAATATAAGCGCTACTGGTTACTGATAGAAATATCTAAGACTGAAGATACACCAGCAGATGGCATGCAGTCTGGAGGATTACCTCAGGAGGAAAGAGGAAGACCTCGGATTCATATCAAATAATAACTCTGAAACTGCAACACCCTGTATCTACTGTTTAATTAATAATAAGAGCACAATGCCATTGTTTCAACTAAAGAAAAAAACGACAGCGCGACAGCAGATAGTCAAAACATAGTTGTATGATACACTCGAAGGCAAGCGCTCGCGGTTACAGACATGGATCATTCTAGTTTTGTAATGTTAATACTAGTTACAGCATTAGAGGTATCAGATGCGTACAACGTAACGTTCACCATTCCTATGTGGTGCACCTTTAGCTTTGACACTTGTAGAGTTCGCTTTCGTTTCGACTTTAAGTCTGTGTGATACTTGTGGTAACGCTTATGTTAAGACTTTGATTAATAAGTATTGATATATTTTTGTGTAACTCATATAAGCCATTTATTATGGATGAATCGTAGAAAATGGAGATCGTTTGTAAAATGAATTGGTATGTACATATGATTTAATAACAAGACTAGCGACCCGCCCCGGCTTCGCACGGGTGCAGTGAAAAAAATGGTTATGGTGGGTTATCCCTAAGAGATAGACATATACCATTCGCGGACTTTTTTGTGGATTTTTTGTGAAAGTTGTACAATACTGTAGTACATTATTTTGGTCTATCTCGTAGGGTTCAGCCAGGCAGCGTTTCAATATAAGCGCAAAAAACGTGCTTATTTACGACATCACATTTAGAACCTTTAAATTTATCAGTGTTTCTCTACTATATTATGCATTTATTATACATACAAACCTTCCTTAAGAATCACTCTATCTATTAAAAAAAACCGCGTCTAAATCCGTTGCGTAGTTTTAAAGATCTAAGCATACATACGGACATACAGCGAAAAGCGACTTTGTTTTATACTATGTATTGATTATAAGCAAGAGAAAGAATTATTATACATGATGTCAACATAATAATAAATTTAACTACACTAATACACTAAGAATTATTATAATAATCATGACAGTTTTCTTTTTAAGGTTGAACTGATCTATAATTTAACCAGCATCAAAGTTTGGAAGTTTATTAAATTCTAGTGTGCAAGGGAGATAAATAAATAATTACATTAAATCTCATTAGATATGGGAGCAAAAGAAACAAGGGAATTATGGCTAAAATTGTATAAAAGTGGTGTAAAAAACTTAGATCCGGCGATCTGGGCGGCCATAAAATAGGCCGAGCCGGTCTATCCACTTTTGTGGGAAGTGTTGATTTAAATAATTTCTTACTACTATTGCGTAGTGAGCTTATTCCGAAATTATTGAATTATTAATATTATGATTAATGAATTTATTAATGAATAATTCCGAAAAAGGTCTTTTTAAAATTTCATACCATTTGCTATTCAAGCAGTAATAAAATTTAAGAGCATCAAGCTAAACCTATTAGCTTTTTTGAAACTAGAATAACTAAGCATTTTTTTAAGATAATGGGCACGATGAGCGTCATACATTTTTTTTACATGGTAGCTGACCAAACACGAAGAAAAATAACTTCTTGTTTAATTTTTTTGGAACATTGTTTTATCCAAGCACTTCGTGATTAGCTAGCTCAATTTTAACCATTGTTATTGATAGCTGAACTATTCCGTTAGAAGCTGAAAAATACCTGAATCAGAAAAAACCGTATTTGTATAAATGGCACATTAAAAATCAACCACAAGTGGCATCTTAAAAAAAAATCATAAACTATTAAATTTGAAAACGGGTATTTTTTACTAAGGTCAAAGGAGAATGCCGAAAATGGCCTAAATTGGGTTGTGTTGCGTCTTGACTACACATAGCTAGAAATATTGTTTTGAATTATAAGTTTGAATCTCTTTTTCCTAGCCAAAACTAATGTGGGGTTTTAAAATTAAAATATAATAATCATAAGAAAAAACGCTGACCACTTCCGCTGAATACTCTACAAAAGCAAAATTCGTTCTACAGACTAGGGCCCTTATTAATAAACTAAAGTTAAACCTGATTTAGTTAATCTACGGATTGCTCTCTTTCTAATTTATGATATTTATTGAAAGTTGAAGTGAGAAAACGACATGGATTAACTTAAACCACATTTAAAAACTTTTATTAATACGGGCCTATAACGTAAGTATTTTTACATTAATCGATAAATAACGAAACTCGATAACATAAATAAATAGTTGTTTTTGTTGTAAAATCAAAAATAATGTGGTTCCATTATGTAAAGAAATGCCACTTATAGCCAATTAAGAAAAAAAAATGGATAATATTAATTAATATTCTTTAAGGAATTTAAACAGTAGGTGCATAACTAGTGCATAACATAACCTAAAACTACCACCAATAAAAGGCTATTACTTCGGACTCCCACATTATATTATGATGAGACATTTTTTATATATTTATAGGACGCATTCACTCTAATTTTAAGTAGGATTTACCAAAGTGCATGACAAATATATTTAGGCGAATCTCTTAGGCAACTTGGCATTCTCCTTTAAGATTAGAGAGGTCTCGACGAAACCTATCAACAGTTGAAGGTTTATCCATTGTTTCTGAGACAGCCTGTACATTTTTTCTTCAAGCTGGAACTCAGTACTACAAGTATTGATGTTTTGCAATAGAGTAATTCTGTGGTTTAATTCCTTCTTTTACGCCGAGCTAATTTTATAATACATTTTTATTTAGACATAGTTATCAGATCAAAATAACTTAATACGGTGAGATATACCTTTTAGCCAGTTCCGTTGTGAGCACTGTTAAGGTATAACGAGATGGTAAATACAAAGATGAATATAACAGTGTGAAGTTTAATTATTAACATCTGTAGCATCTTATGCCTTTCTCTGATATCTCGTACTGAAAAACCGGCCTTACTGCTGCGAACGAAAACCAATTTTAGAAAAAAAACTATACCATTGAAGTATTTAGTTGTAAATAACATCCAAAACTAATCAATATAGATACGTAACGGGAATTAACGCGACATACCTATTTTTAAGCCCCGACGCATAAACGACGGGGTGTTATTATTATTGCCTGACGTTTCGATCCTATGATCTATAATCTCTCTTATTACAAAAACTTCTAAAACTCGGGTTTAAACCAGGTCTATGTAGTTCGGGTCTAAACCAAGGTCTCTGGTTTAGACCGGACTTTATTACAAAAACAAATTCAAGTACGATCTTCCAAACCCCGAGTCTAAAGAAAATCATTCATTCATTCGTTCGTTTTAAACGGCTTTGGCACCCTAGTTTTAGCCAATTTTATTAGTAAAACAATAATCGTTCCATTTCACGCAGCTTCGTTTGTAACCGACTTCATAACTATAGTGAAAATAAAAGTACAAAGTTGATAAAAAACATTTATTTCATAAGATAAATTTAATTTTAAAGTATATATAAGAAGAAATGTAAGTATGTACTTATATTTCTTCTTATATATACTATAAAATATCATAATACATTTGACGTTGTAAAAATTGCTTGTTGGAACGTAAATTAAGTACCTATTCAATTTGCCGCCCTTTTGACACAAAGCATTTAACTAAACAAAATTATTTCATTTTCTTTGAATTTAACAATGATATCTTTAATAAACTTATATAAAAATGGAAAATAATAAGAGATCCTATAATTGGTGCCAAGAAGACAAGGTATGTACTTACCTAGTTTATATTTTAATAAAGAATTTTTGAAAAATAAAATGTTAACTGTGCATAATTCTAAATTCATAAAACGAAATATATCCAAAATATCCAAATCGTCTAAATCCATATCATCGAGTAAATCAATATCCATTATCAAGCCCTAAAGTCCGTGAAATATCGAGAAAAATAACTAATAGCAAGAACAATTTGTAGTTAGAGAATATGTATGCACAAACTACAAGCTATCAAAAATCGTAATTTCGTTTTGAAACCAGACTTAAACAGAGTTTACATTCGTTTGTAAACGACATACGTAAATTGTAAATTTTTTATGAAACTTTGTACAGTGCACCTAGTGAAACGTATTTGAGTGATTCTTCGAACCCTAAATTTTCGATGTCTTGAGGTTTATTTTTGTAAGTAACTGACAAATCAGTCTGCAATTAATTTATAACATATTTCAGACTATTGTCTATCTTGCACAAGTTATTTTTTTTAAATAATATTTATATAAATATTTCAAAAAAATATTTAAAAGTAGTTCTTCTGACTAATATGGTGTGTCCGTAACCCAGTTTCTTGAACATTACTAACAATAACATTATTTCATATTGATAAATTGATGTAAATTATAATTATTACGAAAGAATATTAGTTGTTTCTTTACACCAAAAAAAATGGTACTAATATTTACGATTGTTTATTTATAAATAAAAAAATAGTGAGTGTCCGGCACGAAAGTCTGATTCATATTCACGCGCTTCACTCGAACGTACCAGCTAATTAAGAAACATGAGGCGACCCTTTCCCGCGCTGGCGGTAGCCAGTGGCTCGGTTGACGTGGTCGTGGCTGAGAAGTGTGGCTGGTTCGTGTCGTCGCGGAGATATAAAGGTAAATATCTGATTCATATAGCCTTGGTACACCTGTGTTTCTGATTAGTATGTTCGTTTTTATAATTAAAGTAAATGGTTTTCAAACTTGAATCTGCGGGAAATATAATGCCATTGGGGAACAGAAACCTATGTATAAATAACAATCATTAATTGCACACGTGTGATGATTTTATCGATGTTTATGGGTAAAATTCTGATTGATATTGTGATTCATATGGTAAAAATACCATATTAATCAGAATGTCACACATATTGTTAATGAAACGTTACATTGGCGGCACGTTACGCCTGTAACAAGTCATTTCGTATGAACCTAATGTTATTTACGTGTGTAAAAACAGTAGCTGTAAATTTCGCAGCAGTCCTAATAACGTCAAAGGGGTTTCATATCTATCGACGACAAAATTTTCGAAAATTAGACTATACCTGAAATTAAAACTAATATATTGGTATTAAACTCCGTTCGTCTAGGTAATAAAATAAAGGTAAACAATAAAAACAAACTTCGTTTAAATGAGAGTTTAAAAATAAATTAATTAACTAAATAACATAAATAAAATAATAACGAGTGGTTAATGAAACTACCTACTTACTCAACTATTAGTTTTAGCGGTAGTTTATAGGCTCAAACTACTGCTTAGACGAAAAGGGTAATATACTGTAACAATATATTAACTTTTAAGACCGTTATACGTAACGTGATAAGTCGTGGGTTCGATTCCCGCTCAAGAATTTTTCTTACAATTTTTCCCACCTTTTAATAGGTATACATTATTCATAATTGGGTTGAAACGTCAGGTCAATAATAAGGTATCTGTAATTTGAAATTCTTTAAAATATTGAAATTTCAGTCATGTGTCAAACAGTGTATTATTTGTATACATACCTACTGTAGTGGCAAATACAAATACAATACTGTACCTGCATGTTGTCAAAATTGAGACAGTCTAATTTAAAGGCATTTTTAAGTATGATTATTAATAAATTTGTAATCTTCGTTTTTATATTACAGTACACAAAAATGCCACCAGTTTGTTTTCTAAGGAAGAAAAAAGAGAGAAGAAGAAAATTGCAGAACGTATTAAAAAGTAATTAATATTGTGATGATTGATATTGTCAAGTGCCATATTACGCTGTGATGATTAGATTTAGGTATTATGATAAGCATCATGTGCATTTACTGTGATTTTAATAAAAATTGACTGATTTTTCTAACTAGAATTTCATTTCTATCCCTAATTCTGATTCATATGTCACAGATTCTGCTTCATATGGCCCCAAAATTTTTAAAGTTAATTATCTCGGAAACCACTTTATCAAAAAGTGTGTGCCTTTTTCACACATTGTATCTTAGGTTACCATCTTTCGTAAAAATATGTTTTATAAGCTTAAATGTGAAAAAAAAATTAGGCCATGTGAATCAGACAAAGAACGCAATTTCGGAGAAACACTCATTTGTACTTTCTTTCATATTAAACTGACATCAGTTTTGTAGTTTACTAAACATGAAATACCTATCGAAAACGTCAGCAAACTCGTGGTAGAGCCACAGGTTGCGCCGGCCATGGTCGCAGCGGACTGGAGCTGCGATGGCCATGTCTAAATGGTGATGTTGTTTTTTTTTTTTTTTTTTTTTTTTTCCTCAGGAGAGGAAGGCTGAGAATCCTCACAAGGAGCACGAAACGTACCCAGGATACCCCGCAACGGCAAGTGTCACGGAGGTTATGTCGGACGACACGCGACCGGAACGGTCCAGCCACGTGACCTACCGACTAAACTCAGCCTAGCCTAGGTTCTAAAACCATAATAGGCAAATCGTGAGGGCGACCGCCCCTCAGGAGAGGGACGATGCAGCGCAGCCCATAAAGGGGACCCAAAAGCGCTAGAAGAGGCGCGGGAAGTCAAAGTGACGCCGGCCTTATCATGAGGGAACCTAGTCATGGCTATGCTGAAGGCTGCCGAGCTAAGGGATCATGGAGGGTGGCGCGGGCGCAGATGCCGCCGGCAGCGCAGATGCCGCCTGCAAGGACAGAAGGTCCCGCGTTAAGGTGTTATCATGGTCGACGAGAGCGTGACGGGGTCTGCGGTATCGGTGACGAGATGGAGGAGCAGGGGTGTAGTCCACTGCCTTCCTAATAAGCGGATTCGCGTGTTGCTCTGCGGCTTTGAAGAAGCGTTCGGAGCAGGTACGGAAATGTTGTTGAATGGTCGTTATCCGAGGTCCCTATGGAGATCGGAATTCCGAACATAATAAGGAGAGTTAGTTGCTGCGCGGCAGAATTTATTCTGAACTACTTGTATTTTATTTATGATTTTGGGATCAGCGTGAGCAAAAACGGGACACGCGTATGACATCACTGGACGTATGCAAACTTTGTAGAGTGTTCGCTTGTTTCGTAGGGACATTTTACTGTGCCGCCCCAACATGGAGTGGAGGCGGCTCATGTAAAATTTGGCGTTTTTGGTTACTCGATCGACGTGATCACGGAAGGTGAGTGCACTGTCGAGGGTAACCCCTAAGTATTTGGCAGACCGCTGCCATGGGATTGTTTTGTTATTAATACTGAGCGAGTCAGTGTTGAAAGGGACTAGCTGGTGTCTTGGGGTCTGATCGAAGAATACCGCAGAAGATTTTTCCGCGTTAACTTCAATCCGCCACAAGCGAAACCAGGCACTAAGCTCATCTATCTGGGGTTGTAAACGTCTGACTAACTTCTGGGCGCACTGTCCCTTGCTATAAAGGGCAGTGTCGTCCGCAAAGAGGGAGAGCATACCTTTCTTAGGGATAGGTATGTCGTTTGTATAAATCGTAAAGAGAGTGGGAGAGAGAGCCGACCCCTGAGGGACGCCGGCTCTTATCATGCGAGGGGATGAAAGTATACCTTCGTGTCTAAAACGAAAGGTACGGTTTGACAGGAACGCCTGTATAACGCGAACTAATCGGTCAGGGGTTCCAGACTTATATAATTTAAAAATTAACGCGTCATGCCAGACCTTATCGAAGGCCTTGGCAACGTCAAAGAATACGGCAAGAACTTTATGTTTACGGGGGTGGAACGCGTCTAGTATGTACTCTACTATACGGCCTACTTGCTGGGGACATGAGTGTTTAGCTCTAAAGCCAAACTGCTCGGGAATAATAATATCATTAGTGGTGAGATGCTCTTTAAGACGAGCAAGAATTAAACGCTCATATACCTTCCCTAATGAGCTAATGAGACTAATGGGACGATAGTTGGAAGGTATATGGGGTGATTTTCCGGGTTTCGGAATACCTATTACGATTGCCTCTCTCCACTTACGCGGAAAGTAGCACCTCTCGTAACAGGCGTTGAATAGGATGGTCAGTAAAATGAGGAGTTGGTTGGGTATGGACTTTAATGCCTTATTGGATAGACCGTCAGCACCCGGGGCTTTCCGGTTTGTAGGCTACTAATGATTTTAAAGACCTCATCGCGGAGATCGGATCTAAGGGAGGTTCGTGAGGGGTGGGAGGGAGTTCTTGAGGAGAACTTCCTCCTCTATGCGCCTGACATGGTCAGGATCGCAGGGCTGAGTGCTGAGCGAGCATTGAGAAGCAATGCTGTCAGCGAAGCATTCGGCTTTCTCATCGTCGTCGAAGGCGATGGAGCCGTCTGGTCTGGATAAAGGGGGGGTGTGCGTTATTGCGTCACAACGGAGTGCACGGGCAACTCTGTAGTACGCCTTATGACTGGGAGTGATAGAGGACAGAAGGTCCTCCCATTGGGCTTCCCTATGTTCCCTAAGGGTGGCTCTTACCTCCCGCTGAAGGCGGTTGGCTATGGCCCTAAGCTGTGGGGTGGGATTTAGAGCGGCTCGCCGGGTAGCCGCCCTTTTCTCGGAAATCAAGTCGCGAATTGCACGCGGGAGCTTACGTGCCGGCACGTTTACAACCCGCGTGTTACCCGCGATGGAATCATTAATGGTTCGCGTGATAGAATCGACCGCATCGTCTATTTTCCGCTCGCTATCGAAATAGCTTGCTTCAATATCCGTGTACGGTGACTCAGGGGATTCTAAGCTAGTCACGATGGAAGTCTGGAAACCCTTCCAATTTGTGAATTTTTTCGTGTTAGGCTGCGCGGATAGTGGGACACCGAGAACTAACCTAACTGGGCGGTGGTCGGAACCCAGGTCGTCTAGGGTGTCTAGAGACCTAAGAACCAACCCTATATCTTTAAATAGGGCAATATCTAAAATATCGGGCTGATGCGCGGTGTTAGAAGGGTAATGGGTGGGTGAATAAGGGGAAATTATATCCAGTCCCAGGCTATCAGCGATAGCAGCTAGACTGAGACCGGTGGGGTTTGTATACCTACACGACCAATCGGTGTGTTTGGCATTCAAATCCCCAAACAAAATGACTGAAGAGCCTAAGTCTAAAATGGCTTGGAAGTCGCACGCGAGCGGTTCTTTGCCATGTGGCTGATAAACCGACGCTATCACGATGGACTGATGGATTTCTGCTACATATTATACTCGAATATATTACGCTCTGCCTGATACTGAGGCCGCAACCAAGTAAAATGCAATACTATCTTTTCCTCAAATTTATCTAACATAGAGGTATTCTACCTACATTTTAGTAGGTAATTTGCTAAAGTATGTATAATACCTATTGTAAATTTGGAAGCAGGAAGTTGGGCTTGCTTGATGAGTCAAAAATAATACTAGACCTTTACGGCAATGATGACTGTTTATTGGCACGAGCTTAGGAACAGTTTTTCACAATATGATTATAAGGATTTTATAGAATTAATTTCTACACCGGTCTATCAGTAGCGACAATTTTTTGACAAGAGAGAATGACACTGACATTAGGTACAGGAAGAGTTCTCTTTTATTTGCCATTTTATTTTTATTTAACTTTAAAGAATAAAAGAAACAGAATAATTCGAACAAACACCAACGAATAATGGCAGTCGTAACAGCAATGACAGTGTAGTGACAGAAGCAATCATAGACAAATACAACTTATTTTTGCGTTTTTTCATAGGTTTGTCTATGGATTACAACGTTGCTATTTTGTGCATCCGATATAGCCGTGTAGTAGTTATAACGACGTTACACTGAGTTTATGAGTTAAAAAATATTTTGAGTTTATACTGAGCTTATTTACCTATTACCTTTATACTTAACTTAACTATATCTAGTATAAGTATGGAAGAACCATGTTATAGTGAATTTTTATAAGTAACACGGTAAGTTTACTATTTCGTCAGCTATTTCACATTCATTTCAGATTTTGGCGGTGATGTCCGATTCCCACAAATGCATTTCCCGTGAAATTGAAGGAAGCGACTGTACTAAGAAATTTAATGATCTAACGAACAAAGAGTATCGGGATCTATACAAGGAAATGATGAAATCTTACCAAGAATCTATGGAGGAGATGAGCAATGATGGATCAGAGCTACGTAAAATATTTGAAGAAAACAACCGAGAAATTTTTCGTAGAGGTAGAGTGCTTGTTTGGTACTAGTCTGGTGCTAGGTGGTAGGGGAAAAAAATTGGATGATTCTATAAAGTCATATTTGAATAAAGTTACTTTTGATTTTGACTAGAAATAAGGCATCATTATCTTTTTGCAGCGTGAGTGATTTTAATAATTCGCAAGTTTGCAGAATATAACAAAAAAAAATTTGATTTTAAATTAGCTATTTGTCGGAAAGCAAAAACGTGTCCGCGCTGCGATTTCGCTTCATAATGTCGCAACTCGCGGTAGTGGTCTTTCAAAACAATTGAGGGTTGAATTTGCGCGTCTAGAGTTTGATAAAGTTCTCAAAATAAGTTTATGATCACAAAATGTGTCCGCGCTGCGATTTTGCTTCATAATGTCGCAACTCGCGGTAGTGGTTTTTCAAAACAATTGAGGGTTGAATTTGCGCGTCTAGAGTTTCATAAAGTTCTCAAAATAAGTTTATGATCACAAAATAATTCGTTTTTGTGATGCAACTATAAATTACCGGATTTCTTTTCTTCTTATTGCTTCTAATCTTAATATATATTATGAAGACAATAATGTTTGGGCTTATTTTTCTTGAAAATGTGAACGGGGAAATGAAATTTTCTAATATTATAATGGATTGTAGTTTCAAATCCTTTGTTGTGAGGTCATATTCCAATTTTTACCCTTTTTACATTCATTTGAACGTTGTTTGAATGAGCATTTCCATAAATTTGTCATACCGGAAGTGGAGTGTACGGTAGAGATAAGTAATATTTAGAATTTTTATTTAATATTTTGATAAATACGTGTGTGGAAGAATGGTAATTAATACAATTCTCTTTTAAAAAGTTATACCTTTGTATTAGATTTTTTTTCATAACTTAGTAAATGTACACATAAAATTAAAATTTGTCCTTTTTATACATTTTTATGTTCCGGCAAATAAAGGTGTTGTGTATGGTGGCATAGAATTTCCATTTTTTGATATAAGAATGTATCTACAACATTTTTTTACGGAGATAAATATTTGATTTATATATCTATAGACTTTTATATAATTATCTAATGTTGTATCTTATATGACATGAGACATAGTCGTCTTAATTAATTTTTTTGTGATCTATGTGATCAGTCAACGAATGATTTTTCGAGTGAAAGATCAACATGTTTTATAATTATACATAGCGAAATCTTTACTACTTAAATGTAGATCGTATTTCACAGATGAAAAACGGTGTTTATAAAACATTTCCCTAGATTGTGGAATATATATATTCTGCATTTAAAAATTTTGCTTTTTTAAGCTACGGATTACAAACATTGTTTTGCGAAAAAAAGGTATGCTTTAAAACATTAAATAGGATAACAAAAAGATTCATTCGTGACAAATCAATATTATTTTGACTCAACTTAGAACAAAACCGAGGCAATTCTATTATGCCAACAATTTTATTTTTTAATTAGCTGTCAGAAAATCATCAAGGCAGCTTTTATCTATCCAGCTATTTGCGTTGTGTGTAATGACATTGCAATGTCGACCCTATAGCACGCACTCAGAGCGGACAGGAGAACACCGGGGGGATTCCGTGGGTAGGCCTGATACTCTCCCGGGATGGACCACGCCCCTGCCGTGGCCGGGGGGCGTCGTCGGTGGAGGAGACCGGGGGAGGTAGTGTAGCCTCCCCCGAGGAGGGCTCCTCTCTAGGCAGGGGAGCGGAGGCAGGTGGTTCCCGGAAGTGGCTTGATGTTCCCGGGGACTCCCTACACTCCTGAGGAAGGCCATCCCTGAGGTTTTTAGTGGGTAGGCCTCCCCCTTCTGGGGAGGAGAGCCCCACATAACCGCCGGCTCGCCACAGCCGGGGTATGCAATTTAATGCATTTTCCTCAGGGGGAAAAAAAAAAGGCCTGATACTCTCGCTAGGAGAGTCCCACACACGCCCGTCATCTAGCCAACGGACGGATACGGCGCGCTTTCACGCTTTATCTCTCGAAAAAAGACCAGGTACGTTCGACTAAAAATAATAGCTATGTATCTATGTGTAGGAAATCCACGAGATTTGCGCAGCTCTAAACTTCTCTCCTCTGCCGAGAGACGCCGCGTGCGTTCCCAAGCTCTGCGCCGAGAGAAGCTGCAAAGCCAGAGCCTGCGCAGCCATTTCGAGCACATGCGACTTTCCAAGGATGATTTATCAATAAATTGAGAAACTAATATCTCTTGACATTTATTTTTACCTGTAATTCTGATCGGCCTGTGGAAATTAGAAAGTTACAAAGACTGCTACAGTTTAGAATTCACAAGTTCTTCATGGTTTAAGTTGCGGCTCGGTTTGATTAAACTGCCTCATTTTCAATAACAAGCTAGTTTGTGATGACACTTTCGTTTTTTTTTATATTGTGACCTTTAGTTCCTTGTAATGAATGTTGTTTCTGCAAAAGTGGGGAAGAGGTTTAATTGAGAGCGAGACTAGCCTCTATGATAATTTTAATTTTAGAGGTTTAGAGATAATGTATACATTTTTAAATATAACCCTTCCAATATCTAATCTTTCTATTCACAATCTTTTTTAATATACAAACGTACACATACAAGGAAAGAGATAGCGTGCAATTTTATTAGTAATATTGCATTTTTCATTAGATAAGTTTATATTATCGTTGTATTTTCTCGGTCCTGCCATTCACGCATCTTACCGTGACCAAGAGAAAAGGGACTTATGTACTATATATATATATATAGTTAATATATATGATTAATTTAATAAATTTAATAAAATATCGCATACGGTATAGACTCTATATCGAAAGCACTGAATGCTAGATCCAGTTCATTCCTGACACCTGCTACTCTGTTAATACTACTATACCGAGGTCAATAAAGTTTAATAGTTGTAATATTCGATTGGGATAGATAGAGCTCGGTGGTCGAATAGTTAAGATAGAAGAGGAGTACGAGTCTAATCTATGTTATGGTAGGCCTTTAATTAACGAGACTGCCTAGTCTTGTTTAAAGCCCTATAATCTACCCGCCACTATAAATTGAAGGTCTCGTGCTTTAGGGTATAGCGGTCAAAATTAATATTTTATTGTAACATCATGGAAATAGCTTTACACAGTGTGCAAAATGCGTTAATTTGTTTTATATGGAAATATTTAAGAAAATCAAGAAATAAATAACTAGGTACAAGGAAACTTGGAGCTTCGAGGAGCATTTCGTGCGGTTAGTCCTCCGAGCCAAAAGGGAGGCGGGCGCATTGCATCGCCTGCTGCCCAATCTCGGGGGACCGAGGGATGGAGTTCGCCGGCTGTACTGTAATATCGCTCACTTCGTATTTTTACATTCCCACCAAGTGTGGATTGAGCACAAATTACTACACTTGAAATTTTTCGTAGCATGCATGTAGGTTACGTGTCTTTTCGACAGAGCATCACTCAATTTAAAAAAATATATAAAAATAAGTGATATATTTGTTGAAGGAAACAAATACATCCACGATAAAAATTACTTTTATTATTAATAAATCACAATAACTTATCACCTGGTAACATTTAGGTTTACTTAGATATAATTGTCTATGACAATTCCAAATAGCATTCAATCAATCTTATACATGTCAGCATTGCTATATATCACATTTTCAATTTCAATGTAGTTTTTGAGATCTTCTTCTGTTATTTCTTTATGGGCATAGATGTCCCGTAAATACAGTCTTCCCCAAATTCCAAAAGAAATTAGTTCTTTTGTTGGAGTCATTAATTTGTACAGAATTTGTTCGCGTGGTTTTGACTTTGTATTGGCGCCATCTTGTTCATTACCGCGAGATGCATGTCGGACATTTTGTGATTTTTCGTAAATAAAATCATTGCTTCGTAGTGGAAATTTGTTGTATCTCATTGAATTTGGGTAGTACACGGTATTGTCGCAGCTTAGAGACGAATTGTATTGGCTAGGGTATGTTGTCATTTTTATTTCCAATTCCTCGAACTCAGTAAACATTTCATTTTTAGCTAACCTGTAAAAAAATAAAAATATATATAAATTCATATATTTGTGGATTTTACCTAAATAAATAAAATTCTATCGTATTTAGTAGTAATGTAAATCTATTTTAATCATACAAATATAGTATAGTAAACAATTGTATCATACAAGTGCGAAAAGTAGCGAATTCTCAACAACTGTGGGTATTTTAAAATACAAGCGAAACACGCGTATGTTATACAATGGTTTTGCAATACTTGCATGTAAAAAGTTATTTAGGCAGTTAATTTTTTTTATTTATCAAAATGTAAATATGTGTTTGTTATAATCTCCATACATTTTTAATTCCAGATATTTATCAAATTAGCATATTAATAGTATTTCGTACACGTGTGGTAAACGATAAACGTTTTCAGGTTATATTAGTGAATGAAAAAATCACTTTATAAGTAGAAAAGGACCAAATGGTAATGAAAAGGACAGGAGCTAGAACCTGGTCAATTGCCCAGCATGTGTATTTGTATTAATATTTTCCAAACGATTGTGATTAGACTGAACTTTACCTGTAAGGGCAACTAGCAACGCTGTCGTTCCTGCAGGCCACGACAGCGCAGAGTGCGACTCCGATTTGTCGCTGTACGTACGTGTTGGACCCGTCTTTTACAAAAGCAAAGAATCTTGGTGCCTGAAACAAATATTAGTTATTTAGTTTGATTGCTTGTCTATAATAGTCTTTCCATCGGTAAACTTTTTGAAATTAATTTAGCTCCTCGAATCCCATTTACAGTTTTTCTATAGTTTGTGTTGTTAGTTGACGAAGTAATTATGATGGACCAGGAATAAGGGCTTGAAAATTTTATGTGCTTGGACGATGAAATATTAATCATTATGTGTTTTGCCTGCAATCTATAACAAGGGGTAAAATTTGTAAGTTTATATGTTGATGAAAAAATAAAAATATATATTTTTACGCTGTCGAAATTACGGTCAGTAAGCTTTATTTTATTTATACTTCTAGAACATATAAATGAATTATAAAATTATGAGTTTGCTAAAAGGTAAATTACCTGCATAAGGTGGATGATATATGAGATACGTTTGGGTGTCTTTTTTTTAAGGATAGGGCAGCAAATGAGCAAACGGATCACCTGATGGTAAGCGATAACCGTTGCCCATGGACACCCGCAACACCAGAGGAGTCACAGTGGCGGCCTTTTAAAAGGGAATAAGGGGGGAAGGGGGGGTTGGGCCTCCGGTACCCTCACGCACTCGGTGAAACACAGAGCAAGCGCTATTTTACGCTGGTTTTCTGTGAGGCCGTGGTATCACTCCGGTCGAGACGGCCCAATTCGTGCCGAAGCATGGCTCTCCCACGGTAGCACAAGAGCGATAAACTTTGAAATCTTTGGTCAGCCTAAATCCAACGTTGGGGATCTCTTAACTGACTTTTATATATATATATATATATATATATAATATATATATATATATATATATATATATATATATATATATATATTTCTGCGGACTCTTTGGTCCACATTCTTTTTAGTTTGTGTTATTTTTTTTTTTACATTTTCTTATATATGTATTCTACAAGTAACATATAATTTGTCGATCAATAGAAAGGTATTGTTCAACGTTTTGTGGGGACAGATGGTCTTGGACAATTATATTATTATGGACAATGATAATGTGCATGAATTCAATCGACGATATATACCATATATTCAGAGATAATATATTAATTATGACTCGACAATTACACCGTTTCTGTTGACGAGCACAGACCTCAACCATCACTTATTGAATGCTAATTTGTGTAGGGAAACGGCAGATAATATTTACCACACTGAGCCCTTTAGCTCTACAATGAGTTTGATGTCGTTTTTGTATTTATCGTATTTTGCGTACATAAACTATAGAAGTCATATCAAACTAATATGAAAATTTTTTACAATTATGTTTCCGCTAAACAAAGTACAAAGTTTCCTTATAAAAATTTACGTCTATATAACGATTGAAAACAAATATATACTGATGGTAATATATAATAATAAATAACAATATAATATAAACACAGGAGATTACTGATTGATTAATCCGAAGTGAGCAATTATCATCTCATTTAGAAAATGATTACTTATTTGTAGTGCGCCTTCGAATTGTGTATTTATTATAAGTGCGATTAAGAGCTTTGAATGAAACATAATTAAGTTTAAATTGTAGTAGGATAGTGGTGGAAATATTGTGTCAATAATAATAATCGTCCCATGGGAGGAGAGCAAATATAACATCAATAATATTTGCGCCAATAGTCCTATTGTATTATGTTTTGCACTTCCCGCACTGTAATACATTTTGATGATTTCCTTTGCATCGATGCTTTGCTTTCGTACCAAATGTTATTTTAGCAATAAGGCCGCCTTTTGTGTTTTTGTATCTTGTTTATTTTTTAACTGGCATGTTCAGTATTGTCACATAAATCGTTCTTTGTGCAATAAAGTATTCACTCATTCATTCTAATCAAGATAGTTTTTTCTACGGAATCTTCACTCCCGATGAATGTACGCCATTAAATATTTTCGCGAATTTCTGTAACACATCGACATGGTGTACGTAGAAATGACACTTGATAATTACCGTATCATTGTTCTCGGGAGACAGTTGGTTGATCTTAACCCTGAAGTGGCAGCTTACGTCTCTGTCGATGAGCACAAACTCCTGATGACCAGGCGTGAGTAGCCGCGAGATCTCACTGGGAAGGCGTAGGTCTTTGTTTAGGTGCAGCTTGCTTGCTTCTGGATCGTCGTAGATGGGACCGGGAGACTTGCTAGTTACCTGTATAGTTAAATGTGTTTATTATTTATGGCTTGAAGAACATTTAGATTAGAGCAAGTTTATATTGAATTGAGTAGACGACAATTTTTTGAAATTCTATATATAATAACAGTACTCTTTTAAGTGAGAAATATTATGGAATCAACAATACACCTGCACCTATTACTTTTGAAGATACATCGACATGTTTGCGGCGCTGTCGCGGGTCGCTCAAAAACGCTCCATACTAAAAACACTGCAATCATGACGTCATAACTAGAGATCGGATAATCGGATGCATATTTACCTAAAGTTAGTTTAAGACAAAGTGTGGAACCGGCTTTATATTGTTTTGTTAAATAAAAATCCCGGGATTGCGGAATTGGATAGCCGGATGTTTATTTATTTACCTAATTTAGTTTTTGACAAAGTATGGAACTGTCTTTTTATTTTATTTCCATAAATAAAAATCCCGGAATTCCGGTACTGTAGAACATTTTGATAATGCAAAACTAGTCGGTAATATGAGCTTAAAAATAAATACCACGTGCTAATTTAGTAATTTTCAAACAATATCACTACGTTAAATTTGCAGTCCCGTATTTTCCCGGGATTTTTATTTAACAAAATGTATTTTAAAAAGCGGCTTCCATAATTTGTGAACCAAAAATTAACTTCATAGTCATAACTCAGTAAACTCGCCTAATTTGTATGAGCGTATAAACAAATTTTAAAATAACTTTGTTATTTGTACGATTATAGGTACATATAATTTCTATATAGAAAAATGTAACATTTAATGTGAGAATGTTAGAAATGTGTTCGTCTCATTAGAATTACGTAAATAATAATTGCTCATTATTTAGAAATCTAAAAACAATATAAATCAATAATTAAACTGAAATTTCTATATTGACATACTTTCATTAGATATAAATTGCTCAGATCAGATAATTATAGTATAAAAACGGCCATAATCTGTTGTAGTCGTCCATACTATTCCTATCTGACGAAGCAGACTACAAATGTTGTGACTTGATGGCTTATAGCAGGCGCAGTAAGGTTCTCGATTGATATGCAAAGAAAAGTAAGAGTAAGTAGTAGAACTTTCACAACCTGAGTAGATGATTTGGCAAAGATTAAAAGAAGGCACTGGATGCTCTAAGCGCAAGATATTATAAACAAAATTTCTGTACCTGCGTGCGTGTTTCCTTCAATCAATAAAATGGGTTTCTTAAAAATAGGCATGAAAAAGCTTTTCTAGGGCTAGCTGGGGACTGGCAGATAGTGGATGTCAAGTTACTGATCTATCTGTTATATCATTTGAACCTCTTTCACTTTTTGGCCATTTGTCAATCCTCTATAAAAAAAAAAGATGATATACTCGTAGAGTGACGCCAAATCACTGATTTACAAATCATCAGAATCGACACTCAAGGGGCGTAAATGTCAGTTTATGTAATATTTGTTGCCCCCACAAACGCAAGTGTATATTGCCAACGTGTGACATAAGATGAAAAGTCACAGTATCCAGTAATTTTATTGTCTATCTGATCGGAACACAGTAATGCGAACCTTCCAATTTTGAGGCAGAAATCAGTAAGACGAAGTTACCAAAACAGATACGACTCTGTAGGACGGAATACTAAAGTGTGACAGTATGTTAATTATGACATTGACATTGGGAAATACTGAAAAATAACTCCATTTTTCACATTATGAAACATTACACACTACAGAACCATTACAAATAGTTCATAGTGATGTTTGTGGACCATTAGAACAGGAATCACTTGCTGGCTCAAAATATTATGTAACTTTTATTGATGATTTTACCAGGTATTGTTGTATATATTTTATAGCTAATAAAAGCGAAGTTTTTGATAAATTTAAGGAGTATAAAAGCAATGTAGAAAAGTTTACAGATTATAAAATAAAAAGTTTACAGACAGATAATGGGAAGGAATACGTCAATAGAGAATTTGACAATTACCTGAAACTGCATGGAATTAATAGAAGGTTGACAGCACCATATACTCCTCAACAAAATGGCGTTAGCGAGCGGAAAAATCGATCTTTGATGGAAAAAGCCAGATGTTTAGCAATCGAAGCCAATATCCCTAAGTATTTATGGGCAGAGGCAGTATATACTGCAAACTATCTGATCAATAGAAGTCCTTCAAAAGCATTAAAGGGACAAACTCCATACCAAAAATGGGTAGGTAGAATCCCATCAGGAAATCACCTTCATATTTTCGGAAGTAAAGCTTACGTACTTAATAAGAAAAGAAAAGGTAAATTATCCGAAAAAGCTGAACCCGGTGTATTTCTGGGCTATGCCAAAAATGCAAAAGGATACCGTATCTATATTCCTGAAAAGAAAGCTGTAATAATTAGCAGAGATGTAAAAATACTAGATAAAATGTATTATGAAAAAACTGTAGACTATGATGAATTTAATTGTGAATCAGAACAAGAACAAGAGAAATATAAACAAATGAGTAAAGAACATATAAGACAAAAGAAGATTAGAAATAAAGAGATAGAAATCGTTCTTGAAAATAACAAAAATAAAGAAAATACACATGTGTCTGTAACACGAGATTCTTTCACACCTATATCTGAAACAAGTGATGATAGATTTGAAAATGTATCGCCAGAGGATGAAGATGATTTAAACAATCAATCTGAAACTGTTACTGATCTTCCAGTAGAGCCCGAAAGGCCAAAAAGAAATATTAAACAGCCAGACTGGATGAATGACTATGTCGTAGGAGGAGATTCAGATGAATGCCATTTTGTTTCTGATATGGCTTATATATCAGAGGATCAAAACGACGAAGACTGGAGCGATGCCATACGATCTGAAATCAAATCACATATTAAAAATGATACATGGAAGATTGTAAAGAAAGAAGACGATATGAAAGTTATAGATTATAAGATGGTCTTAAGGAAGAAAGTTAGTCCTGATGACAAAATAACTAAGAAGGCTCGATTTGTAGCAAGAGGTTTCTCACAGCGTCCTGGCATCGACTATAATGAGACCTATGCTCCGGTAGCCAAGCTAAGCTCTATAAGAACAATTTTCGGTATTGCCATAGAAGAAGGTCTGCATCTAAACCAAATGGATGTAGTGACGGCATATCTAAATGGAAGTATTGAAGAGCAAATCTATATGAAAATGCCTGAATACATGGAAAAATACATAAGAAAAATACTCGTTTCTGAACTAGAGTCCGATGATTTTTCTATATACAATAAAGCGAGAGACATACTATCTGATATTAAAAATATAGAAGGAGAAAAAGTAATGATGCTCCAAAAAGCTCTTTATGGACTGAAGCAGGCAGGGAGGCAGTGGTACATCAAACTAGATACCGAACTTAAGAGCATTGGTTTTCAAGCTTCCAAAGCAGATCCTTGTATATACACATATACGAAAGGAGGAGTAAGAGCTATTATCGGTATATACGTTGATGACATTTTACTGGCCTGCTCCTGTCAAAAGAAATTAAAAGAAATAAAAATAATGTTAAGTGAAAAATTTGATATGAAAGATCTCGGTGAACCAAAATTAATTCTAGGCATGGAAGTAAAGATAAAGGAAAAAGAAATCATACTAAAACAAACAAAGAAAATAGATGAAGCTTTAAGAAAATTCAATATGGTTGAATGCAAAACGGCCACGACACCAATTGAACCTGGTATCATGTTAGAACCAGGGAAGAAGGAAGCAAAAGATTTGCCCTATAAAAATTTGATAGGAACTTTAATGTTCCTAGCTGTAGCCACTAGGCCAGACATCGCTTTTGCCGTGAGTTATCTTTCCCAATTCAACGACTGCCCTGATGAAACTCATTTTAAGAGTGCGAAGCGCGTCTTGAGATATTTAAAAGGAACCAAAGACGTTGGATTACTTTTTCAAAGGACAGGAAAAAATCTTTATGGTTTGGCAGACGCTGATTGGGGTTCCTGTAAATTAAATCGTAAGTCCTTCTCAGGATACGTATTTAAGTATGCTGGATCAGCTATTAGCTGGGCTTGCAGGAAGCAAAGGTGCATTGCATTATCTACAGCAGAGGCAGAGTACGTCGCCTTAACAGAAGCAGTAAAAGAAGCTGTTCACTTACAAAATTTATTTAAAGACTTGCACGTAAACCAAGACAAGACTCTTATTCTGAATGATAACCAGTCAGCAATAAAATTGACCCAAAATCCTATAGTGTCATCTAAGACGAAACATATGGATTTGAGGATGCACTATATAAGAGATTGTGTCAGAGATGGAGTCGTCGATATCCAATATATGCCTACAGATGATATGGAGGCGGACATCCTTACGAAGGCGCTGCCTAATCCACGGTTGACACGCTTAAGGAAGGCTAGATAGAGCACGATACTACCTCTATGGTCAAGAAATGTCATCGCCTTGGTGATGAACTTTGTTATTAGCTATTAGAGTAAAATGTGCATGTCATATAAGTTTAAATTTTATTTTACATATTAAAGGAATATATTTTATTTTCGGTATACAACGGTTTTTCTAATTCATATTATGGCCTCATCAATAACAAATAAGCAAATTAACAGTTTTAGTATAATGACAGATTTCAAAATGGATTTTTATTTTGAGCCTCCCTATAATGCCTATATACAATTGATTGATTATATAGTAAAAAAAAATGTGGTATTTAGAAAGATCTTTTACAAACCCAGCTGTCATTTTTGGAATTTTTTAATTTACGTTTTGACTTTATTTACTTTTTTTAGTATACAACAATTAAATCATTACTCGTCCAGGGATTTTGGGAACTCTCGCGACGAGAAGCTTTGATTTCGCCTCTCCTGGCATTATGCTGATGAGAGCACCCTTTTTGCCCGAGTATATGCCCGATCCTGTAAGTGAATTGTAAATGTTGTTAGTTTTGTACATTGTAATTAATAAATTACGTGAAAAGGCACACAAAAGAAAGGTAACATAAAACAAAATAGTACAGTTGAATATTAGATTCATTTATCGCTTAGAAGGAAAGAGAAGAAAGTTTAGGAGTTTACTTACGTCTGTTAGATTTTAACAATACAAAAGTGAGCAATTCAGTGATTTTGTAAAAGATATTGGTGTAGGCGTGTTTTATTATTAATAGAATTTTATTTATGTATTTCAATAAAAATTAAAGCAATTGCTTATAAAAAAAAGCAATGTATACAATATCATATAAATTAATATAGATATAGTTCAATATTAACAATAATAATGAGTGGAAATTTGACATAAAAACTGATCCATTACTAAAATAATGTGATACTGATGTTATATAGGAACTGGCATGCCTGCATATTAATTTTAATTATTCGTGTCTTCGTTTATATATATATTTTTTTCATTTAATCGTTAGTATTTCAATTGTTTATAATTAATATTATTTGAATATTTACATTTATATAGCACAAAGCAATTTTTTTTCAATTAAATTTCATTTTAAAAGTATAAGATATGAACTAATATAAGCAGGTACCTGCGCTTCCAACGTTCACATTATCTGCACCAGCTGCTAGGAAGTTGACGTTCATGGCGTACGCATATGCTTCTTGTATTTGAATGGCTGCAAGAAAAAAAAAACGTTCTCATTAAAAAAGAATTTTTTTCCTTCATCAATTTGTACCTACTGGTATATTTGTAAAGTTCTAAATATTGCGCGCTAAATGTTATATGCTGTTAATGTTTTGTCAAATGCTATATTTACAGTGCAGTTGGTGTAGCAAAAGGTTCGTCATGTTTTAATTAATTCCAATTGTATCGAGACGTAGATAAAACGACAAGGGTCAATATAATAAGGAATATTTTAATCGTTAGAGTGCTACCGCTGCGGCGGTAGCACTCTAACGGTAGATTTTAACGGTAGATTAGACACGAAATTGCTTAGCACTCAAACGGTTAAATTAATTGGCCTATCGCTACGTTAATGCATGTCGCATTAACGTTGCTATAAGCCAATTAATTTACTTATTATTTTATATTAATTCCGAACTTTATATAAAACTTTATACAAATTGCAGTTGCATATTCAGAAAAGCTCAGAGGTTATATGTTTGTTACGTGTAAGCCACGAAGAAGATCAACCTTAGATAGACCGCAAATTAAATTCATCGCCTATGGTCAAGCTCATCTTTTAGCGAGTCTTTCTCAGCCAATCTTTGATAAAGTTAGAAAAATAAGTCCATGCGCGCAACGCGTTTGAACTTTGGTCGACGTTTATATCTCTTGTAATTATGGCGGTTTTCGTAGTGCTAACGTGATGTAGGTTTTTCAAATCTAACAATACTTTAAAGTCGCAAGAATATTTAATGGTATGTAGCTATCAGAAGAGAAGATTCTGTAAAAAAAAGGTAGTTTGATTAGCGAAAATATTTGTAACCTAAAATTTTCACTTCTGATGACACACCACTAACTATTATTTAGACTGTATAAACTCGTCTCACCCGTCAAGAACGGCATTTCGGAGAACCACATAGTGCTGAAAATGATATCAGTGAGGTTGTGCTTCTGTATGACCTGCGTGGCAGGCACCTGGAACATCAGGTCGAAACAAATGAAGTGGCCGAACGTCACGCCGAAGTCCGTCTCGAATAAACCAAGCTCCGGCTTCAGAGCGGCGTTCCGCGTGTACTCTCCGAACAGGTTGATCTTACGATATCTGAACAATATAAGTATATAGGGTCTTTATATATATTAGATTGCTATGTTGTTAGTGTTGACATAAAACCAAAACCTAGTCATTTACATAGTCATACAATAAGCTAATAAGGAGAGAGAGATTCATCCAAAAATCAATGGAGCGCGTCAAAAATCTTGAAATCTACAGATGAACGCGTTACCGATATAACTCGATTTTTTTTTTCTCAGGAGAGAGAGGCTGATAATCGGAACGGTTGTTGTACTAGCGAATTCGCAGTTTGTGTTTCACGGTTTCATTCAGATTCTGTAGAATTTGAATCTTACTGAAACCGTGAAACACACTATACACGATTAACGGATTTGCGGAACTTGAAAAGTTAATCCGTTAATGGAAATGTTAACTTCGTTAATTAACGAGTTGATGGCCAGCTCTGCGATAAGATCTTACCTGTCTATAATGGCGCCCGTTCTATCAAAGACCACATTTGTGTTGAAGACGTAGGTTTTGTTTTCTGGGCAATACTCCTCAGTTGCTTTACTGCAGTCCATTACTTCTTGAAGGTTCACCACTACGTATATGTTATTGTGGCGAGCAGCGCCAGAAAGTTCTACCAGAATCTGAAACGTCAGAAATCAAAGATGGATTAATATAATGTAAAGACCAGAGAAACTTCAAAACTCATAATATTTCATTTCAGATGATTGTTTGATAAATTGACTTTAGAATTAACACACAGTTCAAGCTTTCGTTTCAGAGTTTAATATATCGAAACCCAAACGATCTAAGTATTATATTGACTTCAATTTTTTTAAATATTTCTCAAAGTCGGCGCGACATGTCATTGGACATTATTGAAACCTGAGACATGTCTTTGATACTTAGGGTCTTCAACAAGAATATCACGTAGCGTTTGAGAGACTACAAATATTAGGATAAACCTGGGAAGTGCAAAACTGTTTGCGAAATAATAGGCAAAACATTATCTATGTATGCAACAATCTTTTTATGTCGTAGTCCTCGTACTTTTATTCATCGGAGGGAGATAGTTTTGTACCTCCATCTTATCTTCTAATCTATTTCTATTTAAATATTTATCAATATATGGTTAAAACATTTTTTTCTGTCCGTTGCTACAGACCCCAACCTCAAGCCCTTACAGAGCTTACTTTGGGCTAGGTTTAATTATTATGAGTGCTTTTGACCACTACCTTTAAGACTTATTAATAAATATACATCTTAGCTGTGAAAATATGAACACATATAAGACAAGGTAAATAGACTTATTCGATTTTTTAAGACTACCCGCCTGATGCCGTAGACTTGTGAACCAATGGCGTAGCATCTTTGACATTCAAAAGTGATTGTAAAATCCTATTCGAAGAATAAATTTTTGATTTTGATTTTTGATGGTAAATGATTAGTCATGACATAAGATACATGTGGTTCTACGGCTACATGTACCACAATTACCACAGTTCTTTATTTGTGATATAAGATGTATAGTCACGATAGCCAGAAAGGAGAATGCCCAAATTTGCCCCACTGATCCCAAAGCTATAAATATAAAAATAAAATTACGAATTTTAGTGGCATTTATTTCGCAAATAGGCGTGCGAGAGTAAAACACAAAAAAATAAAGTGTTTCTTAGAAACGGAAATGGCAATATTACATAAGTACGAAACCGAGTAATATGGCCAAAATTCAAAACGACGCATTAAATTAATTAAAATTCTATTATTAAACTGCACATAATGTAAGTTACTTAAAATCAATGAAAAGGCTAAAAATACTGTAATTCAAACTAAATAAACAAGCTTTCTTATTTCATTAAGTATATTTAATAAACTTATTTTTACATTGCACATGTGCTATGTAAAAATAAGTTCTCTTTTTTACACTATGGTGTAAACTGCTAAAAATAAACGAAAATGCTAGGAATATACTGTGATTCCAACTAAGTACATTATACATACCTTTCTTTTTATCAAAAAATTTTTTATGTCAAACAAAATGCATATCGTCGTCTTACAGCTTTGCTAATAAATATTATTAGGCGCTCATTTAATTTGTCTAATATCTTTATTTTCGCACGAAGTTTTGACTTAAACTATAATAATTACAGTGTGAAGGGGCACACTTATGAATGCTTACATAATAATAAAATAAACTGCAAATGTATGTGTATAGAGTATGTGGAATCGTACAAATATCTAGGTCTTATAGTAGATAAACATTTTCATTTCAAGTTGCATATTAATGAACTTAGCATTAAATTAAAATCGATACTAACAAAATTTCATCAATTAAAATATGTAGTAAATAGGAAAACACTTCGAACTGCGTATTATGCACTGGTGGATTCACTTATCAGCTACGCTGTTGACAACACACAAGCGAGATATATAATCTTCAAACTAGATTTTTAAAATATCTAATAAATAAAAGAGAAAAAAATAAATGTAAAGGAAATTATAGGCTATTGTATAAAATAACAAAAATACTACCAGTAGATTTAAAAAATAAATATCAAACAGTAGTCTATCATAGTAACGACAATGTAAAAAAACCAATAATTAATAAATATAATAGCAGAAGTGTAAGAGAGCGAAAGCTAATTGTACCAAAATATAAAAATTGCTACGGAAAACGACTCAATAGATATGTGGTACCGGTTATATTTAATGAGATGGTGTGGTTGAGGGACGAGTCCAACATGTCAAAGAATGTACTCAAAAGAAAAATGAAATGTACTCTACTGGATAGTATTGAATAGTATATTGTGCTGCACTGTGGTTGTATTGTATTAGTATTAAGTTAAAATTAAGCTTTATAATACACTTAACTATATTATAGTATAGAATAAGCGCGATTACTTGCCAACAAACTGTTTAAGTTTGGCAGGACTAGATACATTATTAGACAAAAAAGTGTACCAATGTAATTTAACAAAAAAAAAAAAAACTTATATCTGATTCATTCAAAAATCTATGCTAATTTCGCACACATTAAAAAAATCTCATTAGTGGGCATGCATATGCATGTGACTGGGGCACAGCTCTTTATAATTTGGGCATTGTCCTTTTATTGTCATATCTTACTGTTGAAACCGGAACATTGGAAAGCACTGCTGCTTGTTACTTATGTTTAAGTACCCGGCCCGGAAAACGACCCTGGTAAATTTCCTTCGATATCAAATGGAATCTTTATATCGAAGGAAAGGAAGCAAACTTACAGTGTCAAATAACTCTGGATGCAAAGCTGGCACTGGAAACATTTTCAGCAGTCCATGGATCGGCACGTTGATTTTTTCGCCACGTGTTAGAGTCATTTCCGGAAACACCAAAATATCTGAATCCTGAACATAAAACACATCTATATATTATATAACCTCGGATCAGAATTTGTAAGCCTGTGTGCTTATGGAAATTTTTATCGCTGCTTCCTTTGGTTCTGTGGATGTTGTAAAGCCCTACATTCATTACATTACATGTACTCGGACCTGACTTAGACATAGATCGGTCCGGACCAACCCAGCAACCACACTTGTGCTATTGTTGTTGTTAGTGTTGTGTTAAGTGCTTACTTAGTGGTTGTGCTTAAATGACATGTGGCCATGCTCTTTTGTTAAACACTGAATGTTCGTGAGAGGTGTGTGTAGGTAATTAATATTAATGAAAACCTATTTTATTGTCTTTTCGTAATTTAACACTTTCACAATAATTTACACATATATAGCACATTATTTGGTTTTGCATCTCATTTTAATCATACAGTTTAAATTATTCTCGAGTCTCACAAAAAAGATAAAGAATATAAGGTTTTTTTTTTGGCAGTAATTAGCACTTTTTAGACTAATTTTTTCTGAAAGCATTAGGCAGTTTAATATCCATTGACATGTGTTTAAAAGCATTAACAAAACTTGCTCTCTTGTTTATTAAATGGAAAACTGTATAGAAAACAAATCGAAAATTTGTTTGACAAAGATAGATCTTTGTCACACAAATTGTTATGTTAGGACATAAGTTCATATTTATTAAGTATTTTATTAAGTGGAACCGAAACCTAGTCGCTTTCTATCGCTCTGAAAGCTTTATGTATCCTTGTTACTATTAAATTTTGATTCAAACTTATTGATCGTGCAGTTACATTAATGCTTCATTTAAATTCAATGTGACAATTGTCATTATTCAATTCGCGTTCGTGCGTAGTCGAGAGTGGAAGTGTGTGGTGAAGTGGATTTGACAATAAATTAAATTGTCAAATAATTCAAACTGTATTGAGATAAACAACCTAAACGTAAACACCTTACAGATTATTTACACCGAATTGCTAAGTTTGCGAAAGCCGACATACTAGTTGTGCCATTCACGCCTGTAAGGAAACTGGTTAGTAGGTTGTTTTCTATTCCATCTGCGTTCGAAGACAATATGCACGTGAGTTTGAACACAAAAAAATCACATTGTTTCGATCTCCGAACGCTGCAACTTCCGCTGAATTTCGAAACCTAAGCTGAATCTCGAGAATAAAAGTAATTATTTTCAGGCGAAAAATTACTTTTATCAGGAAAAAAGGCAACGCATCTGTGACTCTTCTGGTGTTAAGGGTGTCTATGGGCAGCGGTTATCGCTTACCATCAGGTGATCCGTTTGCTGCCCTATCCTATCAAAAAAAAGGGAAAAACCAGATAGAGAAAATAAATGAAATCAAGAAACTAAAATAAATGAATTGAATAATGTGATTGCCGATTTAAAGCTACAAAATGACAATTAATTATCGTTATAAACGATAATATAGGCAGTGATATTACTGGCTACTGTAACTTTATATCTTATGTAACACTAGCTGTTGCCCGCGACTTCGTCTGCGTAAATTTCGAGTTGAATGTTATTGATACACAAATCATATTAATATACGATTATACCGATTAAAATATTTTTGGTATAAAGCAATTCCTTGAGGTAAAGTAAACTCAAAGAATTTCTTTATATACCACATATTCGTTTTTCCTTCAGGGGCTAAAAAAAACAAATGCTCTGCACTGCTGACTCGTGAGCAAGCCACGTAAAGTTGGCCGTGGGAAAAACAGTTACATCTCAAATCCACTCCAGCAGCTTTTAAAGTTTGACCTTGCGACTTATTGATGGTCATAGCGAAGCAAACTGCTACAGGAAATTGAGTGCGTTTGACTTCAAACGGAAAATTGTTGGGAATGAGTGGTATACGTGGTATATACACTGTTTCCCCTGAACCACACCCTGTATTAGATTTTAAATTTCCCATGTAACTTATGTAAGAATGGTGTACATTATGATTCGCAATATTATCATGCCTTGAGTTCATTAAAATGACGATAACTTTTTTTTTAATGAACCGATTTTGATGAAACAAAGTTTAGATATTATTCTGAGTTAAAACAAAGCAAAAGTTTCAAGCAAATCGGTTCAGTACTTTCGGAGATAAACGTGAACAAACATACAGACAGACAGACAGACAAAAAATTCCAAAAATTTTTTTTGCTTTCTAATAATCTATTTAAGTGCCCCTCTATCCATTTCAGTCAAAAATACTAAATGTACAGACAAAATATTTTTACTGTCTTATTATATGTATAGATGTTGACAACGTATACTTTGATGTTTGTGTTGGTTGCAGAATTGCTGTGAATCTTACAAGAACCACATGTTCAGGCAACTGTAACCACTTACCATCAGGTGGGCAGTCGGTTTGTTTGACAAGATAATATAAAAAAGGCATATATCTATATGAAACAGCATAAAATATTTAGCAGGCACTTCATATATGAATTAATTGTCTGGAAATATTTCCAAATAGCACTATTGCTGTTTTATGATAAATATTCCTTGTTACCTGTTCAGCAGCCTCTTGAATGTACTGTATATAGTTCTGAAGGTTCTGTGTTGTGTTCCTAGTGAACTGGTACTCCAGCACAGCTGCCACGTAGCTATCGGAACCTGGACTCGATCTCTGCAAGCAGATGAACAGTATCTTTTAACCATTTTTTAAATTAATTTTTGCACCGTCCCGCGCTCTGTAGGCCGGGCGGCTGTAGGTAGTGTTTAGTTGGTAGGCTAGCTTTCTGCTAGACTCCAACATAACCACCGGACCAAGCGCAGGTGGTATCCGGTGTAAGGTCAGCCGATCACCAGGGGGTTTTTAAGACGACTACAAAAGTAGCGCATTCCTTATGCGGATTTACTACTATTCGACGTGAAAAAAAAAAAAAAGAATTTTTGTTTTTATATAATTATTAAATACAACGCTTTCATTACATGCAGACATTACGAATAGTGATGAACAATATTTCTGACTCTGTGAATTTCTTGTTCGTAATTGATGAATGTGCCATAATTCTTATAAATAAATTAATTCTTGATTAACATTAAAACATAAATGAATTAGTGTTTCCTCGCTATAGCGCTAAGCTAAGTTGAGCGAGAAACTACTTATTCTTCGGTTTTCTGTGGCCTGTTTGATCTTCTTCGATATAAACTTGAAGAGGCTTAGAGCGATTGAGACCCACGGATCAACAATCTCAATAAGCTGATAATAGTCAGGGTCGAAAGTACTGTATTTATTGGTTTTTTTTTTCGCTTCTGCTGCTGTTCCTGGTCTCGTTAATCCTTATGGAAGATGTGACGATGCTGGTGTGTATACGTGGCATCCCATAGAAATACTAGGCCCTTCACCACACTGGATGACGCAAGAGCTTGGCAGATTGTTTCGTTCACGATAGCGTGTTGTGAGAAGTGGCCTGCGCTTCGTTACTATGAAAGTCCATGGCGTCTTAGATGATTCACGTCATTTCCACCGGGGAATTGATGTGGAGCGCAGACGGCATGTATTTAGTAATCTGTGGTTTTACTTTTAGTTCTGTATCTTAGCTAGTTATAGCTTTATGTCGACATCAGCGTATGCCACCCGCCTCTGTGGAGTCGCAAGAGCACATGCTCAAAGGGTAGAAGTGTGATAATGTCACGCTGTCGCAGACACACCTCTCTACACCCTTATCCGTTCACATCAATGTTGCTCCCTTCGCTCCAATATTGGTCTGCCTTTTAAGGCGCCCATTTAGTGAGCGACGAGTTACCATCTGCCATATTTAAATCAATTAGGCGGCTTTGAAATGGCAAATGACCGGAATCTCTTCTATAGCTAGGTTTTCATTATTTGTTTTGACCTGTAATGCCAATAGTTTCTGTGCATCTAAATGTTTGGAACGACACAAAAGTAAAGGATTAAAAATATTTTTGTTTTTACCAGACATAATAAATACTTCCTCTAGTTACAGTATATAAAATGTTTAATTTGAATTTGACCGCATATAAATATTTTCAAATCATTGTTTTCAGTAAAGGTTGCAGATATGCAATTTAGTCATGTATGCTACGTTTATTATGTTGCTTTGATAGCTATGTGCAAATAATTCTAATATGTAATAATGATAAGTATTCTATTCACTCCTTATCAGTAGGAAAATTGATTGTTTACTGTGTGCCTTTTGTATTGATGTCTCACTAAATTATAATATTCGTATTCGAGTTTCGAAACTCATTTTACAATTTCCAATATTTAATGATGTTGTAAATTGTAAATGAAAGGAGTATAAGGTAGGCTTCACCTTGATAATCTGTTGTTCAAACGGGCTGTATATACGTTAGAGATAAATATTTTTTTAATAAATAACGTCCTTTGTTTTGGATCTCAACATTTTGGGGTAGTTCCTTTTTTAAGGCGGGTGTTTCAATAGGGATGTTGAGAAATGCAATGGCATGCCTTATGGGGGCATGCCATTGCACTTTTTTACACCAGGGTTAATCCCATGGTATCCTGACTACCTGGCTAAATCTGCCCTCGGAATCTCCCTGCCTCGATGGAGAACTTCTCGGGATCCGGAAGTCCCCATTCACTGAGTTTGAGTTGAGTGAGGTACTGAACTGAGTTACGATGTGAAATTCTTTTGTATTTCCTATTATAATAATGTAAAAAGTTTCGAAAAATGAAGGTGAAATGAGAAACTAAAGTTCATGTCATCATTCATCCTCTGAAATTTGAAGCCGGTTCTACAGGAAACAATTGTTTGGTATCGAATTGAATAGGTGCAGAGTTCAACTTACTCATAAATTTGTGGACCGAACTATCCAAACAACATAAATATATTGATAACAAAGACGAATGAAAACATGTTGTTAAAACAGTTAAGCTTCGGGTAACCGTAAATCTTTATTTAACAAATGTTAGAACTGATTATTAATTCCATTAAATCCGATTTACCTGCTCCGAACAGCATATTAAACACAGCGAGAAAATCAAAATTTCGCGCCATTTCATCGTCAGCGTAAACATGTTAATAATCACTGTAAAATACGCCACATTTAATGTTATTGTACAATGTATTTCGCGGAATCAAGTACACACGTGTAGTCGCAACTAACTTCGGGCAATACTGACTTGTGACTTATGCTCGGGGTTACTTATAGTATAGCTATCTTCGCTATAGCTAGAACTTGTATGCGGCGTTTTGCCTCCCGCATTCTCAGTTTTGCTATATGCTGGCTTGCAGCTAACGTCAGTATACATAATTCTAGTCTGTGCTTGCCGGTAAAGTACCGCAACTGGATGACGAATACAGAACTAATTTCTTATTTTCCTATTGTCCCACAGAGTGCAATATATACTTTTTTTATTCATATCTGATATTAGTAGAATACTTAGAGCATTGTTACACATTTGTTTAGGTACTATCTTCTCAGAGTTAAACGTATAGTTTCTATACGTCCTAAAAGAGTCTTTCTATTTTAGGGAAATTAGGTATTTTTACATACGTCTTTGTTTAGTTTCTTTTCAGATGTGCGTTACGATTTTATTTTACCGCAGGAATGTCAAATAAATGTACATACACATTATGAAATTCATTATCAAATTCAAATATCATCAAGGCGTGAAAAAGTAATTATAAAATTATTATTCTGCAAATTTCTTTGGTCATAGACTAAGTATTGCTGTATAACGTGGTAATGCTATATACTAGCATTTTGGGCACTATCCAATGGCGACGAACTGTTAGACTAGTCTTCTTTATAGTTATAATTTTAACAAATGAGTATTAATAATTAGAAACCAAATTGTTTATAGTGCATAAAATGATAAACTAGCGGTTCCTTGTGACTCGTCACCAGCAATAACATCACAAGGGATTTCATTGACTTTACTTTTGTTAGCAGCAGTGCATGATGACTAACGTGTAGGTATTTATTATTAGTTTAGTTAGTCAGTAGGTAGTTATATATCTGGATAAATCAGAGAATTGGAAATTGTAGTCTAATTATGTGTTTACAGGTATTCTATATTTTATGGCGGTCGAATCGCGAGAGTGCACCCCGCCATGTGCCCCGTATGGGTCCAGAGAACTCGGAAGGGTTTTAGTGGGCAGGCCGGTCCTCTTGACCGGAGAGCCCCCGACACTGACACACGGCCGCACCTAGCCCCTAGCCAGCACGGTGTCATGGCGCTTCCCCCCCCCCCCCTCAATAAAAAAAAGGTATTCTATATTTGAATTTTATTGTTTTATGTTACGGTGATAGTACACGCACACGGAGATAATTCAAATATAGAATACTCGTTAACATACATTAAACATTTTTTTATATATACTTACCAAATGGTAAGTAATCACCAGTAAGTAATGATTGATATTATTAATGAGCGTTCGTAGCAAATAAGGTATATTTTTTATTTAAATTTTATTTCCTTCCTTCCGAGTTTTCGGCCGTTCTCGTGAAGGCTTTACCAAATCTTAATCTGGCAAAACTGACGTCAAAACAAGCTTGTTTTGAAGTCAATGAGTTAATAAAGATTTATATAAATATAATACAATAGAAAGAAATACATTAAAATCCTCAATTGAATATATTTTTTAAAAAATATTTACAAAAAATCTGATATTACCATAAAACACATATAAATAAGATAATAAAACCGCTGTTGAGTCATAAGATAATACATAATACAATATTCGTCAAATCATAGGCCTCTTATCTCGTGAATTGACAACGTCTGATAAAAATGCGTGACACACTATTGCGGCGTGCAAATTATAATTCAATATGTTTTACAAATGTTCATAGTTCTATATATAAGTGACAATGGCTTTGTATGGATATTTGACAATTTTTCGTATTTCAAAACAACTATTATTTCTTTGTGTCAAACAACACAGCACAAGCACAGTTGTCAAAACTGGAAAAACAAATTTTTCTAGACGCTCATATCAATTAAGTAACTAAAATGACAACTGTTTAGGCAATTAAATACAAGTTCCTGTCAAAAACAGGAGCTATTTTGGTAATTGTTTTTTTCAGTTATAAACAAGTTCTTTATTCGATAAGAAGTACTATAGGGATATAAATATAATGTAAAATTAAATAAAAATTATAAGATGCGTGTAAAGAACCTATCGAACTTATAATGTACACTTGTTATATTTCGAAATATATAAATTAAACTTGTTTTAAATTGTTAAATCTCACTTCATTTGAAACATATTAATTAAAAAAGGATAAAAACTTAAGAATTTGAAAAAAACTGCCTTGCTTAAAAACTAATTTCCAACTTTTTGTAGCATTAAATTTATGTATGGTAACTTCAAACTATTGCTTTGATAATAATTCAAAGATTTAATTAGTAATATCCTTATGCGATAAGAATGGTTAAACAAACAAACTAAACACAATTAAAACGACGACGAAAGTTTCAATGAATGCAACTTTGACTGCTAATAGGTCGTATATGGATAGTTCTTCTTCTAGGCTTCTTTGAAAAATATTATAAACCGGAAAGAGTTTGTTTGTTTGTTCCGTTTTCACGCCGTAACTACTGAACCGATTGCTTTGAAATTGCAGATGTAAAGATAAAGTCCGGATTAAATAATAGGGTACTTTTTATCCCGGAAAAATCGTCAGATCCCAAGGGATGCGCAATAAAGGCTTCGCTCTAAAACTACTGCATAGATTTTCATGCGGTTTTCATCAATAGATAGAGTGATTCTTGAGCGGTATTTTTATCTCGGAAAAACAGATGGTCCCACGGGAAGCGCGATAAAAACCTCGCGCCTTAAACAGACTTCCGCGCATATATGTAGTCGTGGGCAGAAGCTATGACACTTAACCCTCTATATACCCAATCCCGAAATCCACGCAGGCGAAGTCGCGGGCAGAAAGCTAGTATGATATATACCCATAAAATAAATATGAGTATTATAAATAGGCTTACTGTTCCAACGTAAAGCTGCAAAAAATTTGAGGTTCGTTTACTACAATTTGCTTAGTGCCTTTTCATAGTTTAAAAACATGTATAAAAAGTACTTTAGAAAAGCTTAAGGTTTAAAAACAAGAGGAAGATCCAGAAAGAAGATGGACTGTATGAATGTTGATATGTTGAAGAAGGGAGTAGGTGTCGAAATGGCGAGTGACAGAGTTGCGCCGACCCAACAATAAAATTGGGAACAGGGCAAGAGAAAGAAGACTTTAGAAAAGTTTGTCAAAGATTAAGTGATAGCAACGCTTGAGTTTATTTTCAGGTCTGAACAATTACAATGTTACTAAATGTGACATATTTGGCAACAAAACTATTGAGTTCTTAATTTTAATTACTCAATAGTTACGTTGCCAAATATTTTGACTACAGTAAATAACATAATTGAAACGGACTAAAATACTAACAACGAAATGAAAATGAACTGTAATCCTGAATATAAGATGTATTATTTACAAATTAAAAGAAAATCCACCAACTTTAGAACAACAACAAACCACAATAGAAAAATATGACAAGATCGCTCAGAATTTTGTGTCACAATCGTATGCCAAAGAGCTTAAAACTAAGTACAAAAGAGGTGTACAACAATAATGAAACAAAAAAAATAGCCCTTGCTGGTTTTTTTGCTGGTTCTTTCCAGTACAAGTTCTTCTACCGTAGACTTGTGCAATGGCGCAGCATATTTAACGTGCAAAAGTGATGGTAAAAATCCTATTTGCAGAATAATTTTTCGATTTTGATTTATGTAAATGCTATTGTTTTTTTGTGAAAGTTATAGGTTAACTGCGAAAAGGTCTTTCTGTTTTACAGAACGAGTCTAATTTCGAACTAATTTCCGTAGGATGAATCTCAAACTGAAATATCTGCTTGAGTACAGTTTGAGTTTGATTTTAGAATACAATCTTTAAAGACAGTTTTCCAATTGACGACCGTAAAAACAGGAGAAAAATAAGCCTTGCCTGGTTCTTTCCATTGTAAGATCTTATGTCATAAACTTGTGAAATTTGGCGTAGCTTCTTAATGACTATAAAATCCATAGCAGATAGTGTGCCTATAGCATTATAATGTTATATGTCCATACAGCTCTACGATGATCTCTACCTTGTATGTAGAGTCGCACGTGTACCCAGTTTGCCTTGTTATCAGTTAGTATCACAAAAGAATCGGTGCTGGCAGTCGCGTGGATCGTCGCACGAGGTGCGAAATTATAATGACATTATTGACTATTTTATTTATATCGACATGTCTGGTCGCCGTATCGTTACAGGTGGGTGCTGCTTTGTACAGATGTTATGTGTGTGATGGATATAATTAGTAATTCTGTTTTGACATCAATTTGAACTATTATGGGACCATTTTATGATTTTAGGGACATAAATAATAATAATACTGGTACACTCCATACACATTTTCTCTTTATACCCTCAAAAATATAACGTATAACGTTTATAACTACTAGTAATGACTAGGCTTGGCTAAGCCGTAGAGTCTAGACCATGATTACTAAGAATATATATATTAAAGGCTAAAATGTGCAAAATTTGTTAATAATAATTAATATAATAATAAATGTTATATGTTGATAAAATTTTATTTATTAGGTACAATACAAAATAAATACTATGTATTTTTTCTTCCCGATGCGACTTTCCTAATTTCTGAATGTCGGTGTAAGAATTTGAAATCAACAAGTGCGTGCTAAACCTTAGCACGCACTTGTTGATTTCAAATTCTTATTTTGAAAAATGATTATAGGTTTTGCCCATTTTCAAACTATTTAACATCCGAATATTCGAATCTTGCCATTTAGTGGTGGTTACATTCCTACAGATAAAAGTAAAGCTATAATGTTATTAATCATAATAGGAAACATTATATTTATTGACGCAATAATGTTGTGCTCTCTAGACAGAGAGCTCTCCATTACATACGTTGCTCTACATTATTTAAAAGTTTGCACATTACAATCTAATCTCTGATTTTACGCTAATAAAATTATGATTGTGAATCTACGAACAAACTCGATAAACAGGTTATTTTTGTTGTAATATGCATGATTTGGTAATCAAACGTCATTACGTTCAATAATGAATAAAAAAAGTACTTAAATTTAAAGTTAAGAGAATATAAAGAAGTATTTGATGTTGTACTAGCAAACAAATAAATAAAAATTGGACTCTACATCTGTTCATAAACCATGAGAGATCGAAAAGAACAGACTTAGAGGTCTATTTTTGTAACTCCTCTTCTCAATAATTATTTAAAATGTTTGGTTTAAGTTACTAATAATGAATTTTTGTATGGAGATCGGGAGAAATCACAATTTTCCACTGGCTACGATCTATAAATACAACTCTTCCTCAACCTTCACAAATGCTTTCACATACACTTCTAATTTAAATACTCTTGACTTTTATATAGAAAAAAAATCATCTCAAAAATCTCTCTCTTATTTGCTCCAAGGACTAGTCTAGACACCACAATTTATCTATTCGCAACTTACCACAACTTATCTATTCGTACTCATCTTATCGTCTTTCGCTTACGCCAATCGTCTTTCGCTCATCCTTTCTACTTAAGGCATCAAAGCATTCTCGTCTCGATTTTTGTCAGTACATCTTTCACTTTCATAACACATTGTTACGCGATTTATCCAAGCATTTTTATATAAGCTTTCTTTCTACTAGATTAATCCTACTTTTATTTTTCCTTTACTGCAACCAACATTTATAGTATGCTTTGTTGTTGTTAAGTTTAAGTAATAAATCTGTATTAGCATCTAAGGTCTAAGGTATTACAAAACGAACTCAAATCTCTGTTTGAGTACCTACAGCTAAAAAGCTATGTGAGCTCAATAGTACCATTTCTTTCTAACTAACAATCAAGCAAATAGATTATTATAGATTATAATAGATAATTATAGATTGAATTTGATTTTAGATTACGATACCAAGATTTTGCTACGTACTAAAGTAGATAAAAACTTACATACTCAAGAATAATTATTAGTATTCCATGTAATTAGTATCACCGACTTGACTATATTTTTCATTTGCGTACTACTAGCTAAACGGGAGACTGGAAGATCGTCCAGTAAAGTAATTATAAAAATGCATTACAGAGATCGATCCCATCCGACAACAGCTATGTTGCAGCGGTACTCGAATACCAGCGCGTTGGCACTACCGCTGGTAACTTGGAGAATTATATTAATTACACACAGCAGGCAGCGGCAAAGGTAAGTAATATTGGAATCCTGTAGATCTATTACAGTAGTTGGAATTATTAAACCATACAACAGTATGCAACAGGCTGTATTAGTAAAAATAAACACTAACAGATTTAGGGGGAAAGCGGTTAAGAGGCTCCAGCTCCCTAGATCCCAAACTGCATCACGGTCAGGCACAACATTTTTGTGATATTATCACATGAAATAATACTTAATACAAATTAGAAATATATTTTTTCATAATTATATAATACTAGCTTCCGCCCGCGGCTTCGCTCGCGTGAAATTAGTTTTTGTCAATCCTGGAGACGAATTTTTGAAACAATAGAAAACCAATTCGCATTCGAAATTGTGAGATTCGTATACGAATTACCGAATTCACTACTTCTGAAATTTCATTTTGTGTGTTGTGCAACGAGTGGTTCAACCCACTCGTTTTTGATTTCTACTAGTAGAATATCCAACGCTGAAGTGACCTTGACAGTGATCCGTTTCACGTGTGAGTCATCGCTGGTTTTTTTAATTAGGAATTTGTTTTTAATGACAACACTGAATTCGAGTGATTCAAAAATCTATAAAATTGTAGGCAGTAGAAAATAATTTCGCTCACTATTTGTATTCGTATTCGAATTCCAAATTCACGTCTAATGATTCAAAAATACGTCTCCTGGTCCCTTATGTCTAAGAGACTCTTACAGCGGCCAGCCTCACGTTGTGTACAAAAATATTTTGTTTGTTTTGTTTCTTATGACGTGATATTTGACGAACTTGCATACTAACTTTCAACCCTTATTTCACCCTCTAGATTTCAAAAATGCTAGAACAAATGTTTAATGATTTCTTATCAAGTGCTTAAATATAAAGTTTCATGGTTTTATGTTTTAAAATTAACAAATCCCATACAAACTTTTAACCTCTATTTCAACCCCTTCATCCCTTTTTTTCGAAATAAAAAGTAGCCTATGTTCTGTCTCAGGGTCAATTTCATCAAAATCGTTTGCGAGGTTTCAGCGAGAAAGCGTAACAGACAGACAGACAGAAGAGCATTTATAATATTAGTTAGGTTATTTTCATATTTTATTGCATCTCCAATATTTTAAGTTTGATCATGATGATGAACTTTTTATGATATTCTGTTATATTAAAAACAATTACTCGTGTATAATGGTGGTTTTAGGTCACTTGCGGTAAAAGAATATTATACATACATATATATACATATATATATATATATATATATATATATATATATATATATATACATATATATATATATTTGTATATGTATATAGATTCTGAGTATAGAGGTAAATACTTACTATAGTATAAAGGTTGTTTCAGGGCTGGTGAAATAATATTTAGTGGTCAGTATTCATCAGAAACATGTATTGTAATAAAAACCCTAGGAATCCTTTTAGGATAGAATTTAAACATTTAAACACTTTCTCGAACGGTAGTCGCTATGAGAATGAGATGATATTACCGAGCATGAGCATTTTTAAAAGGAGCACCATTAGATTTGTCGCTCGTAATCGGCTAGGATAAGATGGATGGATAAAAAAAGACTGCATGTTGCTGAAATGCGTATGTTAAGATGGAATTGTGGAGTGAAAAGAAATAATAAACTGAGGAATGAAGAAAGTCTGAAAGTAGTAGTAGCTCCTATTGTTAAAAAATTGAGAGAAATGACATTTTTCTGGTATGGTTACGTATTTAAAAGAGAGAACGATCATGTTACTAGGAAAATTATGGACATGAAACTGGATGCGCTTGTAGGGAGAGGAAGACAGAACAAAAGATGGATGGACTATGCGGAAGATGAAATGATGTTAAAGAAGGGAATGAGTGAGTGAGAGAAAGGCATGTTGCGCCGACCACAAATAAAATTGGGAACAAGACAAGAGAAAGAGACTCTTTTACAATTGCCAGCGTAACAAAAAGTAAATCTTAGTAGAGCGCTTGGAGTAGCAGTTTCAAATAAACAGGTTTTTATAACTTTCCAGGATGCCGATATAGTGGTTTTTCCAGAATTGATGTTGAATGTTAACGATCCTGTAGACGTACCAATGAATAGTCTCCTGAAGGAGTATCCTGTACCTGCATTGCATGAAAATTTATATCACACGGTAAGGTTGTACTTTGAAATATTTTGATTAATATTCATCTTAACATTACAGCTAGTCGAACTATTTGTTTAATGAATTTATTAAATTGAAGCTACATAATAAAATTTTGAATTAGATTCTCTAATTTTTCTCTTATATTTACGTATTTCCACCGCAAAATAGCGGTGTTCGCATTGCTGTGTTAAATGAAATTACCAGATACTGTGATAGTTCATCTTATGTCACAAATTGACAAATTACGTTGTAGGTTTTATGAGGTAGTTGGTTTGCTGTAAATCTCAGAGAAGCCATCAGTTGTGCAGTGTAATTGTTTGTAGATATATCACTCAAAAATACTTAAGAACCTCTGAAAAAATTCCCAGGAGGTTATACAACTTCCTAACCTTTCGTTGCCGACATGCTTGATGATGTGCATGCTATAACACAGAAACAGTGCAACACAACACACACATACATGCTTCTGAGAGCTTACTTATACTATATTACTCCTCTTAATTTTGTACTAAATACCTTTTTTTTTTTCCCTCGGAGGAAAATGCATTAAATTGCATACCCCGGCTGTGGCGAGCCGGCGGTTATGTGGTTAGTAAGCTTTGTTTAATTTCCAGTTCAAATTGTACTGGTGGCGCCCTTAGAAATAGGACAACCACACTTCCTCAACGGCTTCACCAAGTAGTAACACCCCAGAGTTGATCGTTAACAACCCACGCAGCTCTCCAGCTAGCTGCTTCCTGCATAAATACTGCAGTGTACAATAAGCTGCAGCACACCTTGCAATAAACACTTCCAATAAACATGTAAAACTTACCCCAGCGGTAATTTATAACTGTGATAGATACAAAAAGGATTCTTAAATAACGAAATTAATTTCTATGCCACAGTCGTCAGGTACTTAGTACGCGACTGCGCGCTGAGCGTCGGTAACTCAGGAACCACTTTGACCGTTCGCCTAATACTGCAATAGATTTTTAGGAATGCGGGAGCGCAAAACACTAAAAATAATTTTGAAATTGTTTAAGTGTTAATTAGAATAATATAATTTTTATTTTAAGTTTAGTTTTATTTAGCTATATTTATTAATAAGTAAGTAGTTATCATTTTCCAATATATGTAGTTTAAGTACAACGTTACAACCTTTGACCGTTGAATGACTTTGACCCTTATTTTGTAGGTGCTAGTGTCCATATCTAAAGCAGCCCGTCAGCACCAGATCTACGTGGTGATCAACATCGAAGAGTCTATGGACTGCACAGCCCCCATCAAGGAGAATTGCCCTGAAGCTAAGCGTTATCTTTTCAATACTAATGTGGTCTTCGATCGTAGTGGCGCTGTTATAGACAGGTATATCAATTTAGGTAAATTTGAGTATTAATGTGACCCTTTTTCGATGGTCGATAGGATTTAACGAAATTTAACTAATCGAGTCTTGGTCGCAGAGATCGGGCGAGATCTGTCTCCGCCGGCATTGATTGCGGCAATGCTGGCGGACGAGGGAGGTTGGAGGGCTGTGACCTCCTTCTGTGAAGCAGTGACGCTCCAGAAAGAGGCCGCAGAGCGTGGTCGGGAGATGGCCGATACCGCTCGAAGGAGGCGGCACCGGGCGCGGGTCGCCGGCGGGTGCGAGGAAGTCGCGCCCGCGGATACGGCGGCCCAGGAGGGACCACGCCCCTTCCGTGGCCGGGGGGCGTCCTCGGTGGAGGAGATCGGGGGAGGATTGTAGCCTCCCCGAGGAGGGCTCCCCTGTATCGGCAGGGGAGCAAAGGCTGAGAGTTCCCGGAAGTTGCTTGGCGTTTCCGAGGGCTCCCTACATGCCTGAGGAAGGCCATCCCTGAGGTTTTTAGTGGGTAGGCGTCCCCCTTCTGGGGAGGAGAGCCCCAAATAACCACCGGCTCGCCACAGCCGGGGTATGTAATTTAATGCATTTTCCTCAGGGGAACAAAAAAAAATAAAGGGTACATGAATTTAAAGTGGTATAGACGAACTCGCATTGCTGTATTCAGGTTTGAACGGTCTAACCTTAGGCAGTGTAAGTCCTGAGAACCTTGACTTTACATTTGATATTACAAGTTCGTAACGTCGGCGGTTCTTGTGGAAGTCGTACATTAGCAGCAAATGCACTAAAGGCACCTTTAGCATTAGCGTTTGATATCAGGTGGTCAGTCTGCTTCTTTATCAATATATAAGAATGTCAAATCACCGTGATTTGACATGAGTTTGTGACTTCTCTATGGTAGCAACAACCTTTGAATAACTCTTAGGGTAAACGCGCACGATTAAAAATCGTTGCGAAAAAATATCGTTAGTCTGTGAACAACAGAAATATACTTAAATCCGCGCACGGCGAAAATAAATCGTTAGCGATTTAAAATTATAGATGCGAAATCTTATATATATTTTGTATCCTATGCAGCGGTGCCGAGCTCCGCGCATTGTCTTTTGTAAACCCATGTTTCGATGCACAGTCCCGTCTTTCGTGGTGATACGACTGAAACTGTCTTTGGTATCCAGTATTTCGCACGCGACAATAAATCGTAATGCGCGTAGGAATGATTGTCGTTTGCGTTTTTATATCGCAGTTTAAAAATCGCAACGAATAATTATCGTAGTGCGCGCTTAGCCTTAACCAGCAACCCTATTATGCAACTCAAATGACAATTGAAAATTATTATCATCGTAAATGATTTAATATATATTGCTGATTATATACACTGTTTTCTGAACCTAAAATCACCGCAGTGTTGTCGGTATAAAATTCAGTAGGTATGCTGTTAATCATCAGGCACTAAAGTATGTATGTAAATGTCGTGTTAATTCTCGTTATATTGATTATGTAACACGAAATTTGGTATACCTTCCGAACATGTGGAGCGAGCATTATGTGAAGATCATAGAAAGGAAGTGGTTGCTAGCAAGTGGTGCAAGGACCAATTGCTGTAGAACTTTGGGGAAACCTATGTCATATGGCACTGTAACTGAGAAAGAGCAGGCTCTTTCTCAGTTACAGTGCTGTTGATAATGTAGAAAGATGACTGATATTATTGTAGATACCGGAAAATCCATTTGTTCGGTGAATTCACCCGCACTCCAGCTCTGACTCCCGACCTTGGCGTATTCGACACGGACTTCGGCGTAAGATTCGCTCATTTCATCTGCTTCGACCTCATGTTTCAAGTGCCCGCGGCGCAGGCAGTGGGCAAACTGAGGGTTACTGACA
The DNA here is from genome assembly GCA_036419045.1 of Scirpophaga incertulas. Taxonomy (NCBI): domain Eukaryota; kingdom Metazoa; phylum Arthropoda; class Insecta; order Lepidoptera; family Crambidae; genus Scirpophaga; species Scirpophaga incertulas. Next base: position 8,202,431 of record CM071646.1, on the reverse strand, counting down.
TCGTATTCCCCACAATGTGGTTCTCCGAGTTGCCTTACTTAAGTGGTCAGTATCACTTCAAGTGACTTAATTTATATTTATATGACACTATACGTTATTGCAAACAATTTAAATAAAGACGAAAATAATATAAAATAGGTATGACAAATTGAAATATGAAAAGTGTACAGGGCTGCTAGTAGATAAATATCGACTAAATGTTTTAGTGTATGTAATTGTACGAAATTTAATCGCATTATACATAACACTATAAAAAAATTATAAATTGGTTTTTCTTCTTAACTTCATAAAACAAACACACTAACATGTACTTTTATGCTTTAATTTTATTGTTATTTCTCTTTTATATTTGAAAAATACTGTTTCGTACTGGTCATATTCGAAAACACATATATTTTAACACTTTTACAAGTATTGGCTAATTTAAATCGCAGATAATGTTCCAATTTGTTCCGATTTTTTTGTATCCAATTATACACAACGGTAGATTATACGTTATAGATACAACAAACCGTACGATTATACATATTTGGTATCCAAATATACAAACTGGCAGCCCTGACTGAGTATGAAAATCGCCGCTATTAGGAGGGCATAGCTGTCTCACGGTCAACACGTGAAGTCTGGGCGTTGTTGTGTATAGGTAGATTTGGATCGGGTAAATATAAAAACGATTTTACAGCGGAGGATAGACACAGTGATGATTCATTTCGGCAACAAATAAAAGAAATAAGCCAGCATAATAGATTAGGTAATGTTTTCTTATTAAGATACGTCAACTCATTCAGCTGAAAGGCGACCATTGCTGGACATATGCCTTCTTCATGGATTCACACTGACCACATTGATTTTTTTCCTCAGGAGAGGAGGCTGAGAATCCATCATGGATACCAACGCAACAGGCAAGCAGGGATGCGTTGATTATGTCGAACTCCTGGTGCTGTCGAGGCGGCTCGACCACTCAGACCTACCGACTAAACTCAGCCTAGCCTTTGGTCCTATTGACCCTACTGGCTTTATTGACGAGGAGGCCGCACCTCAGGAGAGGCACGGTTAGCGCTGCCCCATGGTGAGGGCATAAGCGCTAGAAGAAGGCACGAATCACCAAAGTGGGACCGGCCTGTATTGACGGGAACCTACACGTGGCTAAGCAGAAGGCTGCCGGTTATTAGGGGTGACAAGGGAGGCAACGGTTCAGACGCCGCCGCTTGCAGGTCTAGAAGTTCCTGCGTGAGTTGGTTAGGGGGGTCGCTAAGGACATGTCGCGGTCTACGTATCCTCTGCCGGTAGTAACTAGTGTTGCTTTTATTTGAGAGTGCGGCAAGGCAGTGGTGAGCGGGGCGAGCGGAGTTGAGCACAACCAACAGCAAAATACAATAATATAGTTTGTGAGACCATTTATTAATCATAATAAATATCCACAAGCGGTAATTAAAACTATTAATATTACACAAATAATATATCGTCCGGCCATGATCGAATGTTCCAGGAAGAAGAAGGAAGGAAACGTCATTACGTCAGAGCTTAACTAAGATGACAGCCATTGTGTTGTCATTAGTAAATAAATATTTAAGGAATGTCATACACGAATAAAGAAGTCTACACATTATACAATTTAACAGCTTTGAGATAGGCTCGCTGTTGGCGGTGTTGACGGGTGACCACATTGACTGTTATGGTTCGTATTTATCTTGGTGGAGAGCGCTAAAATCGCTAGTGCAACTCGAGCAGGATAGGCTAGTTTGGGTCTCGTCACATGTGATTTGGTACCCTTTACACTGCAAGCACGTCAAGCTTGTCTAGATTATGAAATAATCTTTTAATTCATGAGACAATTATACCGTTACAGCTGTCCAGATACAAGAGGCGTATGCTTTTGCACATAACGTAAACTTCCTCGGTTCCGGGGCCAACAACGTCAGATTTGGGAGTGCCGGTAAGTTGTTAAATATAATTTATCTTTAATATATTTTCTGTAGATATGTAATGAACGCAGACTGCTCATGTGATGTTAAGGGTTACTGTCGCCATAAGGTTCTTGTGAGATTCGCAGCAAATCTGCAACAATTTCATCAAAATCAAAAATTACGTTTCTATGCCATTTATTTCCCATAGAAGCTAATCATAATTTCTGCGAGTGCCATACAAAATCGCAACACTTACTAATTTATATATGTTACGGGCAACGTGATTAACAGGCCCGTATTAATAAGGGCCGAGTATTATGAATAGTTCTCAAGAGCCTCGGGCTATTTGATTAATTTTAGTATTTTTATTACTTAGACCGGTCTATATTATAATGCCCGACAGCCCGTGATCCATTTAAAAATCAATGTAAGCAATACATTTAATTTATCACTTGGACCGGGTGGCTCACTACTAAGCCGGGCATTTTGATTAGTTGATAAGTTTTTATAAACTAGGAACTAAACATGGTATATTAAACCAACTGTATTCTCGAAATGAATTTACTGTGTGTAAAGAAAAGTTCATTTCAATTGATGACGTTCCAAAAGTTGATACAACTCTTCGAGAATGTGCTCGAAAAGACTCGCATTCTGATGGACAAGGCTTCTTCCATTGCAATTGCACTGGTGACTGCTATTCTAAGCGTTGTAAATGCAAGAAATTAAATATTCTATGCAATTCTAAATGTCATAAAAGCTCGACTTGCAAAAATTAATAATTTTCAGGTAATAAAATTTTCTTTCACAAGCTTAAGATTTGAAAGATTAGTACATATGTAAAATTTGATATATGGTTGTACTTGATACTTCAGGTTCTGGAATATACTCCGGAAGAGCGGGAGCTCTCGCCAGCACCATGCCAGGACTGCCAACTAGCACACTTCTCGTGGCCAGAGTACCCAAAATACCAGGACAGGTACTAGACAGTAATCTAATGTATTACATCGAAGAAGTATTAAGTCTTTAACTATGCAATAAACAATATGCATGAAATTCTGATCGTCGTAGTTCAAAAAATATTAAGCAAATAAAATAAACAAAATGTAAACGTAGTCGCTATTAAAATTTGCACTCTATCTGTTTCACGCTAAGGATATTCTTGTATGCGGATTGTATGATTGGCGTGTAGTGACATCACTTATTATCTATCTGTCAAACCGATAAAAGTTTTGTTACTTTGTATATTGTTATACATATATTTTTTATTTTGATGAATACAAATGTACTCGTAGTTATGGTCCAAGATTTATGCTGCGTTGCTGTGTGTAATAAAAATGTACACACAGCAACGCGTCAAATTTTACATGTTGACCTTGAGGCAGCTCTTATGTAGTTCACAATAGCAGCAGTTGACATAGTGATAATATAAATATGTGTTGTTGGCTGTATTGCCGTTTTGTGCCGTTGTGTGGCCACTTACAGATAATACGTACAAACGTTTATATAATAACTAAAACATCAAACTATAAAATTGTGCACACGAATATTAATAGCCTCTAAACTAACTAATAATTTATAATAATATAGAATAATTTTTAAAAATTCTGACGAAATATAAGGATTAATTATTGAGGTTGGTTCCTTTTACAAATTATCAGTCAAAAGGAACGTCTGTGGCGCTGTGGTCGCAGGTCATTCGGAGACATCTTGCCATGAACCAATGTTTTTGCATGAACCAATTTTATACTAATCCTAACTATATTAAGGCTTTAATCAACCATACTGGCTCAGTGCGGATTGGCGACTTCCTACATATCTTTTAATTTCTCGCAGGTATATGGAGCTCACCTCGCCATGTTTTCCTTTCCATAAATGTACGCATGAAATTCGAAAATCAAATAATACAGGGTCGATCCTGGGCTCACGGTTCGTCCAGTATCGAGACCAATAGCGTCACCAGCGCTCAATACTTTTTTTTTGAGGAGGGGAAATGTGACCTTACGCACCATGACACCGCGCTAGCAAGGCGCGCCCGTGTGTGGGGCTCTCCGGTCTGAAAGGCCCGGCTTACCCACTAAAACCCCCCCGAGCTGTCTAGGCCCATTCGGGGCACATAGCGGGGTGCGCTTTCGCGATTCGATCTCATGTGTCCCGGACCAGCGCTCAATACTAACTAATAGGTCACATGATAAAATGTAAATTTTGCAGCATTCAAAAACCTCATTGATTATCAGGTAATTAACGCAGTACCAGGTCCGACGTACGATAACCCGAAGAACCTAGATAACCTACCGCTGCTCACGGACCCGTCGCTGCTATCCCATGTCACCAAGAAACTGGTGCCTGGCGCGCAGTGGTTCACGCTAACTGATAAGGACATTAAGTGCACCTTCAAGATTGACATGTCTGAAGCTTCAGCTGAGAACGTAAGTTGTTTAAAAACATAAATGATTAATTATTTAACCACTTTTTACACACAGCAACGTGTTAGATATCACATGATGATCTTGAGACAGCTCTTATACCGCTCGTATTAGCGGAGGTTTTCGTAGGGTTGACGCGTTCTGACTGTATTACTTGTAGGGCAAGCGGTGTGTGGCACAGAAAATAATTCTTAATGTTAACAGTTGTTTGTTAACAATTGTACCTATCGCACACTAAAGAAGCAATATATTTTATAAAAATTCCTATTTTTCAATTAATGCGACTTTGTTGTTTCCTTTTAAGTCGCCTGCGCATTACTACAATCTGCAGATTATGCACTAAACTGATTCTATTTGGGAAGGCGTTAATATAAACGAATAACTGAAATATAGTGCAGTGGCTTAACCTTTCCAATCTCGCCACTAAAGGAGAAATTATAGAACTGAGATTGAAACCGATTTTACCCCCTAAAAGTAACAATCAATATAGCACATAGCTATAGACACAAATTAACTTTATTAAACATAAAAAACTTTGAGTGACTTCTTCCAGTCATGTGCAAGATTGCATTTTTAAGTATTTTTTAGAATTTAGTTAACATTTCGTAGCAAACAATTTTTTGTGGTAAAGATAGGCAAAACTTTAAATCAAATCGCTGATCTTGTGGTAAATATTGCATTTGCAAAATGTTTGGTTACGTTTGACTTGAAGTAATCATTCCACGTTGAGACGATTTTTTATCTATTACAGTTTTATTTCTGAAGAGGTAATGAAATAATAATAAAAGCTTAATAGAGTTTCGCACTTACAAAGCACAATCGTTATATTTACTTACCTACATTTCAGCAAATAATATAGGTAAACCCCTCATTTGAACATTTACTTCCAATACCACACATGGCTTGTTTGCCACCGCTGGAACGAGCAAAGAATTAAAATAAATCATATTTCCAGGGGTACAAATACAGAGCAGCTGCTTTCAGCGGCGTCCGCACGTTCTCCGGGATGGCTACCGGCGGAGTCCGCGCGTGTTCCGTATTCGCCTGCACCGGAGAAACACTCGACACCTGCGGGAAACGGTACGTCAGGTTGGGCATCTCAGTGCTGAGGGGTGACAGGTGTTCCGCAGTTACCCCTTAGGCACTCTTAAGAGGAGTTCGGCCTGGCCGAATTCTCTCTCGACAAACATAGTGCAAAAAGTTCTTTGTGCCTAACTAGGCATATATGTGACTCTCCATTCAAGGAGTTCCTTGAATGGAGAGTCCCACATAATCGCACCATACCTCTGCGGAAGCCCTAGATGCTTATTCACTATTAAAAAAAATGGTTAGGTACTCGTATAGTTTATTGTTTTAGCATTACTGCTGTGCCAAATCGCACTATCGATCTTAGTCGGACGATAGTTTATAGGGAATCAGTATGAAGTACATTTAGCGATAATAATCACAACAATAACAATGACAGATAACGATAACAAAACGATCAACTATTTTCCCCTTCTGGCTTTGATTGCCCAAATATATTATCTTTCAATTTTCGATTTTCTTTCAGTTTCTAGGCTTAGACGTGCGATTGATTAGTTAGATTGTGTGCGCCGTTATAGACAGAGGTGATGGAAAGCGTAGACGACGTGGATCATCGCCGCCGCCCTCGCGGTCTAAGGGGCCTCGCGGTGTAAGGGGTCTCGCGGTCTAAGAGACTTCGTAGTCTATGGGGCTTTGTGCATACTCGATACGTTTTATTATACCATGAATTCGCCTTCTTGCTACCAACGAATTGAACGCGTTTATAGGTACTTAATATTCAGTACCTATATACCTATTATATACCTATTCATTTTAATATACCTATATATATACCTATTCATATTCTATAAGTATATATATACCTATTCATTTTAATGTTGGTGGATGGAAAGCCTAGTAAAATATACCTTGAAAACGGATAATTTGCCTAGTGCCGTCAGTGTCTATAGATAATTTGATTCTATTAGCTTATTATACCAACTAAACTATTGGACAACAAAAAATATACAGTGCTCTCTCTGAATCTTTCGGAGTAGTGTATTATTGTTTTAATAAAAATGATTCAATTATTTCAATATACTTGATCGTAATAATTCTTTTCATATTAACATAAATATATTTTACAATGATACATTGTCGAATTACCTAAGTCTTAGCCTGTAAGGACAGTTTAAGGAGATGAATAAATAATTTATATACATGCATAAATTACATTATTCAGAGAGTAACATCTGATACTGACAGTAGCAAAAATGTATTATACCGTATCATACACTACAGTTGTATTGTTGCCTAGCATTGTTGAATATATATATATATATACACGAAACCCTAAAAATGTAAAACATATCGGCAAGGCATTACCGAGTACCGAGACAGAAGCGTCACTGTCTTTTCAGTAAAAATAGCCAGACATGTTCATTGTTATTGTTATATTCTATATAAATTACAATGCGTTTCACTTATATTGTTTTCTTGACATTAATTACCATATGCAACTCTCATCTGTCAATACGTAAAAAATGTAAAATACGATTTTATTACATCGCTACGTGGGTAGTAACTCCATAAACTAATATAATTTTTATACATTAGATAGCGTATCTGCGAGAAAAGAAGTTTTATTGTTAGAGTTAGAAAAGATTACTAAAGATATTAAACATTTTTTTTAGATTCCCGCAATATGAAACACGGACTACTGCTGCATTCACAGAGCTCAACATCATTGCAGTAGTTACAACACCTACTCTTGACCCTACCGTAGAAGCTAAAGATACTGTGTATTACCCAGTTTCTCTAGACACTTCTATAATGCCTCTTAAGTCTGAAGATTTTACGTACAGCGAAGATACCAATGACAATGTAACTGTTTATACAATGTTTTTAGACAATACTAACGTTGAATTGTATAGTTTTAGTATTTGGGGCAGGGTATTTGCTACTGATGGCTTAGATGCTGATCCGCCGTTAGAGGTGACTGATGAAACATCTACAGCACCAGCTGGCACGACGACTATTGTTACAGACAATACTACAACAGACGACAATGAGAATGATTCAGCATTTGTACATATAGTATCTAAAACTCTTTTGTTACCAGTAATAATTGTAATTATATTTAAGTTTTTGTAATTTATTGATGTGTATTATTTGAAACGAAAGCTTCCAGTATTATATAGATTGTTCCTGCGGGTGCTGGGATCATTGTCAGTGTGATCAGAGAGCCAGAAGCTCTCTCAATTCTTCAAGTATTATGAATACACAATGAAACTGCGTAGATGTTGAAATCAAAATCAAAAAATTATTCTTCAAATAGGATATATATAAGGTTTATAATCATATTTTGTCAAAGATGACACGCCATTAGTTGACAAGTCTACGGTGGCGAGAGACTTTGTACTGGAAAGAACTAGCAAGAAAACCAGCAAGGGCTATTTTTTTTCTCTGTATTTTTAAAGAGTCGTCAATTACCTATTTTCCTTTACAAGCTTAAACAAGTTGACATATCTATAAACACTGTAGTTTCATTATGTTATTTAATATAGTCAAAATATTATGCAACGTAACTATTGTGGTATTAAAATTGGAGTTCTTCCTGCTATTAGCCACAAGTCATCATCATCACAGTTCACATAGGTACCCATTGAGGGGCATAAGCTTATCCTAATTTTGTTAGGGCGATGAAGAGTTAGTCAACTACGCTGGCTCAGTGCGGATTGTTTGACTACATACGTCTTCGAATTCACAGATATATATATATATATATAGCGTGATTTGCGTCACGCTGTTTTCCTTCACCGTAGGAGCGACAGATAAATGTACATATGAAATACGAAAACAAAAAGTACAGTGGTACACGGCAGGATCGACTACGAGCTCACCGAAATATCCGATTCGAAGACCAGTCGATCAGCCAAGGTCACAGCGCCATCGACGTTCCAAGTCATAAATTCACAATATTTAGAGAGTCCAAACCTAGTCTACTCCAATAGTTACAATTATTTTTGTTACTATCACATATGTTGCTAGAGCAATACTAATTCAGTTTGCTTATTTTTAGACCCATATCGCCTTTAGTTCTATGCTGGATAACAAAGATTTGAATTTTATCTCATAATTTCCAAATACAAAAACAAAATTGTTATAAATATATTGACTAGCCAAAGTTAAAATAGTAATAATTTAAATAAAAATTGATAATTTTAATTAATAAAATATTAATTTTTTTTGAACAATTTTCTAGTCCATAAACTGTTAATGGCACGAATCGTTATTTTCTGTAAGAGGAAAGTATAAAACATCTGATCCCCATAACAACAACCTAAAAGACATAAAATTATTAAGTTGGCTAAAATATAAAATTCTTGCCATTAAATAATCTAAATAAATAATATGTAGACCAGTAGCCTACATAACATTAGTTAAAAGTCTTAGGGCCGTTTTCACCAACATTGTCTTAGCTTAGGCGACTCCTAAGAGACATGCTGTCTCACTCTTTTCAGTTAATACAAAAAGTGACAGCATGTCACTTAGGTGTCGCCTAAGCTAAGACAAGGTTGGTGAAAACGACCATTATTACTTTTTACTGCCTACGTCGCTAAACTAAGTTTGTTTGGCAAGATTTCAATGTACGAGTATGTATCCCATTGTAGAATCTAACTTAATATTTAATTTTTATTGCCTCTCTAAAATTTATTATATTTTTTACCACAGAACAAAATTCCTGTGTTCTGTGTTTTTTACCATCATTCAATGATATAAATATTAAGCTGTAGATTTACTTTTTTTTTAATTGATATTTACAGTTTTCTATAGCTTTATTTTTTTTTGAGAATATATATTTTTTTTTTATTGCTAAAGTTGACAAACAAGCAGGCTGCCCACCTGATGGTAAGTGGTAACAGTCGCCTATAGTACATGTGGTTCCCACGAGATTCGCAGCAAATCTGCAAACTTCATAAAACCACAGTGTACGTTGCCAACTTGTGACATAAGATGTAAAGTCACAGTACCCAGTAATTTCACTGCCTATCTTACCCTTCACGCCGGAACACAGCAAAGCGAACCCTGCTGTTTGGCGGCGGAAATAGGTAAGACGGAGGTACCCATGCAGACGACCCTGGTACAGAGTCTACCTCCTAGATAACACGAATCTACAGTTTGGTTCTATTCTGGGATTGGTAACACTGTCGGTAGGTCACGCTGGTCAGGCCGCTCTGGCCGCGTGGAGTCCGACATAATCACCGTAACACTTGCTGTTGCGGTGGTATCCTGGGCATGTTTCGTGCTCCTTGTGAGGATTCTCAGCCTCTCTCTCCTGAGAGGAAAAAAAAGCGTCTGTTATTTTATGGCATCGCATGCGCTTGTTCGTTATCAAACCCCTTCAGACAAAAGCAGCGGCCTTATTTTATTCCGCACGCTTTGAGCATTAGTCGATTGTCTTCTGCGCGTTATTCCTATTTAAGTTAATGATAAATATGATCTGAATATTGATTGTAAAAAAAATTATAGAAATCGTTATAATATCTAAGGGCTGGATCGTTTTAATATCTGGATACGAATCCAAATTACGGTATCATTTCCCATATAATTCGTTCTAACTTGATTCTATTCATTTGGGGCAATCTTCAGTATGTCCCATATTTTTTTTAATGGAGATAGTTTAAGACATAATAAGAGATATAGGATATTCTTACCAAGTGGGCGTGTGACGGTAGCATCGCGAAATGCCTCCCCCCGCCTCGCGCCCCGATATGGGCTGGAAGGACACCGGGGGGTTTTTAATGGGTAGGTCGGTCCTCTACCGGAGAGCCCCACACACGGCCTCGTCTAGCCAGCCAAAGCCTAGCCATTTTTACCCCGCAAAAAAAAGGATATTCTTTACCACGGCAAAATGTCAGTTTCCTTTAGAAAATTTGACCGTCTACAACCAGTGTAAAGTTAGTATGTAAGAAACATTAATTTAAATTAAGAACGTTTGTCTGGAATAAGAAAATAATATAGAAAGAACATATATAATACATATATATTATATATAAATATTAAATATATACACACATAGGTATTTCACTCGCATGACCTATACTACGTTTATTTAAGGAAACGAATAAATGTAAACAAACCAGTTTTAGGGTTATCACAGCTCAATTCAAAAAAACGTCAATTATCTTGTCGTTATCTTGTATTTGTAAAATGTTTTCATGACTGATCCATTATAATATTTTTTTTCTAAAACATACTACTACAAACACTTAAGAAACTTCCACATAAATGAATTTATAAAATAAAAACATAATTAATTTTACTTGATAACCCTATAATCATGATGACATAAGTGAAATTCAGATGTAATAAACATTTTCGGTTATAGTCGGCACTTTTATACTAATCTATCAACTGAAATAGACCACATTCTTTACGTATTCGCTTCAACTTAGCCACCTTTTTAAATCAGTAGCATATATTTGCATTTTAATCCGACCATGATCGAAAATTCTATGTTCCGTTTGTTGCAAATCATAAATACAAATCTTTTTTTATTTTCACTATTTTACTAATGTTTCTGTGGCAACTATATAATTGATATTTATGTTATTAAGTAAAAATCACTAGTTTAAATTATTACTACATTATTTAAATAAAATTATTATAATTATACCTCACTTTATAAAGGAATGAATTACTGAACAGAGTAACGGAACGTAGAAAAACTATTTGGTCGTATTATGTTTGCAATATGGCCGTCATAATTAGTGGTCATAACCTACCTGCTTTCAAGTACTGTCGTGTTATTCCCTGTGTTTTCTCAAGTTTCGTTTTATTATTGTTACTTATTATTTTTTTGGTTAGTAAATTTTCCTTGTACACAAATATTACCAAGATGAATATGTTCAAATTATAAATGCATCCTACGGGGTAAGAACCATCAAATCCCTCTAGCTTGGTGAGACCTGACCTTATTCCTAAAGCTTGTGGTGGCCCAGGCAGGCTTCCTGAACTAGTGGTTGTGTGGTACTAGTGGTTTGCACCATCTTCGCAACGGTGGACATGTTGTTTTCCCGTGGTAAAAATCATATTATATTGTAATGTTCTTAAATGACATTATTGTATCTGGCCGCAATACATATGAACATATTAATAACAAAGTCTCCCATAGGAAAGAAATATTTTCCCGCGGTAAAATTTTTAATCTAGTGTATATTACCCAGCTTGAATGTATCTTTCCATTGGTGAAAGAATTTTTGAAATCGACTTAGTAGTTTTTGAGTTTATTGATTACAAAAATACAAATATTTCCTCGTTATAATTTTAGTGTAGATATACTAGCTTTCCACCCGCGGCTGCGCCAGTGTTATATTCAATTTTCCCATGGTAAAAAGTAGAATGTCTTTTCCCAGGTCTCACAATACGTACCTCTGAACCAAATTTCATCCAAATTGGTTCAGCGTGAAAAGGTAACAGACAGAAAAACAGACTTTCACATTCTTAATTTTATTAGGGATTATTAAACAGTCTGACTGCGACAGTCAGTCGGAAATAAATTGAAAAATATTACTACGCTATAATATTAAACAGGTATCACAAATTCGAAAGCAATAAAACTGTATTATAATAGAAAAAGGTTATTAATATATGCCTGTCAGTGGTTGCTAGGCAACACTTTGTTGGTAAACATTCGTTCTCTTATTTGGCTCAACTATAGTGACTGTTCATCTTTTATCATACTCATTTGATAAGGATAGGTCGTGTGCAGTATAGGTTTATTTTAAAGATAAATTTACATATATATTCTTTTTAATTTTCTTTATCTTTATGATATTCGTTAAATTTATTGTAACATTGATTTTAATTTTTCTATGTTAAAAATGTTATTTTTTGCAATTTACAGATATAATATTATATTTTATAACGAGGGACTAAACAAAGCCTATACACGCTAGACGGCTATTGCCAATAGAGCATTAGAAAAAGTGACTATTAATCCAAAGGATATATTTGGCTTTTAGTATCGAGATGATAACTGTACTTTTTACTTCGAGTGCACAAATAAAATAGTACAAAAATCTCATTCTTAACCAGACACAGATTACTAATGGCGATGATGGTCCATAAACAAAGTAGAGTAGAAAGAGCATGGAACTGAATCTACGTACATCGCAACGTATTTTTACAATAATAAAGTTGGGTTACAAAAATTGTTTTGTTATATCATATCTTAATATAAACCAATATTGAGTTTACATTTAACGAAAATTCAATCGTACATTTCAGATTTAACATCGCTTGATCTTTGCATTCCATGCATCTATATAAAATTTGTAACATTATTGTTTTAACGGTTGAGTAGTTTTTAAATGTCACTTTAAACGAGGGTACAAAAATTTGCGTTCTCAATTTTTGAACCAGTGTCTTCAATTCTGTTTCTTTTTTCTAGGTTCCTGTTTGTTTTTTTTAATGGGTTGCAACAAAATGTTCGAGATTATATTGTATACATATATCAATTTCTGTCACGTTTTATGCTCTGCATTAAGTATTGACATTCATTTTCATTACAAGAAGGTCCATGATAAAAGCTTGTATAGGTACTAAACAAAAAATAAAACGTTATCTAAGCTTATCTAAGTTAACACACAGTGACATAACAACTTCATTCGTCTGGTTTTCCTCATGAGTTGTTATCAGTTGAGAAGATAATGTGTTGTAATAAATAAAGAGTAAATATGCCTTCAGTCTTACATCAAGCCGTCAAATGAATAAGTAACCTCATATAGAAGTAAAAAAATAACTTCGTGCGTTATTACAAAATATATATTAATTTATTTTTAATCCATAGGGTAGATTTTAAGTTAATTAATTTTGAAGTTAATTTTAAATTAATTTGTTACAATGGTTCAGACAAAAAGGGTGTTGGCTATTTATACCGGAGGTACCTTTGGAATGTTGAAAAATGAAAAAGGAGGTAGGTGTATTTTTGATCAGTTTGTTTTTCTTAGTTACTTTAGATTTACGCATTTATTTGTCCTGGTTATTTTATTTTGAACAACAACAGGCAATAGGAGTCGCTAAATCACGAGAGAGCGATACGATACAGAATAGCCTATAAAAAATACTGGTAGGATTGTACCCAACTTGATGAAGAATGTATGATTTAAATTTGATAAAAAAAAATAGTAGTCGCTCCATCAGTTCAGCTCTTTCAGATACTATATTATGTCAAGAGATTAGTAATTTTCTCATTTCGAAAATACATTAATTTCTAAACTGTTTCCAGTGTTGGTGCCTCAGAAAGATATAGAAAAAGTAATTCGCAAATTGCCGCAGCTGCACGACAATGAGTATTGGACGCAGCATTTGGCAGGATCAAACCTGAAGGAGTACTTAGTGCTACCCGGTGAGTAGGATTCATTTATTCAAGTTTTAATAAGACAATGCAGATGATCATGACAATGATCTATATCTGCTTTATTATAGAAATGTCCATTGTACAAAACAAGCCTAATCAATACTAATTGCGACTATTGTTACCTACGGTGATGCTGTGATCTCATTGGCCTTCTAATCGAGAGATCCGGGGCTTAACCTTGACTTCTATTTTTACTATTGGAATTGTATTTATCAAACAACAACCCGTAAATAATATAAATAAATATGACACTGGAGTGAAAAAATTTTGAAGAAATAACATCACTGAAATCCTGTACATCTGATTATACGATTAAATTTATAGTTTTATGTCATTATTCTAAAACCCTCAGATAACCTTATTGTATAGTCTACAAAGTTACAATAACCAAGGGGAACCCTTACCGTAAAGATAATATGCATAGATACAATTTCTATTTTATTAAATTACTAGCGACCCGCCCCGGCTTCGCACGGGTACAATGCTTATTTAAATATACCTACTACAAAATGTCCTTATACACAAAAAAAACGTGCTTATTTACGACATCACATTAGAAACCACTTAATTTATCACTGTTTCTCTACTATATTATGCATGTATTATACATATAAACCTTCCTTAAGAATCACTCTATCTATTAAAAAAACCGCATCAAAATTCGTTGCGTAGTTTTAAAGATCTAAGCATACATAGGGACAGACAGACGGCGGATAGCGACTTTGTTTTATACTATATAGTGATAGTAAAGTTCGGAACCCATCTAAAATAAACTATTCTAAGGACACTTTTTGACCAAATTATTGCATACGTAGCAAAGTATAGTCAAACGTATTGTTATGAAAAGTTAATGATTCTATGACTCTTATAAAGGTTAATAATTTTATAAGAATTCATTGATGAAATGTATTGTTTGCAGATGGCAAGGATACGGAGTTAAAGGTGCTATACAAAATTTACGAATACGATGAACTTAAGGACTCGTCAGACTTCACTCTGGACGACTGGATAAAGATGGCTCGTGATATAAAGGTGAAGATTTAATTAAATGCCAATAATCAAGAAAGTAGATGATACTGTTTATATGGCAAGTGGTTTTCGGGACCCAGGTCAAAATTTTGGATATGTTGTTCTCCTGGTCGAGCTGAGCAGAAAATGTTATGGTCGCAAAAAAGTTCACGACTCTTTTTCTGCTAGAGAAAATTAGCTGATTCTGCCGAAAACCACGATTTTCCAATACGCATTAGCCCCCTAGCGGGAAAATGCGTCGTTAACTTTATGCGACCATAACATTTTTTGCTCAGCTCGACCAGGAGAACAACATATCCAAAATTTAGACCTGGGGCCCGAAAACTGTGCCAATCATTTTATAGATCGAATAGTTATCATCATTCGTATTACCGTCTCTCAAGATATTTGAAATTGATGAAGCATATCTTTTTCCACCACTCATCTCTTTTATCTGTCATCCTATCATTAACTTCAGAAACATTCAAATTACCTTTTTAACCGACTTCGAAAAAGGAGAAGATTCTTAATTGGCTTGTATTTTATTTCTACTTCAAAACCTTCGACTGTGTATATATAATGGTAATATATTTTTTTGCAATTTGTTTTAGAATAGTCTTTTCAGTCTTTTTGTTGAAATTTTATAAAATTATTCCGTTGCTTGTTAGTTTTTTCTTTATCCCACTACTAGAATAGTCCATAGAATCCAAATAAAAATGTTTAAAACGATCCCATTATTTTTTATGGATAAAAATATTAGGCAACAATTTATACAGATCTTTACGTGGTGAATAATTAAAACTAACGCCAATAATAAAGAATAGAATAAGAACAAAATATAGAAGAAGTAACAGAGTATCGTGGAATTTGGAAACATGTGAGTCACGTTATTAAACAAAAATATGTATGAATATAATAATAAGTATGAATGGAAAATATAAAACCTAAGAAAGTATGACCGGATAGACAAAGAAAAATATGTTGTTCCGCCCCTATGAAGGGTGGTTAAGGATAGGGTTTGGTTAATAAAATCAAACAACAATACAAGAACTCTTAATTAAGAGATTAATAGGTTTGAATGACATGATAATAAACTATTTATGTTTGTTATTTGGTATTTAATTAAATTAAATTAATATAACGAAGAAATATTAGCAAAATCCCTTCTGAGTCGATAATTATTATGGTAAATAATATATAAGTATATAATAAAATATTTAATTTGTTACAGAGATTTTACTACGACTACGATGGATTTGTTCTCCTCCACGGCACAGACACCACCGCGTACGGGGGCTCCATCCTTTCCTACATGCTGGAGACAGTCGGCAAGACTGTCGTGCTCACAGGAGCGCAGGTAACAATTTATACGTTTTACTTAAGACGGGGCGTTGCATATTATGTGTGTAGCACTGGATTTTTAAGGAAAAAACTAGCACAATCACTCACAATGTTTATTTGTGCTCGTCCTCGCGCACTATTAGTTGACAATAAAACAGGCCGAGCGCGAGAAGCGACGTCTATTGACAGGAAATAGTTTAGTTTTAATACTAAACAACTAAGGGGAATCCTCACCTAATAGTAAATTAAAGATAACAGCAAATAAACAAACTTCATCTGAAATTCATAGAAACTGAGGGGCTGGTTGTTAAACCAGACAGTTTTTTAATCTCACCAAGATTGTACCCACTTGCAAGAACAGTTACTTTCGTCATAATCTTGCCGTTCCAATGTTCAGACTCCATAAAACTAGCTGTTCGTTCTTGGGGAAATGTATATCTATGTTTAACAAGCTTCCGCAAAGTGTCATTGATTTGCCTTTATATAAATTTCAAATCCATATCAAAAAAACACTCATGAGTAAAGGTTATTATAAAGTAAGTGACTATCTAAATGATCACAGTATTTGGGAATAGGGACACTATTCATAGAGCCATGTTTGGTAACAACATTATTTATAATATTGTATTATTTTATATGTGTATGTAAACATACATACGACTGTAATCATATTAGGTATGATTGTATCTTATATTGTATTTTTATATATATTATTATAATTATTAACATTGAAAAGAGGAGATAAAAAATAGACCTTCAGAGTTTCTTGCCTGTTCTTCTCGAGAAGGCTCTCCCAATTTCCGAACAGATGTCGAGTCAATATATTTTTTCTTTTTTTTTCCTTATTCGTATGTACGGACAAGGTTTTTGTTTTTTTTTTTTATTTAAGCTTGTTTTTTTGTTTTGTTTGTTGACGTCAATAAGTGCCTGTAAAGGTCTATGTTGAATAAATATTATTTTGATTTGATTTGATTTTGATTTTGATGTCACTACGATAATACTGAATATGGTAACGAGGTCACTTGGACTTTACACTTCAGAGTTCGAAAAAGGCGAGAATTGTGGTGGGACCTTGAGCTTTGCAGGCGAACAATTGCGGTGAATTTCTTTATGATAGGTCATATCAAACGTGTACCCGTGTATATTTTCACTACTTATATTACTTTTTCACCTTAGCAGCTCAAAATATACTGTGTTCCCTGCTTAAAAAGAGTGAGGGAAATGCGTTTTCCCTCACTGAGTGAGGAAGATTGATTTGAATTTAGAATGCTGCGAATTATCATTATGTACCAAACACGTCATTCGAAATTCGATTTAAGCTAAGCTTTTTCTGCTAAGGTGAAAAGTTGTATGTGCGACGCTCAGGATTCTAATGTAGAATCACTCGCTGACGCTTGTGATTCAATTATTAGAACCCTTCGCTTACTCGGGATTCAAAATTAGCACTCGCTTGAAAAAACCAACTTTCCTCTCTAGTTGAACAAATAACTATTTTGATAGATTAAAGGTAAAATAAAATAGTAAAAGAAATAATCACAGTAGAAATAGTCACAGTACCTTTTTCCACCACTCATCTCTTTTATCTGTCATCCTATCATTATCCTATCATTAACTTCAGCAACATTCAAATTACCTTTTTAACCGTTTTGAAAAAAGGAGAAGATTCTTAATTGGACTGTATTTTATTTATTTCACAGCTTCACAGTTCGACGACCTCCATAGTCGAGTGGATAGTACACCGGTGTCAAGGTGTCGCCATCTCTGAGCTCCCGGGTTCGAATCCCGGTGGGGGCAGATGTTTGTGTGATAAATGCGAGCATTTGTACCTTAGTCATGGTTGTTGATATATATTTGTATAAAAATATTTATATATGTATAATATATGTATGTCTATCCGTTACCCTAGATCCCATAGCACAAGCCTTATAGAGCTTAGTTTGGGCTAGGCTAATTGGTGTAAGTGTAACAAATATTTATTTAGTCACTGAACATATGAAGGAGATGTACAAATAGGGAATAGAAACTGAATAAAACTATTTATTTATTATAAATTATAAGGTATAGAGTTCAACTATTTGCTGCAGTTCATTGCGCATCTATTAGACTGTTTAATGTTACGAGGTTTGCTAGATTAGCTTATAATTATGAAGGGGAAAACGGTAATCAATTATATGATTAATTGTTCTATAGGTCCCTATCTTCCAACCGCGCAGCGATGGCAACAACAACTTCCTGTGCGCGTTGCTGATAGCGGCCACGCAGCACATTCCTGAGGTCACAGTGTTCTTTGGCGCCAAGCTGTTCAGAGGCACTAGGTGAGCACTTTTTGTATGTAGAGCACTTTTAGCATCTTTTTGTATGTTAAAGTAACTATTTATACTCAACAGATTGAGTTGAAATTGTATGAAAATCACAATGTATTGCTAACCATCATATTATTTTAAATTTAACATGGCGGATGTCCAACATGCCGGTATAGTTTACTCTCCTAATATAATTAACTAATGAACGGGTTTACTGAGAACAACCAGACAATAAAATTAAATAGTTATTTTACAGACATTCCTATGCTATTAGTATCTATTGAAATTGTTTGTTAAGAAGAATACGAGAAATAACATTTTCATAAAATTAAGTAATATGGCAGACCGCCCAATATGGCGGACCACTCAAGTTGACGGATTAGTTATTTAATGAACTTCTTTAATATGAAAACTCATATAAAACTCGAAATCCGAACCTCTTGAGATGGTGAAATGTAGAAAGCAATGTAAAAACTATTTACTAGTATATAATAATTATTACATCCTTGTTTATCGACACAAGTATACACAGCTAAATCTGTCTTACATTCAGTCCACATTAAAAGCTACTGAATGATATGTACTACTGAAGAAAGTATCGAGAAACATGCAGGATTGTGATGATTTAAATAAGTTAACAGTTTCAAATCTGCTGTCAGACTAAAATGATAGCCGCTATCTTATTTTAAATAATATACTCTTTCAGAGTAAAGAAAGTATCAAACACGCGGATCTACGCGTTCGACTCTCCCAACTATCCCCCATTGCTTGAGGCGAAGACCACGCTGGAGGTAGACCCCAAGATGCTGATCCATCCGCCTGGTTCTGTGCCCGACGAGTGCCGTCTCCACGACAAACTTTCCCGACGAGTTTATGTGCTAAAAGTAGCGCCTACCATCACAGCGGAGATCATCAAGGCCGCGTGTCATGGGATGGAAGGTATATAAGATATTGGTACTAACTTCTATACTCAACTAATATTCCCTCCACAACAGGTCGTCACTCTATCACAGTGGGAATCATGAGAACAGTGTGGAATGTGATAGGAAGTCAGTGTGTATTATTACAGCTTATATACGTGCTCATAAAGTGACTGGAGCCTACCCTAGCTAAGTTAGAGCGATTAAGCATAAGTCAACCACGCTGGACCACTTTAACTTTTCATACACGAATTTCTTCACAGGGGCATGCAAGTATTCTCATGATACTTTCTTTCGCCGTAGGAGCGTTTAATAAAATAGTATAAATTCAAAAGAAGACCATTGGCTTATAGTATAGTGCCTAGTAGTGCCTCCTTACAGTATACATGGTGCTAATCTATTTCTCAGTTTTAGCCACCTTCACGCCGGAGATCACGAGGGCTGCGTATTGGTATTGACTTTTATAGTCACAAAATGCTATTCTGCCTATGAGTTTTGTATCCAGCGAATCCTACCTCCACGACAAGCTCTCACTCTTTTCATAATAATCTATACTAATATATAAAGCTGAAGAGTTTGTTTGTTTGTTTGTTTGAACGCGCTAATCTCCGAAACTACTGGTGCGATTTGAATAATTCTTTTTTTGTTGGATAGTCCATTTATCGAGGAAGGCTATAGGCTAAATAACATTACGCTATGACCAATAGGAGCAAAGACAGAGCGGTAAATGTGTAAAAAACGGGGAAAATTATTCATTTTTGAAGGCTTTCTTTGCGTGCGCTGCGAAAACGGTTCAAGATACACAAAAATATGTATGAAAGAATTATTCCTCTATACATGATCTAAAAAAAAGTCCGCGACGGCATATGTCTATCTTTTAAGGTTTAGTCACAATGACCGTTTTTATGGTACCAAATTTGGTCGAAATAATTTGTTTAAGTTGTATCAACATAATAATATTAATCTTTATTCAAATATAAATATAAATATGTTGTTGGTTAACCAAAAATCTGCCGGAAGTCACTATTCCACGCGGACGAAGTCGCGGGCAAAAGCTAGTTTAATATAAATCTTGTTAATAGCGGATTCTCGGATAAATGCATTCTTTGTTGTGATTGACGTACAAATGATGATGTGAAAAAAATACGTATGGTGTGTCCTATTTAATAATCTAGCAAAAGTAAAGACTGTTAATCATAGTTTTCGAGAATTCAGTGCATAAGCAGAGAACTGGTGTAGTAGCACTGGGTGGTTATTTTGAAACGAGAACGATTCGATTGATCGACAATAGTAATCAAAATGGACGAATGAACAAAAATACAAAATTATGTTTACTGGATGCTATGATTTCTCGTTTCAACTACAACTGCAAGTTAGAAGATAGGTAATTAATGTTGTAAAAATAGCTTTCTTTCTGCTGCAAAATATCAGTAGGTAGATATTCGCATTGTTGTGTTCCAGTGCCGGCATAAAGGGTAAGGTGGGTAGTGAAAGTACAAGATTTTGTGACCTTACATCTTATTTCACACGTTGGCAACTTACTCTGTAGTTTAATGCGGGTTTCAGATTTGTTGCGAATCTCACAGGAATCACAAAGTTTGTTTTATGGTTTCATTTATGATCCCCGTTCGATTCGATTGAGGTCAAGTGATAGGTAGTGGTAAGTTATTATGTCACTTAAAGAGTAATTAATCAGGTATGATAAGGTACATATATTACAGTAAATAGATTTCAAATTACACTGCTCAAAACAAATAAGAAACAAACATGAAAACATTTGACAATAAAGTTGAATCTAATTCTATTGAAGTATATACTAAATAAATAACTATTTCAAGAAAGATTATGGACGTCCATACGGAGTCCATATAACGGAAGTTACCTGGTAAAAAAAAGGTTTTTACAAGCACTTGTGGTGACTCGTCCTCCTAGTATATACCTACTCGTATATAATCAACGTTTCACAGTGTACGGTCGGCCAAGAAAGTGGTCTACCACCCTAAGGTTGAAAATCATTCGCGCGCTATAAAGTAACAGAGTTGATTTTCCCGTGCAAAAATATTCTGACAAAATTGACAGATTAATAGCTGTCAGATTATTTTAGGTTTAAATGTCATCACTCTGCATAATCTTAAAAAGGTAATAAGTACAGGAGTTCAACAGGAGATCAGGAGTTATCGCTATTTTACTCACATATGAAATTTTGTCAAAACTGGTAGACCACTTTCTTGGCCAACGTACCTATCAGATGTTGCTTGCCTAGCAACAAAATAATAAAGATGTTTACAAGAACAAGAATGGGTTTTAATATTGCACACATAAGTTACATTTACTAGCAGTCAACCTCTACATTCCCTTTTAACATTTATGGACGTCAAAACTAATTTAATCATAAGAGAACAAAAACCTTGTAGATGCATAAGAATAAGAAAAAAATAATTGTTGTACCTGTTCAGCAATTGCGAGTGCCTTCTCGAGATAAACAGGCAAGTCTATTTTTAGTTTGTCTCTTTAAACTTCATTTATAATATCATTATGATACATAAATTAGGACAATCATACCTACTAGTACAAAATTACAGTCATATGTACCTATTAAATTATTAATAACTGCCATAATGTCGTGGGAAGTGTATAATTCGTATGATATCCAGAAGCTGTATCTTCAAAACATATTTACAATATATAGATAAAACATTTATTCGGTCTACAGACACATACTCAACATAAGTGGCAGCCAAACAAATAAAATAGTTATAAAGATGAAAATTATAAAATTTTAAAATAAAATTTTAAGTAAGTTATACATAACAAAAAAATATAATAAAACAAATTAATTAAAACAGTGTCAGGATCACAATTCTGTTAGGACGTCTGATATGACGACACGGCCGGAGCAACGGTCGAGCGATCGGCTACTGCGCAAATGGGTTACGGATTCCATTCCCGCACGGGATAAATATTTTGTATGATCTGTTGCTTTGGGGGCGTGTGCATTTAAGAGTTCATGATTGTAACTGCAGTCATGTGACAAGTTAAAGTTCTTTTTGTAATAAAAAAATGGAATATAATAAAAAGAAAAATTATTACGCGTGTTGCTAGCAACACAAAAAGTACAATCGCTTAGCGTGAATATTTTGTTAGCTCAGCTCAGCTCAGCTCAGCTCAGCTCGGTCAGCGTCAAACATTTTTATCTACTAACAATAAGAATTTAGATTGTAATTATAATTTACAACTTCATAGCCAATATTATTACTTATTTACCTTTATTCGTGATTCAATGTTATAATATATATTTTTTTCAATTTTGTGTTTCGTTTTTCAGATTCAATTTGATTGAAGAACAAAATATTCATATTCAAAATATCTTTTTGTTTTGTGGCACAATGGAAGGGATTTTTTGTAAGGAACACAAAACTTTAGGCGACAGATTTGGGTTTTTTTTATTATTACACTGACGCGATACTATATACAATTTTGCAGAATTTGATTGTATAATATTGCATACACAGACAATAACTTAATTTGCTTCAACACACACATTCATACATATTACACAAAAGTGAATATTACAAAGGAGAGACATAAAATTTTCAGTGGTAGTGGACACGTGTACAGTAATGGAAGCAGCAAGAAGGCTCGATATATAATTGTCTGACGACAAGAGCATCGATTTTCAGCTGTCGCTCAGAGTTGAAATGCGGGCACAATTAACGGTGTGCTATTTAAACTAAAATGAGTATTGAATGTGCGAGATAAATATGTACATAAAATATGTATAATTGTATATATTATAAACATAAATATAAATAAAGTAAATGAATTATAGTAACAAACACAAACCCCGCGCCAGTATACATATATACTATCACCGTTTTTTCCGATATACCTATATTAGTAAATGGGTTTTTAGCCAAAGGCATTGCATGCACACATTTAAATTACTAGAAAGACGAATCCGAAAATTGGAACAGAGAATACGATGAAATCAATATGACGCACGTCCATCGCGGCAATGCAGAACTGATTTCCTGTAGTAAAACTCCGTTATCTGAATTAATACTCGTTTATTTCTTTAACTTAATTGTATTTCGCACAACAGACTTAACACTTACTACACTTTCCTAGAGCACGACCACTCGCTCCGCTGCCCGATGTCGAATGCCCTTCCTCGCCACTCATTACTAACTCACGGTTCGTATTCTTTCAGTGTTGCCAGTTTGAATAAACAATTTTAAATACAAATAATGAACCTTACACTCGTCCATCCTGACCTCGTGTATGTCCTCATACACGCAACCAGGAGACGAGCACAAACACTCGGCAAGGAAGAGCATTCATAACAATAAAAACTATGTACAATTATCATAGTAAAGAGAGAAGAAAAAGAGAAAAAAAAAAATCATTTGTTATACATTAGTTAGGTAATGCAGTAATTAATTGAGCAGAAAGTTTTGGTAAATAAACAATATTTTCAAAGTCTCATATTATAAACTATGTTTCCTATAAACAATATTTTTTTTTCTAAATCAAAAATATGTGTAAATTCATGTAAATTCATATAATAGGCATACATTGAGAACACGAGTAGCATTTTGCAACTCTTTATAACTCTCGTAATTTGCATTAAACACTTTCAACACAAAAATTCAGTAAACTCTCCCAGTTCCTGCTAACCCATCCATTCTAGCAGGGACTGCTGGGTAACGCCATAAATTCAATCCTTACTAACCCATCCATTCTAGTAAGGTTAAATTTAAGGCATAAGTTTATCTGTCGTAAACCCATCCAATTCTAGTAAGGCATTAAACACTTTCAACACAAAAATTCAGTAAACTCTCCCAGTTCCTGCTAACCCATCCATTCTAGCAGGGACTGCTGGGTAACGCCATAAATTCAATCCTTACTAACCCATCCATTCTAGTAAGGTTAAATTTAAGGCATAAGTTTATCTGTCGTAAACCCATCCAATTCTTACGACAAAATTAACCCAAACATTTGCGAACCCATCCAATTCTCGCAAACGTATATCAGTTCCTGCTAACCCATCCAATTCTAGCAGGAGCTGTACCGCAATCAATATTATAAATAACAATTATTAACATAAAAAGGGTATTGTTATCCATTCGAAAATTTAACGGTCTCCAGCTGTCATTATCAATTTTTATTTCCATAATAATTATAGCAATAATACATAGTTCTTCGTGTACATGTACAACTTGGACCAATTTACAACTTCTCAGAAGAATAAATTATTAATCATCGATTTCAGAAGCAGAATCATTTATAATTTCATCATTTGAATCACTATGAACCTCAAGAGCAACCAGATGAACCCAGGGCAACATTCGGTCAGCCGCAACGGTCGTTTGCGTTTCCTTTTGGTACCCGTTAGTCCGTTTACGGACGCCAGCTTATATCGGTCATTTCCTAATACCCTAATAACTCTATACGGACCTATGTATGATGGTAAAAGCTTCGTGCTTTTACCTTCATTACTGAAAGCTACTTTCGTGATTTTTACTAAATCGCCTTCCTGGTACGAGCGAGCTGGCCTCCTATTTTTATCGTAGTTTTCCTTCTGTTTTATTTGCTCCTGCTGTATTCTATCCCTAACGTCCTGCCTCATCGTTATAACATTATTATCCTCACATGTGTTACGCCTAATTTCATTAAATTTTGGATTGATTTCTGCATTCATGGAAGTTCCAAACATTACTTCCGCAGGGGTCCTCCCAGTGGTCTTTTGTTTGGTGTTGTTTAAGCCCCACTGTACCGTGTCAATTTTCTCGTCCCATGACTTTTCATCATCATTTAAGTTTAGAGCAGTTAAAGAGGCCAATATTGAACGGTTATATCGCTCAACTTGACCATTAGAGCGTGGGCAAGACACCGCATTCAAAACATGTTTGATGCCCTTACTCAAACAAAATCTTTTAAACGCATGGGATGTGAAGCATGGCCGCGGTCACTAATGATACGATCAGGGAATCTGAACGTGAAGAACACCTCTTCAGTGCGCGTATGGAATTCTGAGTGTTCGTATTTCGTACCGGTTTTACAAAGATAAACTTTGTGAATGCTTCTACAATTACTAATAGGTGAGTATTTCCGCGTTTGGATTTCACGAAGGGACCGAGATGGTCTATGTGGACCGTGTGGAAAGGAACGTCGATTTTTTTCTATAGTATGTAAAAGTCCTTCGCGCTCACTCTGAGTACTTTTCTTTGCGTAAGCGCACTGGACGCATGCCTGAACGTACTTTTTTATAAATTTAGACATTTTTGGGAACCAATATGTTTTCTTAATTCGATCGACGGTCTTCTCCACACCGAAATGCCCAATGTCATCGTGGTTGAAACGACATAACTGCCACCTCGCACCCTTCGGGACAACCCAGCGTAAATTAGTATCTTCACCGTCAACTATTTTGTATAACTGGTTATTTGTGGACGTAGTTGTCTTTAATGTACTTTAGACCTTCAGCGTCAGTTTTTAGCAAAAGTATATCTCTAATTCTGGACAATTCAGAGTCTCCTAACTGTAAGGTCTGAAGCCAATCACCATTGCTAATGGACATTACTGTGGGATATTGTTGCAATGCATCGGCAGTTTCACTATCTTGAATGGCATTACGTGACAAAGCATCCACATGGTACATTTTAGAACCAGCTCTATATTCTATTGTACAGTGAAGTTCTTGCATTAGCAGCCACCATCGTGTAACTCGCGGTATTATGTCGCGTTTAACAAAAGTACTGCGTAATGCACTACAATCCGTTATTACCTTAAAATTCTGTCCAAGAAGATACACGCGAAACTTTTTGAGAACAGATCACCGCCAGGGTTTCTAATTCGTAAGCGTGAAAGTGCTTTTCCTCGGGCGTTGTCTGTCGACTATAGAAAGCGATAGGGCGAAATGTGGCGTCGGTATAGGGCTTCTGGAGTAGAATTCCACCGATGCCTATTTTACTGGCATCAGTGTGAAGTTCTGTCTCCGCATTAGGATCATATATAGCCAATATGGGTCTATGTACTAACCTGTCCTTGAGCTCTTGGAATGCTTTCTCTTGTTCGTCCATCCAGCACCACTGCACATCCTTCTTCAACAACTTGTTGAGAGGATGAGACACTTGTGCAAAATTTCTAATAAACTTGCGGAAATATCCGACAAGACCCAGAAACTGTCGCAATGCGTGCTGGTTGGGCGGACGTGGGAAATCAATGACACAAGTGATTTTCTTGCCACCTGGCCTTATGCCAGCGGCGCTAACTTCATAGCCCAGGTAGTCTACTTTAGTAGTCAAAAATTCACACTTCGATAAGTTTAGGGTCAAATTTGCTTTGTCTAGGAGTTTCAAAACATTTTCAAAACGGCTCAAACATTGTTCCTTATTCTTTCCGTATATTAACAAATCATCTATATAAACAGTGGCTTCTGAATATCGTGCTGATCCTAAAACTTTGTGCATCATCCGCTGGAATACGGCAGGTGAATTAGCAAGGCCGAATGGCATACGATTAAACTCGTACTGTCCATCCGGCGTTACAAAAGCTGTTAAATGTTTGGATGCTTCCGATATAGGTACTTGGTAGTAACCAGACGCCAAATCGAGTGTGATAAAGTACGCCTGTCCAGACAAGCGAGCAATCTCGTCCTCAATCACTGGCATCGGGTGTCGTTCCTTAGCGGTTAGTGAATTTAGAAGCCGATAGTCAACACACATTCGGAACTTGCCGTCATTCTTCCTCACTAAAATTATCGGACTCGCATATTCAGACACCGATTCCCTGATGATTCCGGCATCCAGCATTTCGCCTACCATGGTGCGAACTTGCTCACGTTCCTTATGCGATAAACGATAAGGGCGATACACGACTGGCTTTTTAGTGTCCAGCTCGTTTGACATTTCAGTCACGTTCGTACACCCTAATTCCTTTAATGAAGAAACAAAACAGTGTTTATATTTATGTAAAATATCTAATAATTTTTGCCTATCATGTTCATCCGCGCTATCACCCATACGAACCATCCTGTTATCGATTTCTCGAAGATCGGACGCGGTAACGTTCGAGCCTGAAGAAACGATACGGTTTACTATGCGTATATGTGTACCCCGACATAATGTGACACCCATACTCAATAGAAGCCTGTAGGAGATAGGGGCGACACTGATTTTTACCATACCACTATTCACTGAGTAAACGCCGCCATAGGTTATGTACTGATTTACAGGACTGCCTATAACCTTGCAACTTATTATTATATTACCATTTATTTTTGGCTCAGTTATACAGTTTATAGTGGCTGGCCCACATAAATTGATAAAGAAGGTTACTATAACTTTAATATTTTGGACGTCCTTTAATTGGGAACCGTAGAAAGGTAATTCGTTGTCAACACTATGGAATTCCAAATACTCAGAAGTCTTATATACGATCACGCTCGTTGCAGTTGTAGCAAAATAAGCCAGGATTGATTGTAACAGTGTGAGGCTTCTTAGAATCTGTATTATTACCATTATATGGTCTAGAATTGTGTACAAACCTATTCTTATAACTAGTAGTGCGATCAAGATTAGGGGCGGCTTGTGCTATATCTTTGTTACTAACGAGAAATTGTAACAGTTGGTCAGGGTGCGTACAACGCAGTGCCAGGGCACTGGTTTTTAATGTTCTATCGCTCAAACCATGAATAACGCAATCGACCGCTCGCTTTCCAATTACGTCACACCGGTTTAATAATGCCATCTTCTCATAAAAATAAACTTCGATCGGCTCGTTAAACTTACTTCTACGTTTTAGCATGTCCTCCAGGGTTTGGCCAAAGTTCTGTTCACATGGAAAAGCTGTCATCAGCTTCTCCTGCCATTCCGACCAGTTAAATAAGATAGAGTTCACGCCCTCATACCAGGTTCATCTGCTTGGATACTTTAATGAAAGTCGAGGCAGCTAGGCAAGTATGTTTGTACGATACAAACAATCCATCCATCAAAATCAAATCAAAATAATATTTATTCAACATAGACCTTTACAGGCACTTATTGACGTCAACAAACAAAACAGGAAAAAAAAAAAAACAAAAACCTTGTCCGCACGTACGAATAAGGAAAAAAAAAAGAAAAAATATATTGACTCGACACCTGTTCGGAAATTGGGAGAGCCTTCTCGAGAAGAACAGGCAAGAAACTCTGAAGGTCTATTTTTTTATCTCCTCTTTTCAATGTTAATAATTATAATAATATAATATAAAAATACAATATAGTGTAGTATGTTTTTGTGGTTTAAATTATTTGATCCTTGTGCAGCCGTTAATGGCTGAGATGGTTTCATAGAAGTTATAATATCAATTATGTCTCTCGCAGAAAATACTGGACTAGCCGACCGCCTAACAGAACGGAGAACTGGTTCCTCGTTATTATGACGGGGTGGCGCCGCTGACCACTTTCTTTATCCTTTGTAGAAGGTTGTTGTTTGTGCGAATCTCGTGGAGCTGCACGTACACTGTGTCGTGAACGGTCACGGGGTTCCGCGTAAGAGCTTAAGAGACTTCGCTGTATTTTAATTTCCTGCTCTAACCGTTTAACTCTCTCGCGTTCTCGTTCTAACTCACGCTCCTTATCCTGGATACTCCGACTGCGCTGACTGCGACGAGTGGAGCTGCGGCTCCGGTAACGCGGACGACTGCGGCGGTAGCCCTTCGCCTCACCGCGTAGC
Source organism: Scirpophaga incertulas (assembly GCA_036419045.1). NCBI lineage: Eukaryota > Metazoa > Arthropoda > Insecta > Lepidoptera > Crambidae > Scirpophaga > Scirpophaga incertulas. Next base: position 8,173,382 of record CM071646.1, on the reverse strand, counting down.
CGAATCCGACTTCGTCTGCCTTCGTCGCGTCCGCTGCGTCGCGATGTAGCACGCTCAGGCGTTTGCAGATGACGGTTGACCCAGTTCTCGCTTTGCTCCATTATCTATGACTCACAAACCAAGTGTGGTTAGTAATAGTTCGGAAAATAAGCAGTAGTGAGTGATAGGTAAAATGGAAATCGTGAAATATCTCAGAAACTATGCATCGGAGTGCAAAATAAATGAAAATTTCAGCCCCCTTTTAAATACCCCACACTGGTTTCAATCTAACTAATTTTGACCTCTAATGTGACCTTGACCTTCTAAGAGAGAAAAGAAGGAAAAAAATGAAGGTCGAAATAAATCGCAATAAATCACTCGAGAAAGATATCATAAAACACTACCAGCAAGGCAATGTCTTGGATTACTATGTACTTATATACCTGCCATATATATCTGCTTATATATTTATAGTTTTAATAATCACGAAAAGTATTGATATGCGTAGGTATTTATTATTTTATCATACAACGAAGAAGGGAAGAGACAAAAATGGAAGTGTAAAATAAAATAAATGTGGGTATTTGAAAACTGCTATTTCAGGGAAACTAATAGGTTCTCAACCATTTTTAGGTTCACAAAATTACTTTGTTGTACTGTACAACCCACGTGTCATGCTAATCCATTTTTATGACATTCTACCGTACGTTTTCAAATTCAATAAAATAATTTCATTTGAAATTGGCTTAATGCGTAATTATCTTGAAGCCATAAGAAGATGAATAAGAATCATTAAGATTGACCACGAGAGTATAACTTATCTTTGTTATAGCTATTATCAGTGCACACGGAATGACGGTGCCTGCTGTGTATTATTTAATTTCATTCTATAAATTGACATCTCTGAAAATCTATTATAGTTATAATTCCATCTATCTGAATACAATTCAATATTACTGACAATTTGCATGCCCCCAAGAATAAGGTATAATGCTGACGGAACTATTATGTGTACACCAAAACTTGAACAATGTAACCCAACATTAAACAAATAAAGTTATTTCATCTTCATAGATAAAATAATGTGAGCATGTACTTACCACTTCTGATTTGTAGTAAAACTCCGTTATCTGAATTAATACTCGTTTATTTCTTTAACTTAATTGTATTTCGCACAACAGACTTAACACTTACTACACTTTCCTAGAGCACGACCACTCGGCTCCGCTGCCCGATGTCGAATGCCCTTCCTCGCCACTCATTACTAACTCACGGTTCGTATTCTTTCAGTGTTGCCAGTTTGAATAAACAATTTTAAATACAAATAATGAACCTTACAATCCAAGACGAATTGTCTTTGACATCTAACAACCTGCCGAAGATTTAATGTCTTTGGACTTACACATTTTGCCCTCCGAAGTTAAAAAAGGAGGGTCGAAGGGTAATTTATTTTCATTTAGTTTGAATATTGCCATTCTTACTTCGTTCAATTGTAATGACGCGGAGATGGTGGGTCTCTAATTATTTGTACATAAGTAATCTGATAGGTAATATACCACTCTCGGGCAGAATTATCAATCTGTACCTCTTACTATATAAATATGTAATAATGTTTCACGGGTTCATTCACCTACGGCAGATACAGTGGACCAAAAGTCCGGTAACATTTCAAATAGTCTATGAAAAAAATAAATTATAACCTACGCCAGGAAATTCGTAACATTTCTCCAAGCATTTGTCGGATGGTAATAGAAAATTTCCGCTGTAGGTTATAGGTATCACATTTGGATGATGTTAGATTTAAAAATAAAACCTCGATTTCTGTTCTTTTATAATAAATAGATAAACAATTTTTCTATCATGTCTACTCTTATATTTTTCATGAGTATTTGAAATGTTACCGGATTTGTTGTTCTGGTCTTGGTGTACGTACTTGTAGAGAAAGTGGTCTACCAGTTTTGACAAAATTTCATATGTGAGTAAAATAGCGATAAGGTTGAACTCCTGTACTTATTACCTTTTTTAAGATTATGCAGAGTGATGACATTTTTTTTACTGACATTTGAGTTTGACCTTTTTATCAACGCTTTAAACGATAAAATTCCAACCCACAGTATTAAAACCTAAAATAATCTGACAGCTATTAATCTGTCAATTTTGTCAGATTTTTTTTGCACGGAAAATCAACTCTGTTACTTTATAGCGCGCAAATGATTTTCAACCTTAGGGTGGTAGACCACTTTCTTGGCCGACCGTACATGTCAGATTCAATGTTTGTGATTGATTGCATTTACGATACGGAATAAAAATATAAGAGGGAGGCGGATGTTTTAATAAAAATCTTATGGGTCACAGTCACACCTGTATAGAGTCCTGACCTAGTACCCTGTGACATTTTCTGTTCCAAAATCAAGAACTAAGTAAGTGTTCAACCATATTTATCACCAGAAGAGGCTGTGGAAGAGTAGAGTGAAAAACGTCTGACGTGTCTGAAGTATGAAAAACCTATCTGAAGTGGTACAAATAATTGTATGGTTGTACTGTACCCACGGCACAGGATAAAAATCCTAGCAAGAAGGGACGTTTTTTTTTTAAATAAAGTTCTTATTAAACGAAGTTTCGGATGACACGGGATGCGCAATAAAGGCTTCGCTCAAAAAACTACTGCACAGATTTTCATGCGGTTTTCATCAATAGCAGTGATTCTTGAGCAAGGTTTTGCGTATTTTTTATCTCGGCAAAACGGATAGTCCCACGGGAAGCGCGATAAAACCTTCGCGCCATAAACCTACTTCCGCGCATATGTAGCCGTGGGCAAAAACCCTTAACCCTCTATAGACCCAATCCCACAATCCACGCGGGCGAAGCCGCGGGCAAAAAGCTAGTATATTAGAATAGCGTGAAATAGATTTAAATACAGTAAAGCAATCCTCTGCCAATGCTAGGTTTATCATATTATCGTATCACCATAATCATAGATTTTTTTTTCCCACGGGGGATGGTAGTGAATCCTCATAGGGGGCGCGCCACCACAGTGGTCACATGACAACCCCCTTGTAAAAGCAAAGCTCTTTCTTACTGATAATGTATTTATTTTCAATTAAATTACAAAAGCAAGGCTTTTCGGAAGTCGTAATTCAATTATCTTTTTCATAGTGACATCAATCTATTATAATTGTACTGACATGATATGTCAATAAAAAAGGTTTTATGTCGATCCGCAACATCTTCCGGGCGACAGAAATTGTTACATTAAATAACAAAATAAACACAAAATAAAAGTCAATTATCTTTTTTATCTTAGTTCGGCCGAGTCAATATAACATATAACAAAACATAAATAATAAATAGAAATCAACTATAATTTTTCTGCGTTTTGTAAGGAAAAATGTAATTATTTGTTTTTTTACTATTAGTCAATAATATAATTAAATGTATAAAGAAAACTTACTTGGAAGTTTAACTTTCCTTCCACTTCTGGTGATGTATGAATGCCCAGCGACAGGAACATATCCCGGGTTCACTGGTGAAATAGACAAGTCATTTGACCCTGAAACAGAGGAGGAGGCCTTGGCAGGCTTTAAAATAGAATCCTTACCTGTTATTTCTAATTTATAAAGACGTTGTACCGGTCTAATTTTCATTCCAGTGCCAGTTCTCACTCTTGCAGTCCTTTTTTCTCCGTCTTTACCTGGCAATAATTCTTCAACGATGGCCAATGGCCACTTAACTCTCCTGTCTTCTGTTTCAAGTAATACAACATCACCTATTTCAATGTTATGTCTCTTCTCATTACCCTTCTGTACTAAAAAAGCAAGATAATCTACCTCGAATCTCGATCTAAACTGCTCTCTGAGTTTCTGCAGATACCTAAAACGTTTATTTAAATTGGTCGAATCAATTTTGTCGAGATCCGTTACATCAGTACACGGGATAGGTTGTATCAAATCGGCTGGTGTCAAGGCTCAAGATATTCTGCTGAATCGCTATTGACGTATGTCAACGGTCGCGCATTCATTATAGCTTCACAATCGCATACTATGGTCCGTAATTCATCATAATTAACGGCAGCTCTCCCCAATACACGACGAAGAAGGTCTTTCATTACCCTAATCAACCGCTCCCAATAACCACCCCACCAGGCAGCCGTTGGTGCGTTCATCTTCCATGTTATTCTCTTTATGGTAGACAGTTTTTGTATTTCACCCCAGTCAAGAGCAGAAAACAAATTTTTTGCTCCACAAAAATTTGTGCCTTGATCAGAGTTTAACATTTTTATGCGACCACGTCGTGCTATAAACCTTCGAAGGGTCATAATAAAATCATTTGTTGATAACGATTTCGTTATCTCTAAATGTACAGCGCGATACACGGCACAAGTATACAAAACGATCCAGCATTTTTCACCATTTTTTAAATACAGTGGACCAGCAAGATCAACTCCAGTTGTCTGGAACGGTGAAGAGCTAAATATTATCTCTGAAGGTAAGGGCGCTGTCGGAGCTGACGCAGCTTTAATCTGGTACCTCTTGCAAATGATACAAGACGCTATTACTGATTTGACAACTCTACGTATCCCTATGACCCAAAATCGAGATCTAATGTCTGCTATCAATTGACTTGACCCAATGTGCTGGAGTTCCTCGTGTCTTTGCCTGACTAACAAAAGCACAATCGGATTCTTACCGGGAAGTAAATAAGGTGTCTGCATCCCTTCAGGAAAATTGGTAAGCATCAATTTGGTTTTAATTCTAATCAAACCGTCTTAATCTTTAAACTTTGTTAAATTATTTACCTTTTGTATAAAATCTTTATTCTCTAACTGTACAAGCTTAATAACTAATTTTTCCGCCTTCTCAAATTCTTCATACGTTATTTCTCCATTTCGCTTACTATTTACATATCTCGAATTATTTATAAATCTAGTTATCCAAGCTGTCATTCTTATAATTTTACTATATTTAGAAAAGTATCTATGTATTCTTTGTAATAAATCTTCATATTCACACATATTTACATTACAAACCATCTTTTTTGTTTCCAGGTTTATTTCGCGCTCATCGACGACCAAATCAGATTGCGGCCACTGCTGCTTCGGTAATCGGAGCCACTTCGGACCTTCCCACCACCGAGATTCATATAATATTTTTGCATTACAGCCTCTTGATGCGATGTCTGCCCAGTTTGCTTCGCCTGGAATATGATACCAATTTTTAATATTAGTGTTGTCTCTTATTTCTTTTATTCTATTACCCACAAATGATTTTAAAGGGAGTTCTCTCTTAATCCAGCACAGCGTAACACCCGAATCAGTCCAACAATATTCAGTACAACCCTTTAAATCTAAATTTTGTCTTACACTTGTCAGAAGTCTTGATCCCATCAAAGCTGCCATCAATTCCAACCTAGGAATTGTCATTTTCTGCGTTGGTGTAACTCTAGACTTAGCGGCTACCATTTGAACAGAAACATTACCCCCATTTTCGGCTCGTATTAAAATACACGCTGCGTACCCATCTTTGCTGGCGTCGACAAACAAGTGTACACTCACCTTCATTTCCTTAAGAATGTAAGTAGAGAGTTTCCGTGGTATTTTACATTCTTTCAGGTATGTGATGTATTTATACCACTCGAGAAATTTGGTACTCAAGTCTACTGGAAGTTTTTCATCCCATGATAATTGACGTTGCCAAGATTCTTGCAATATTACTTTAGGTACTAACATGACAGGTGATATGTAGCCAATTGGGTCGAAAACACTTTGAGCTAGTGATAACAAGCCTCTTTTTGTAATGTTCTGTTGATTGTCATACGAAGGTAAGTTACTACAGTTACAACTCAATTCATCCGTTATTGTATTCCAATTTAAACCTAATATTGAAACTATTTCCTTACCTGTCTCATTATAGCCGTTAGAAGTCACCCACATTCTTAGGTTGAATTTAGCTTCCATCATGATTTCTTTAGCTTCTACGATGAACCTTTCAGCTTCTTCCTTTGTATCCACGCTCAACACTGAATTATCGATATAAAAGGATTTATTTAATTTGTTGGCAGTTGAACTAAGCCTTCCATTTTCGTACTTATTGAGATGGAAACGTATTGTACCAGTTAAAAGATATGGGCTTGATGTCAACCCAAAAACTACTCTACAGTGCCTGTAAGTAGCCACATCTTTTAGGGTATTATCTTTGTACCAAAGAAATTTGAGATAATCTCTATTTTGCTGATTTAAACTTATCTGCAAAAATGCTTTTTCTATATCGGACGTAATGCCGATTATTCCTTTGCGAAAATCAATAATTAAAGCTGGAATGAGTTCGATGAAGTTTATACCTCTTTCCAAGCATGCATTTAAACAAAGACCATTATTATCTTTAGCTGAGGCATCGAACACCGGTCTGATGCTAGTTGTCAAACTTTGCTCTTTTATTACCGGTCTATGTGGCAAGAAATGGCCAAATCTCGGATCACTGTCAGCCACTTCAATTATACCTACATCTAGCCAATATTTAAAAACAGCATCGTATTCATTAAATTTTCCTACAGTTAATAATTTTTTGGTCATTGTTTCTAATCTCTGTTTTGCTCTATCATAATTCGGTAATAAATCATTGTAATTGTTTTTGAATGGTAACTGTACTTCATACCTTTTATCCTCCATCACCTTCACATTTTCTTTGAAGTTTAACCATATTTCCGCTTCCGCCTCTGCTTTGTTCTTGATTTCAACCGGATCTTTGATACCAAGTGTTTCTAGTGACCAATAATCTGTCAAAATGTTATCACATGTACATTTCATTATAGTAGTGAGATTATTAAAAGTACTTACTTGAGTTCTTACCTGTTTTCCTTGCAATGTCCATCCGAACATAGTATTCACAGCGACAAGTCCATTTTCTAAATGAATGAGGCCACCTGTTAAGAAATAACCTAAGAAATCTACACCGATTAGTATTCCTACTTCAGTTATATTGCTACCCATATCTGACAATGTAATTTTATGATCACGCAAAAACCGTATAATATTTACATCGTTAGTATTAACCATAGGTATATTTTTGCATATGTTATTTTGACCAATAGCCGATACTGCAAAGGTAAAAGTATTATCTAAGGACTTAAGTTTAAAATCGTACAGTTTGTATTCTTTGCAATCACTTTCTATTCCACCGAACAAACACTGTGACAAACGTTCTTTACCAATCGTTGGAATGTTCAACTTTTCTACAACGCTGTTTTTTACGTAAGTACGTTGAGAACCAGAATCAAATAATGCACGAACCGGCATTGTCTTGTTTTCATACTCAACTACTATGACTACAGTCTGTAACAAAATCTCTTCTTTCCTGTACAGAGTAGATAGTGATGTTGAAGGTTGAGAGTGGTCTTTATGCACGGTTTGGTTCTCATTTTTGTTTTCTGTGCAAAGTGCAGTCGAGTGACGTTTCCCACAGTTTAAACATTTAACATGTGTTCTGCAAACTTTTGCATGATGTCCTCTTCTGAGGCATATTGCACAAGCTTTTTTGTCCTTCAGAATCTGTCTCCGTTGTTCCATTGACAGTCGATTTATTTTGTAACACTCGAGACTTGCATGAGTATCTTTTTCGCAAAAAATGCAAGTCAAACTCTTTTGTCTGGTATTAGTTAATAAGCATTCAGCTGTCATAACTCTGTTCTCGCTTTCACGACTGTTTACATCACGTTCATTAAAAGTTTTCCGTGTGATTTTAATACGTTGCTCCGACTCTACTTCTTTCCTAAGAAATTCTAACAGCTTGGCAAGCTCTTCCGCCACGTCCTTGGTACTTTGTCTAGTTCGTTCCCAACAGCGAAGCGTTTCTTGCGGTAAAGCCGACTCCACCATAGGCAGTAGAAAAGCAGCATATTTCTCTTTCGTTACGTTCAAGGTTTCTAGCGCTCGTAACTGTGCGTTAAGCTTGTCATATAGCTGTGTTACTGAGCCTTTTTTGTCAGATAATACTATTGAAAGAATTTCCCTGATATAAATTTGTATAAGCAAATCTTCTCGAGCATATCTTGATTTAAGCTCGTCTAGGCATTTGTTATAAGCGGAAGCAGGGAAACTTTCTACTAATTTCTTTACTTCTGACTCATCTTTCATAGACTGTAAAAGATATTGGTATTTGTCTGTTATGTTCAAGCTGGAATCGTCGTTTATTTTTGAAAATTGACCCCAGAATGATAACCAATTTTTTATATCGCCGTCGAAGGTCGGCAACTGTAACTTAGGCAGTTTTATATTGGTTTTAGATATACCGGCTTGTGAGCATGGTTTTATGTGTGAATGTGCTTTTTCTTGGTACTTTACATCTATACACAACATTCTAGTTTTATATTCCAATGCTCCTTCTAATTCCGATTGTAATAACTCTTCATCTACGTCGACTAGCAAAAAATCTTTTATAAGCGTATCCAACTCAACTAAATTTTTATATAAATCTTGGAGTCTTTTAAAAGAAATTCCTGTTTCTAAAGTTATTTCAATCAAAGTATCTAATTTATTTTCTAAATCATTTGCCGATTTTGTAAAAATTCTCCTTACCACTGACCTTTCTTTTTTGCGATCTTCTAGCTTCGACATCTTTTCTTACTTATATTTTTCACGGTCGCCACATGTAAAAGCAAAGCTCTTTCTTACTGATAATGTATTTATTTTCAATTAAATTACAAAAGCAAGGCTTTTCGGAAGTCGTAATTCAATTATCTTTTTCATAGTGACATCAATCTATTATAATTGTACTGACATGATATGTCAATAAAAAAGGTTTTATGTAAAAGGAATATTCATATGGAATCCAAATAAAATATTTACTTACTCAGTTTTCAATCTCTATATATTCACTTTTTATTTTACAAATCATCTTGCCATCAGTTCAATTGTAAACATCACTAGATAAAAAAACACTCATTATAAAATAATTATAAATGCCCCAAACATTACTTCAACATTTTTTACTATCTATTTTTACTAACTTCCAACTTCAAAAACCATCTCTTTGATTCCCTATTTAAATTATGACAATCAAAACCATAGATCACAAAATTTCCATATACTAATATCCCCTCTAAATTTTGTCTTTATATCTTTATACATAATCAAATAAAACCCAAAACAATTATTACCACAGTAGAACACAATAACACACAAAACTGAAACATTATTCTAACTACACACTATTTAAATAACAATCTTTTTTTTCACATCTTACTCAAAATATAAACTAAAATAAAACTTTTGAATGAAAACTCGAAACAATTAAAACTAAACAAAATAACTACCTACCTAACTACGAAGAGTTCACAGTTTAATCACCGATCACTCACAATACACTTTCTTAAGCGCAAAAACTTAGTTCTGTCCAATCCTTTAGTCAATATATCTGCAATGTTGTTGTTTGTTTGACAATAAAATATTTCAATTGAATTTTGTTCTATTTTTTCTTTAATAAAATGAAATTTCACATCAATGTGTTTGCTTCTCCTGTTTAATATTCCATTTTTAATAAGCACTATAGCTGATTGGTTATCTACAAATAATTCTGTTTTTGGAACTGTACCAGTAATCTCTTTTAATAGACTCTGTACGTAAAGCAGATCCTTAATGCATTCAGCAGCTGAGATGTATTCTGCCTCTGTACTGGACAATGCAGTGACGGATTGCTTTCGCGAACACCAATGAATCGGTCCACCACCATACATAATAACAAAGCCAGTCGTGCTTTTCCTACAATCAGGATCACCTGCGAAATCTGCATCACAATATGCTCTCAAAACTTTGTCATTACTCCGAGAATACTGAATACCTGAACTTACTGAACATTTTAAATACCGAAAAATATTTTTAATATTATTAAAATCATTAATATTGGGACATTCCTGATGTCTACTACAGTACCCAACATGAAAAGAAACATCTAACCTTGTTTTATTTACCAAGAACAATAATGAGCCAATCAACTGTCTATAACGATGTACATCATTACTATTACCTTTCCCCTCTTGATGTACATCAACCAAAATATCTGGATATACACATTCTTTTATATTATTATATCCTAATTTTTCTAACATTTGTTCAATATATGACTTTTGGTATATTTTTATGTAATTATCTTGAACCAAAACATCAAATCCAATAAATTTTCCTATTTTATCAAATTTTCTCATTTCAAACTCTTTTTCTAAATTTAAAATTATTGAATTTAACTCTGATTCATTATTTCCTATCAATAATCCATCATCCACATATATAGCTAAATAAATATCTTTACCTTTACACTTAAACAAACATGGATCTAACTTTAATTGTTCAAAGCCTAACTTTTTAAGAAAATCTGTTAATTTTATGTTCCACATTAAAGGTGCCTGTTTCAATCCATATAAACTCTTTACTAATTTGCATATTTTATTCTTTTCTGCTTTATAACCCATCGGAATTTCCATATAGACATCCTCTTTCAGATCACCATACAAAAATGCTGTTTTCACATCAAACTGCTTATTTTATATCCTTTTTGCCCAGCAATCGACAATAAAATTCTCACACTAGTAATGTTAACAACAGGACTATATGTTTCTTTATAATCAATATTATATTTCTGAAGAAAACCCCTAGCTACTAATCTCGCTTTATACCTACCACCAGGTTTTATAGTAAAAATCCATTTACTAGAGATAACTTTTCTACCTTTAGCTTCAGCCCGATCTACTAACACCCATGTTTTATTTTTCTCTAACGAATCTTTCTCCTCTTTAATGGCTTGTTTCCATTTCTCTTTTTCATCACTTTCTAAGACCTCATTATAAGTTAAAAATGACATATCTAAATCATAGTCCTCAAACTTTTGCGGTAAACGTCTATTCCTCTCAGGCATAACTCTCCTTTGTAAATTCTCCTCAAACTCATTCATAACATTTTCATCATTTCTACCATCACCTATAATCTCACTGATTTCATTACTATTTCTAGCAACACTATCATCTCTACAACCAGTTTCATTTCAACCAACAATTCTTCACAACAATCCATAAAAATATCATCACCTTCATCATTGACCCTTTCTTCATCAACTACTCTATCTTCATCACAAACACCATCTATATCAAAATTATTCTCTTCATCACCAATCATATCTTCATCAACAACTATATCTGTATCTTCCTCTAAAGTGTTCCCCTTTTCTCTCATTTCACTGCTTCTATCTATATTTCTGTTACCAAAATGAACATGTCCCCTCTCAAATTCAACATTTTCTGTAGTTGATTCTCTCCTGACACAATCTTCCCTTTCCTGCTCTAACCTGTCAAAATCTTTAAATAAATCCATCAAATCATTTCTTTTTGTTTGTTTCCTACACTGTTTTAAAAATATTTCAATCTTATTTCTATCATCAAAAACTTCACATCTCTCGAATAATGAATCTTGCAACTAACCGGATCCCATATTTTATAACCATTATTTGTGTATCCAACCAAGAGTCCTTTGTTACATCTAGAGTCTAATTTTCCAATTTTATAGTTCCTTTTAAAATAAGCCAAAGATCCAAATATATTCAAATGTTTTAAATTTGGAACCCTACCATACCATAATTCTGCTGGAGTTTTATCATTAATTGTATTAAATGACCTATTTAATAAGTATGCTGATACCATCACAGCTTCACCCCATAATTCTTTAGGCAAGACATTGTCAAATAAAAGTGCTCTAGTTCGTTCCATAATAGAACGATTCAAGCGCTCCGCTTTGCCATTTTGTTGTGGGCTATAAGGTATTGAATAGTCTATGAAAATTCCTTTATCCAAACAATATTTTTTAAACATATTACTAGAATATTCGCCTCCATTATCGCATCGAAAATTTTTAACTTTCTTTCAAAATGATTTTCTGCCAAAGTTATATAATTTTTAATTTTAGAGAATGCCTCATCTTTTGTTCTTAGTAAATAAACCCTGGTAAAATGTGTAAAATCATCCAAAAACGTAATAAAATATTTATAGCCATCCCAAGTTTCTATGCCAACTGGACCACAAATGTCACTATGAATAATTTCAAGAGGATTTTTGGCTCTATATCTAATTGTATTAAAAGGTTTCCTACATAATTTAGATTGGATGCAGATTTCACAGTTATCCACCTCTTTTTTGATTTCTGTATTGATTCCAGATACTATATTTTTTGTTTTAAGTATTGAATCATGACCAAGAGCTCTATGCCAAAATGTTGCATTTTTAACAAAATGTACGGAATTTTCGACTGACCTTGTAATTGGTAGATTGTACCTTTCAACCCGAAGTCTTACGGAAAACAATCCATCACCGTCACGGGTAGCAGTAAGAAGGCATCCTCCACTCAATGCATCAAACACTTTACATGTCTTTCTGAAAAAGTTAATTTCACAATTATTCTCAACTAATTTCGGTATAGAGATCAAATTCTTTTTTAAGTGTGGTACAAAATAAACATTTTTTAGTGTAATATTTTCGGATTTGCAATAAATATCTCCAATTGTGTCAATGGCATGCACATTACCATCAGCTGTCATAATTTTATAATTACATTTTTCAAAATTTTTAAATAAATGTGAACAATTTATAGTGTGACATGTAGCTCCAGAATCCAGAATAAATTCAATTTGTTCTTCATTTTCAAAATGTTTAAAATTGCTTACCGAATTATTTCCTCTAATCAAACAGAATTTACTATAATGAGTGTTACTTTTGCAAAATTTGCAGTTAAAGTTTCCTTTACACTCCGTGTGTTTATGTCCAAAGTTAATACACTTGAAGCATTGTATATTTTTCCCAAAATTAATTTTCCTATTCTGACAAAATTTTGCGATGTGACCACTTTTCCCGCAGCTATAGCATTTCTTTATAGTTACGAAAGCATTTTCATTATTCGTCAGCGTCATTTCATCTGTCACTTTGACAATTTCTTTTGTTTTATCTTCCGTGAATTTTGATTTTATTTATTTTCTAAGGTGATTCTATTTATTAAATTTGAGACTGTCTTTTCCTCTTTACTTGTGATTCCCACGCAGTTCTTAAGTTTGAATAATTTTCTGGTAAACTGCATAAAATTTTGATAAAAGCTGATTGTCTTGAATTTCATATCCAAGAGATCTAATTCTCGTCACTATGCTTTCTAATTTGCTAACATCTTGCATAATATCTGAATTTAAAAATTGTAGTTATAAAAGTCTTCTAATAATTGACATGTTTGTGTGTCTTCATTGCCCAAAAAAATTTTGTCAAATTTGTCAAACATTTCTTTTGCCGTGTTGCAATTTATAATGTCGTTTACATATTTATCTCCGACAGAGCATATAATTATATATTTCGCCTTCGCATCTTTTTGTTCAAAATCTTTTCCTTTTTCGTCTGTTGCCAAAACTGAATTTAGATTTTTAGCCGATAATAATAATTTTATTTTCTTTTTCCACATATTATAATCTTCCTCATTATTTAATTTTGATGTGTTCATATCATTATTTGAAAATTCGTCAGACATTTTGAGACTCTATGTTGAAAACTGAACTCTGTACTTTATATACTCATAATTAACCTCGGATACACATATTACTCTATTTAAAATCAAACATCTAAATGCTATGATAGGCCCATAACCTTTAAAAGGAATATTCATATGGAATCCAAATAAAATATTTACTTACTCAGTTTTCAATCTCTATATATTCACTTTTTATTTTACAAATCATCTTGCCATCAGTTCAATTGTAAACATCACTAGATAAAAAAACTCATTATAAAATAATTATAAATGCCCCAAACATTACTTCAACATTTTTTACTATCTATTTTTACAACTTCCAACTTCAAAAACCATCTCTTTGATTCCCTATTTAAATTATGACAATCAAAACCATAGATCACAAAATTTCCATATACTAATATTTTATGTCGATCCGCAACACCCCTGCGTGCTTGGACGACCTCGCACCGGATTACTACCCGCAACCGGTCTACGGCGAGAGGTTATGTTGGACTCTAGCAGAAGGCCAGCCTACCCACTAAACACTACCTACAGCCTTTGGTTGGCGGAAGGCCTGGGACCCTATCGGCTTGAAACTAACGCTCCCACTTTCCAGAACGGGGGCGGTGCATGTAGAAAAAATCACCAGTGCATAGGCTATTAGAGTTGGTGTACCAAATGTTGTACCTATCAGATTTTGTGCCCAAAGAATACCGCTTCCATAACACAATTATGCAAGTTGGTTGTTTTAATTGCACTTAGCGTCACAGCAGAGATAATAAAAATTGCGTATGTTGAGATGGAAGGTCGAAATGTACGATACTGCTTTATCTTCTTGACTCTGCGTCTGACACGTGCCGTCTCCACTTCAAACGTATATTACTGACGTATATTACGCGTATATGCCATGAAGTTTACACCTACGGTCACATCAGATATTCTCAGGCCCACGCGTCTGGATAAAAAACGGGATGGAAGTTTGAAATCAATATAACATAACATAACCCTTTATTGTATTCATAAAATACACATACAAAAAAATATGAAAATAACAAATGTACAAAAGGCGGCCTTATTGCTAAACAGCAATCTCTTCCAGGCAACCTAGGACCAGGGAAATATTAAAAAGAGATTTAAATATAGGATGGGTACAGTAATTGGACAGGACAATAGGCTATAACTAGTTTAAGTTAAGGAATCTTTGACAGGAAGTGAACACGGACTTGATTCTTAAAGGACTCCAGCGTTCGCGCTCCCCTAATACCCTCAGAGAAAGAGTTCCACAACCGGACGGCATAAGCCGAAAAAGAATATGAAAAATAGTGGGTACTTCGGGGCGGTATATCCAGAGTCAGAATAAAATTAGAACGCAAGGCACGACATGACGAATGGATCGAAAAGAGAACAAAGATTTAAGGTAGAATGGAGATGTTGGAAGGTACAAAATATTGTAAAGTAGGGATAAAACATGTAAGTCTCTGCGCTGGCGAATAGGTAACCATTTTAGTTGAAAGCGACAATCAGAAACATGGTCAAACCTACGCAGATTAAAAATGAACCTGATGGCTACATTTTGCAGCCGCTCCAAACTGTCAAGTAGTTCCTCAGATAAATTAATCCACGCAGCGTCAGCGTAGTCAATCAAGGAAAGCAAGAGTGACTGAGCTAACACTGTCTTTGTAGCTACAGGGAGAAAGCTTCTTAATCTATTTAGAGTACTATATGCAGCAATATGTTGATCCATCTAACAGAGTTTTTGCCCGACGAGCGCCGCCGCAACGAGAAATTGTCACAAAAAGTGTTTACACAATTTGCAAGTTATACAAAATATTTGTCCGGTCTGGTAATTAAATCCGTAACCCGTCGCGCAGTAACCGATCTCCCGACCGCTGGGGCAACCGTGTTGTTGTATTGCTTACCGTATGCGGCAAACACGGACTAATGTCTAGGGCTTCTTTCAATTCCAGGAATAGTTCTAGAGACATACGGCAACGGTAACATCCCAATCAAAAGAAAGGAAATCTACCAGGAGATAGCCCGCGCTGTCCAGAACAAGATCCTGGTCGTGAACGTCACACAGTGTATCAACGGGACTGTTCTCGGGAAGCCGCTGTACGAGACTGGAGTGGTAAGGAAACTTTTTTGTGACGTAGAGACCCTTTACCATGTTTTTCGGTTTTGGGAAGACCCCCCACTTACCTGATATTGAATGCCTACATCCAAAACTTACAAATTTTTATAAACATATATGATAATTTTTTTACTTCATAGGTATTAATAAATAATTTCATTGACCCCCAAATTTTTGTTTCACTGACGTAGACCTCTTGCAGTTTGTCATAGACCCCTAGGAGTCGATTGGGAATCACTGATCTATGGGGACAAAGTGACAAGTGACAAGTTATATCCATGATTTTGGAAGGTGGTCTATAAGTAAAGATATTTTTCTTTTCCATACAGCTTAAAAAGAAAGGAACTTCACTTTTGGAACAATGTTTTATTTAATCTAGTATTGGGATAACGACGAAATGTTTCACTTCTCATGTTCCATCGCCTGTATTACAGAATGAGACTTAAACTCAAATCTCTATTGAGTACAGTTAGAAAGGGATGGCCGTATGCGGGATGTAGGGAAGCACTGTTGAAATTATATAAAAAATATTTTTAGTGGGTTAATTTTATTTATTCTATATATACTTTGAGTTAATACATATATCCGTGTTTGTTCCATTCTGTAATATGCGCTTTAGAATCATCATCAACTCCGTCAGCCATGAGACCCGCACTGTTGGCCACAAGCCCAAGGATTTCCACACTGATCGGTCTTGCGTTACTGCGTTCACCAAATCCTCGGCCCACCTGGTAAGAAGTCATATGCCTGACACTCGAGGACCTATCCGTTTTAACGTTGGTCCGTTGGTTTTGTGAGTAATGTGCCCTATCCTATGTTGGGACTTTGGTTCTTCTCCGGATTTGTGCATTACTGACCACGCAGATAAACTCCGAGCATAGTAGTCTCTATTGTCCTTTGGGTGACTTCTTAACTGATGATATTTTGTTGAATTCCAGCTGCTGCTGGAATGCGGAGTGGTGCCAACGTTCGACATGACGTCAGAAGCAGCGCTCGCAAAGCTATCTTACGTACTCAGTAAGGAGGAGCTTAGCTACGAACAGAAAGTAGAGGTAGCTACTAGATAGATAGATATTTTATTGTGTCTACAGACACATACACACAACAATTATTATTTAAACAAAAAAAAAGGAATAAACATATTTGGGTACGAACAGAAACAGACCTGTTATAAAACCCTCCGCTCGTTGTCTCCGCGGACTGTCTTGACAGCACCGCGGAGATTGACGATGCCGTCAGCTCCCTCACTAACATAATCCAAAGTGAGGTTGAGGGTAGCGTGCGGGAGGTTACTGTGCCTAGGCGCAAACTTCCGCGCGCTATTCGCGATCTCATTAAGGAAAAGCGGACTGCCTTACGCAGAGCCGCTCAGTGTATACCCGAGTATAGGTCTGCAGCCAACCGCCTTCAGCGGGAGGTGTGATCTAAACTCTTAGAATACAGGAATTTCCAATGGGAAGACCTGTTATCCAACATCAAGCCCTTCCATTTAGCATACTACAGGGTTGCCCGTGCACTCCGTAGTGATAAAATCTCTCGCAACCCGCCCCTCCATCGTCCCGACGGCTCGGTTGTCGCCTTCGAGGATGATGAGAAAGCGGAATGTTTTGCTGATAGTATTGCTTCACAATGCTCCCTCAGCAACCAACCGCACGACTCCTCCCATACCAATCAGGTTGAGGAAGAGGTCCGTCAAAAGGCCTCCTCCCTCCCCCTCACAGCCCTCCCACAGACCCGTTCACGCAGGACGAAGTTTTTAACATCGTCAAGGGTCTCAAGCCCCGTAAGGCGCCAGGCGCCGATGGAGTGTCCGATATGGCGCTAAAGTCCCTCCCTCGGCTGGTTCTCACCATGCTGACCATTATATTCAACGCTTGTTACGACCAGTGCCACTTCCCGAATGCGTGGAAGGAGGCCATCGCAATCGGCATTCCCAAACCCTTGAAAAACTAGAGTTAATAATAAAAAAGTAATTTCAATAATCGCTTTTTTACAGCTCATGAAAACGAATATCCGAGGCGAACTACATAATCCCAACCACCAAGTGAAGTAAATAAATGTTAAAAAAAAACTGTGTTTAATTTATAAAAATAAATATTTATTACAAACATACACACTTAAAGAACACATTTATATATTACGGTTGAAAAATATCTATAATCAGCTATTAAAATGAATTATATATATGTCAAATTAAATTATAACATAAATTTATTTATATTAAAAAATAAAATAGCGCTGCATAAGTATTTGGCATTCAGTTATAATTAAATTTATATTTAAATATGACAATTCACAATATCCGTAGTGATTGTGACGTACAATCGCAGATAAAACGTTTATTAATATCAACATTATTATTTTTAAAACAATTTTATCGAAAACGCCAGATTGTACGTAACATATGGATAACATGCATATTTTTATTCTGAGTTTTGCGCAAAAATCTGTTTACAATTAATGTTATCAAATGCAGTTTTATCAATTTTATAACAAATTTCAATTATATAATAATAATTCCGCAAATTTATAGTAGTTTTGACATACAACAAACATATCAGATACAGTTTCTGGTCTTTTATAGTAAAATTAACGTTTTCAATTGTCATTATAAACTAATTCTCACGAAGAACATGAATTTCGTTACCAACATGCATAAGATAAAGTTTTTACTAAAAAACAAAACACGAATCCAAAAAAGGCAGTGCCTTCTCAAAGAACATATTACGTCCGTCACAAGTTGTACAAAATCTAACTTACACTAGCACATAAAATATATTGTACCATTTGACATTATCAAAACCATCCTACACAATTAGTACATTTAGTGCAGACACTACGTTTTACAGTTTACCACAAAAAGTATAGTCATTTTTTTTTTAAATAGACACCGATAATCAAACATTTCAATGAAGATTCATCCCACATTCCTAGCTGCTCTTTCGAACTATGTTCTAGTAGCTAACACGTAAATGTAAGCTAAACATTTATTATCACTCTTATTCTGTATATAATATATTAATAATTGTTACACTTGTAATTATACTGAAACTAAATATAAACTAATTTGTACTATGGTTGTACGTCAGACTAATACATAAACAGTGTTAAGACGTTTAAAAAAGACTTAACACTTTTGATCGCAAGCTTACATTAAGATGAAACGTCACGAAATGGAAATTGTATGAAAATTTGTGATCAAATGAAACTCAAAACTATCTCAATATATAGACATTTTACATAATATACTAGATGGATTAAAAATCACCCGTAACTTTTTAGAATTCAATTCGGAGATTTCGAAAGACATATACACCTTTTTGGTGTAGGAATTTTAATTTCTCTAGGCTCCAAAAAATCCCGTTTAATAAATATCTATCTATTAATAAATAGATATATATTTATATTAAAATAAATGAAAGATTTAAATATTTGACAAAGTGGACAGTAAGAACGCCTTGCCTTAACTGAAACAGCCAAGCTACAGGCATTACAGTTGAGTCTATTAAAATCCACCTGTATAGGCGCCGACAGTTAACTTGATCGTATACAATCATTTAAATTTATGTTGGATATTTGTTTTCGCTATGTAATATTATGTATAAGCTATTATTATTTTTTTTTTTTTTTATAAAATTTATAATTATTAAGATTGACGGCACACTGCCGTATCTATTAAGATTTCTTAGACAAATTAAGGTTGTCTGGAAGAAATCGCTTTCAGCGATAAGACCGCCTTTGCTCACATTATTTTTAAGTTAACTACTAAGTAAGAATATATCCTGTATGTGTGTGCAATAAAGAATGTATCTATCTATCTATCTAATATTTCACGATTATTTTAAGAATTAACCTTGTTATCTTGTTTTTTTTAACATAATTATTAAAAATAATAATTATGCTATTAATTAGTACTGTTTTTCTCGTGGCATATCAGGATATATGTATGTGTAAATTTCTCCCAATATATTATAGCGTCACCTAGTTGCCGGCTATAGAGCCTACATAATTTTGAGAGAATAGGTAGACATTTTCATACGTCCAGTAGTTAAATTAAATAGCTACACATTGGAATTGGTAATTCGGTGGGTAAGGTAACTGGTAGTTTGCTTTGCAAAATCGACAACTATTTCGATAATCTCAAGGGATCGTAAGAAAAAAAAATCGTCCATTACCGCTTCGTTAAGAACCAGAATGGAGACAGAATTAGCTCAGAACATAGTTATGGCACCGAGTTGTGGGTGAACTGAAATTAGCAGACGGTAACTTCCTTTTTCTTTGGAGCGGCTGCGGCTGCAGCAGTGGCCGGTTCGTCTGTGGATAAGAAAAAAGTATTTTAATAAAATTAGACATTAAAGTAATATAGGTAAGAGTGCAAACTGAACTAGCGTCATAAATATAACTCACATACATCCCTTCATTAAGGGGCACGAACCTACGCTAGCTAATTTAAGGAGATTAGGAATTTGTCAGCCACGCCAGCCTAGTGCAGATTGTCACGTAGCACGTGTGCAACATATGAGTGGTCATTGGCAACACATGCCACTGATCGCACTTAACAACTTCCAATTAACCTGAATCGTATGTGGTACGCCACATCTAAGACATCGAAGAATTGCGGGAGGTAAGGTAAAATGAAAATAATATTTATCGAATATATACTTTACGGACACTTATTAACTGAAAAGAATTTTAAAATTGAAAAGATACAAATAGCTTAACTGCTACATAACCTTATACGTACAAGGAGGAAAAGTTATACCACTAGCATTTTGACCGTCCTCACACTATACTTTCCTCACTCTTTTGGTTCGAGATATTAACATTAACGGTTGCGCACACTGACATTTTTCCCGTCCCCAATATATATATATATATATATATATACTAACTAGTGCCCGCGACTTCCGTCTGCGCAGGATTACTATTTCAAGTAGCTTAATATATTAGCTTGTCGTATATCTTTAAAAGTTGTATATGTTATTCTGATGTATAAGCTATATTATTGTAAAGTTTCAATAAAATCCATTCAGTAGTTTTTACGTGAAAGAGTAACATACATTGCTTCACTCATACAAACTTTCGCGTTTGTAATATTATTAGGAGTGACCGTCTCGCACACTGACGCTGTCCCCATCCCAACGTGAGCCTACTGACCTGTGCCGTGCATGCGCCGCAGCACGTGCGCCAGGTCTAGCCCGGTGAGCGCCTTCAGCGCCGGCGGCAAGGAGCCGGCGAGCCGCGCCACTTCGCCCGAGGCGCCGCTGTCACCATACACTAATCACCTCCCACGCTCTCCCCGACCCGCATATTGAACCCCCACTGACCTGCGCCATGCATCCGCCGCAGCACGTGCGCCAGGTCTAGCCCGGTGAGCGCCTTCAGCGCCGGCGGCAAGGAGCCGGCGAGCCGCGCCACTTCGCCCGAGGCGCCGCTGTCACCATACACTAATCACCTCCCACGCTCTCCCCGACCCGCATATTGAACCCCCACTGACCTGCGCCATGCATCCGCCGCAGCACGTGCGCCAGGTCTAGCCCGGTGAGCGCCTTCAGCGCCGGCGGCAAGGAGCCGGCGAGCCGCGCCACTTCGCCCGAGGCGCCGCTGTCGCCCACCACCACGATCTCGTCCGTGCGCGCCAGCGGGGCAGACACCTCCGCCGCGATCTGAAACAAGATTACATTATAGTCTTCATAACGTGTACATATTAAAATATAGGAAACTATGCCTTTTTATCGAGGAAAAATAAGTTTTATTTGTTTTTCAAATATTGAACAAAATACTTAAAGAATAGATGACCAGTCACAATGCAACATTCTTTAATATGATTAGAGATGATGGGACATGTTCACAAAATGTTATTCATGGAAAAAACTGCCCTAAATCAAAACTTGCTTTTTTATATATTGTAAAATTTTCAACAAATTCCCCTATTTATCTATTTTTATAACTGTGACTTAATTTGCTCAGCCTGTATTATAGTAACAGCTGTCAATTGGAAAAAATGGAGTAATTCCTTAACGGATATTTGAATGAATGAAATTTTCTTTGAAAAGATTCCTTTCGCTATTGTTTCTAATATTTGTATAATTATTTTTTGATATGTTAAACGACAGTAATTACCTTGGGCAATGCCTCCAGTACAAGCGCCATAACGGCCGCGTCCCCATACTGCTTGTACACTTTGGCCTTAGCCAGCATCCGCTCAGCATCGGCCTTGCCCACGTCTCCAATGGCGGTGGCTTCCGCAAGACCGAGCACTTTGATGCCTTCAGCGTCTCCTTTCGCCTCCTCAACGGTCTGAGTTCTGCATCAATGAAGTTAGCAAAGTTAGCAATGGCGCCGCAGCTGTGCTACCGAGCCCGGCGCCGCCTCCTTCGAGCGGGATCGGCCATCTCCCGACCCCGCTCGGCGGCCTCCTACTGGAGCATCACTGATGCTTCACAGAAGGAGGCCACAGCCCTCGTCCGCCAGCATTGCCGCAATCACAGTGAATTAGCCTATTGGAAACGTCATTGCGACATTCTGTTTCGTTTGAAATGATATGTTGGCACTACATTTGTCAGTCAGCTTCTTGTGCAAGCAATTCTCGACTTTAACGCGGTGAAGCTTTTTATTCATTTTTTAAAAAATTCATATGCTTGTTTATCCGACGATTCTCCTACAGTATCAGAATACATCGTGATGTGATGAAAATCAAAGATGTATGTGAAATGGCTACGTCTACACCATACTAATCTGTTGTATTATTTCTAAGAAAAAATTAACACATGCAAATGTCAAAGGTGCGGTCCAAAATTTACTGTCGACATTCTTGGGCGCATATTTCGCTCCTTAATTGATAGTTCTGGAGACACTACTTATTTGTTGTTAAAATATTATTATCAGACCCCCTAATAATGTGCACACAAAAATGTACTTATGGGCTTTAAGCACTAAAGCCACTGACAATCCAAACTTAAGACAAGAGAAAAGACAATACAAAACTTACAGGTGCTTTGTATGCACCTCTTTAAAATGAGCGTATCATAGTAAAATGGATATAAGTCTTACCGTTTTCCTTCAGCGATCGTTTGTAGGCGGTAAGCTTCGGCTTCTGCTGGTAGACGCACTGTAGCTGCCAGTTCTTCCTCATTGCGCAGGATTTCTTGCTGCTCAACCTACGGAACAAAGTTTAATAACCACATTAGAGAAACCACGAAATATAATATTTTTCTACCTTACCTACGTAATCGATAAAATCATAAATTTTGTAATGTAGGTCGTTTTGTTCCTTGAGGTTTATTTAAATCTAAATGGAATGGTATGGCACGGCCAGCTACCAGTATCGATTCCAATCATATATATTACCCTGTTAAGCCAAAGTAGTCTTTATTTACAATAGTAAATGTTTATATGTAGTTACTAACTACATATAAACATCCTTATAGATTTAGAATGTACGTATATAACATTGATATACGGAATGTTTCAATTCCGACGAAATATTACTTATATCTGTTAGAAATGAATAATTTAGTAGAACATATATTAGGGCTATTTAAGCAACTTTGTTTGTTAAACAAATTACATTGCATTTACATTATAATACTTAATCAATATTTGATAGCAATAGATATGCACAATTGATGTACGGTTTTTTAATATGTTGAAAATACATTCAAATATTTACACTATTCTCCGTAATAATTGTTATAAGCCTACTAAACTAATTTTAATGAAGTCCTAGTCACAGATTAGATAATAGCACAGATAATATGTGGCGAACTTTTCGGTGTCTTTCAGTGTCCAGTGTCCTGGTACTTCGTAGAGATTAGAATGCGGTAGAGTATATTTGTCGGTTCTTACGACTAAATGCCGTTAGAAAGAGTTATTTGTTGATATTTTATAAAATCATTAATGTTTTTTTTTAGTTTTATCTGTCACATGACAAGACTTAAATATATAGGTAAAATATTCGTACACAAAAAACATGAAGCGTGAAATATCTTCACATAAAGAAAGCACTCACAACAATCGATGAGATTTTAGTATCTGGGCAGGTAGTGTAGGAAAATTTATTACAGAGGCTTATCTATATCGAGGATAATAAATTTAGCCCTGCCGAATCCGAGGCGGTATTGGTAAACAATGAATGAATGTCATCTATATCTTTCTACTGTAATCCTACCTGTTTCAAGTAATTTTCTTGAAACCATTTTCCATTTCTTTTTATTAATAAAAAGTGGATCTCCTGATGTAATTGAAATATTACTTTAGTATATTATTTTTGGAGAGTATATCTGTGGGAAATAATTATTTCTAAGGTAGATTTTATACAGTGCTGTGACGAACTCATTCATAAAACAAATCACGAAGTCACTTTCAGTACAGATGACCTCTTAACAAGTTGTTTGGTTCGTGTCATGCAAATCAGATATAGAGGACAGAAGAGAGAAAATAAATAAAAAAAGTTTGTATATTTGTAATTCCGTGTCATTCCTGTAGCTGTGAGGGCGTCACAGTACTTTTTACCATTTTTCAGTTTAAACTCTCAAAAATCTCAAGACTCATGTCGATATTTTCAGACTCACTAATTGGTGTATGCTTAACTAAATCGTGTTAAAAAAATCACGAGTTAAAATAAGTCGGCGAAATATTGGACGAACTGAGACAGCTGTGAAAAAGTGTATTTGTTTCCATAAATTAAATCAAGTTTTAAGCAACGTCATTTAAAATATATTGTCCTTGTATGCTAATGTGCCCGACGCCCGACGCGAGGGTGAGATACAAAAAAGTCGTAATTCCATAAACGTGATTTTCATGACAACTATCACAGGCGTCATGATTATATGGACTTATATTCAGATTATATTCCATAAACCATATTCAGAAGACACGACTTACCTCGATTTGCTTGCGGCGTTCAACAACGTCGATCTGGATTTCTTCGTTACGAATTTTTTGTTTGATCTTCGCTGCTTGGAGTTCGTAAGCCAAGGCTGCTTCGGCTTTCTGGATCAAGAGATTGCAAGATATTTAATAACATATTATAATTTCATTATTTGATTTGAGCATATAAGCTTACTAGATTTGACCGCGAACTTCATTTCGCTTAAGCTTTATTTTCGTTAGGGCCTTTTTGTTGTATTTGTATCTGCTTTTATTTAACAAAAATTGTGGGATTGAAACATTTCTAGAAGAACTCTTTTGAGCAGGATTTATATAAAAGTTAAATGTTGTACTATAGGTTATAGGTAATACCATATTGAAAACCGCACCTAGCGCTGCGGTGGTGAGCGCTGAACTAATTAAATTAGACGGCGGCTTTTGAATCAGCTGTAGTGTTGAACGTTTTGAGCGACTCAAATATTCAATTAATAAGCTAGACGTATGGTTGAATGACGTTGTTCAGTCAAAGGGCTAGCTGTTTGATTGAACGGCTATTTTAACCAGTTGGCTGCGACATATCTATAAAAGCTATACCTTCATTGTGTTACTTCAACGTATATGGTTGTTGCGTATATACTACGAACTTCACAGTAATTAAATGTACTTTAGGTTATGGTAACCTCTCACCATTAGCTAGGTAGTCTGACCGTTTATCCTTATAAAGCTATAAAACATCAGAAGTCTTCCTTTTTAAGTTAAGATCATGTTGATTAGCTAAAGATTACGCTCAAGACATTCTATGTAACCTTCTACAATAAAGGAAATATACTCCAAAAAGCCTCTGTAATAGAGTTGAAAATGCGAAAAATGTAACTTACAGCAGTGTTGACCTCCTGGTCGAACTGCGCCTTCTGTAGCTTGTACAGTCTAGCATTGTCTTCGATTTTTGTGTCCATTGAATATTTGACGTCCATTGCGCTCTTTTCGCACTCTGCCTCCTGAAAAGATGCGAATTATACATATTGAAGATTTCACATTTAATTGTTGTTCATTTTTTAATTAAAACACGAAGCTAACGACAGAATGAAGTGTTAAAATCTATTTCAAAATTCGAGACGTTTCGCTTACGTAATATCGGACTTATTTATGAAGTCTTACTTATTTCCAAGTTAAGTCTTGTTTAATATATTATTATAAAATTATGGCAATATGTTTCTATCATATACTACATAATATTATGCGTTCAAAAAATATAAGAAAAATTACCAACACAATTTCCGACATAGGATTCGAATTCTTATCTTCAATAAATCGTGTCTTAGCCATTCGGCCATTGAGCACAATGCGTTCTAATTGAAAATTTCAAATGCATTCTTTTTACTGTGTCAAGCCAAATTAGACTTTATCTTAAATTAATAATAACGCACTAACATCCAACCTAAAAATCTTTACGCATTTTTTGAAAATTCGTTAAGAATGAGGAAAGTTTACAAAGTCTTACGAGTATATGTGTTAAATTCATATTAGCATAATTAAGTAAAATATAATTTTACAAATGCCTAATTTTTATTTTCATGATATTTCCTCAATATATCGGAAAGTATGTTGTAAAAATAAACTAAGAGGTTAATTCATCATCAGCCATACGTTTCATATTCAGGGGTAGTTTAATAAAAAGGTTTAGAAATGAGAAAGAAAGTTAAGATTTATGTGAAGAATCGGCATTTCGAGATATATCGACTATCTAAATGATCACAGTATTTGGGAATAGGGACAATATTCATAGAGCCATGTTTGGTAACATTATTTATAATATCGTATTATTTTATATATGTATGTAAACATACATACGACTGTAATCTTATTAGGTATGATTGTACCTTATACTATATTGTATTTTTATATTATATTATTATAATTATTAACATTGAAAAGACGAGATAAAAAATAGACCTTCAGAGTTTCTTGCCTGTTCTTCTCGAGAAGGCTCTCCCAATTTCCGAACAGGTGTCGAGTCAATATATTTTTTCTTTTTTTTCCTTATTCGTACGTACGGACAAGGTTTTTGTTTTTTTTTTTATTATTTAAGCTTTTTTTTGTTTTGTTTGTTGACGTCAATAAGTGCCTGTAAAGGTCTATGTTGAATAAATATTATTTTGATTTTGATTTATAAGTCATTCACCCATATTACTGATTATATACTATTTGTCAAGACATTGCGACCCTTACTTTTTAGCCGGCCCATTTTGAAGATATATATATATATATAATCACGCTTATCTTTCGTAAGTTTAGATAAAGTTGTGATAATATCGAATTTTTAGCAAATTTTTTACAATCACTTTTGTTTTCTCTCTGTATTTTTTTACAGAGGCGTTAATTAGAAGCTGGCCTTAGATAAATAGTCTCAACCCAACTTTACAAGTTTTTTACAATCACTTTTGTTTTCTCTCTGTATTTTTTTACAGAGGCGTTAATTAGAAGCTGGCCTTAGATAAATAGTCTCAACCCAACTTTACAAGTTTAATCAAGTTCACATTATATCTATAAAAGCTAATTTATATATGTATAATACTCGTATATGTATGTCTATCCGTTACCTAGATGCCATAACACAAGTCTTACTTTGGGCTAGGCTAATTGGTGTTAGTGTCAGAAATATTAATTTATTATAGCCAGGCGGCGTACTGCTACTGTCTGGGCACTTGGGACAGATATAAATTCCTTTGGCTACGGTAGGAAAGGGAGCGGTGACACGTGTAATCTAATCTCACATCCCTACTAATGTTATATAATAGTCCTAAACGTGAAAATAACTCTATTTGGCTGTTGACCGCCCGTCACGTTGTTATGTCAAAAGAGTGGAATTTTAATTAAATTTGGTATGGTTAGTTTGAGGTCCAGAGAAGAGCATACGATAAGTTTAACTGCGGAGAAATATTATTTCCTGTGAGAAAATAAAATAGAGCTAATTATGAGGTCTCTGAGGTCGCGGGTTCGAGTTCCGGCGGGGGCTGATGTTTGTGTGATGATTTCGAGTATTTGAACATTAGCCATGGTTGTCAATATATATTTCTATCAAAACTATGTATATATGTATGTCTATCCGGTACCTAGATCCCATAACACAAACCTTACAGAGTTTAACTTTGGGCTAGGCAGATTGGCGTAAGTGTAAGAAATATTTATTATTAATTTTATTTTTCATACAACGGGAAGCACAAATTCTAGGTATTTTTTTTCATATAGCAAACTTAACAGCATACATTTGTTTTACAATACTCATTTATAAAACACTAGCTTTCTGCCCGCGGCTTCGACCGCGCGGATTTCGGTATTGGGTCTATAGAGGGTTAAGGGTCATAGCTTTTGCCCACGACTAAATATGCGCGGAAGTCGGTTTACGGCGCGAAGGTTTTATCGCGCTTCCCGTGAGACTATCCGTTTATCCGAGATAAAAAATACCGCAAAACCTTGCTCAAGAATCACTCTATCTATTGATGAAAACCGCATGAAAATCTGTGCAGTAGTTTTTGAGCGAAGCCTTTATTGCGCATCCCGTGGGATCTGTCGATTTTTCCGGGATAAAGTACCCTATTATTTAATCCGGACTTTCATCTTTACGTCTGCAAAATTTCAAAGCAATCGGTTCAGTAGTTACGGCGTGAAAGCGGAACAAACAAACAAACTCACTTTCCGATGTATAATATTAGTAAGGATACATAGCCAAAAGAAAGTTTATCAGATTAACATTTGTAGGTATATATCCTTATATTTGGCCTCCTCGTTTAGTAGTACTTAGCACCTGATATGTCCAAAACTCCTTGGGAATGTACTAACCATTCACAACGATACAAAACAATGTTAGAGAAATGTCTTACCCTGATACCGGCATCTCTGTTGGCCTGCGCGACGCCGATGTCGGCGTCCCGCTTGACGACCGCCGTCTGGGCCTTGCCCAGGCTGGCGAGGTACTGCACGTCATCGTACACGTCCTTGATGGTGAACGACAGGATCTCGATGCCCATCCGGCCGACGTCGGGCGCCGCCACCTCGCGCACCAGACCCGCGAACTGATCTCGGTCCTTGTATACCTCTTCTACTGTAAGCGTTCCTGAAGACAAATAGAAACAGTGGATTAGACACATAGATCACATCAAACTAATTTTTCCGCTACGACTTTCTGCATGGGAGGTGACAAATGTATAATAGGAGATTGTATCATAAGGGAGCAAAATGATATTGTTATAGCGAGGGCGCTAAATCCTGAGAGTAAGACTCTAATTAGTTTATTAATTTTACGAGTAAACAAGACACTTCACTTTTGACGTGAAACGTGTTTAAAATCGTGCCGAAACATACGGGTACCAGGTTTATTCATCACTTTCTATAAGTAAAAAAAATATATATTAAAAACCACTTAAAAGTTGTTGAGATAAAGTAAAAATGAATATTTACAGTTCAAACTTTTGCCACACATTCACATATTTTTTGTTCTAAATACGATATTTTTTGCACAGAGTGATTTTTTCAAACAGTTCTACTTTACTTCAATTTACGCGTGAACTATTCGAAACTTTTCGAATCGATGAGATTTAAAAAAAAAGTGTTCTATTTTTCATCTATCGACTTCGCCATTTTTTTTTATATATTAGTCTCTGTAATGCCCTAATTAAAAGGGTAGAGTTTGAACATTAATTACTAGTTGACAAGAGTTGTTAATAAGTGAAACAAATACGGTTATTCTTTTAAATTAAAAATATTTAATAATATTAGATTCTAATAGATAGAAACAAAAAAGAACTAATAATGTAGGTACTAAGTCAAATGCTGGTGACATCTGACGGGCTAACACAAAAATATGATTCAATAAATCTGTATATCTTGAAGTGTCAAAATGCGAAAAAAGTCTATTGTATTTTACAGTACAGTCCGATATAGGACCTGATAGGCATAGATATATAAAATAATATGATGATACTCGAAAATATATGTACTGAATACTATAATATAAAAACTTGCAATAATCGCGAAGAAATAAGAAATCACTCACTTTTTCACGTTCAAGAAAGTCAATCCAATGGTTAGACCAATGGGCAGCAGAGCTAGCTTCAGAATTTCCATATTATATATTTTAAGAGGAACTTTTTGGTCGATACATTACTTCATATTGACGTTTATTAATTTGTCATTTTGGAAGACTGTTCGATATTATCGCACCCTGACGTTATTTGGTCAATGATATGTTTCCTGCCTTTTCATCGTAAGATATGTGCATTATTATTATAAATCACAATATCATAAATTAGTTTAGAAGAAACGTCAGAAATCTACTATAAGCCATATTAAAATTTACATAAAATCTATTTTGAAAATGTTATCGATAGTACAGAATAAACAAAAAGTAACGTTGCGCTTGAATTGTTTTTCATATTCCATAAATGACGACCAAGAAAAGCAACAAAGACTTTTTGAAAGAGCAACCGTAAACTACACCGATTCGTTATAAACCATATAAACACTAAACTGTATTAACTTATCAATCTCTATTAATTCTACAATTTAAATAGATTTTTTACGAGATGATATAAAACAAAATTACAGACCAGTGCATCTTGGAAAACGCAATGTGTTCAACTGGTTTACTTTCACATTGACAAAAAAGCAAAATTTAAATCCAATACCACAAATACCACAGTATCGTCACTTAACACCAATTTTTTTTATATATTATCTACACAATCCCTTCCTGATTGTCGCCCAGACGTTACAATCAACGCAGATGCGACAAACTACTGTGAACATTAAACACAATTTCGCTGTGCAATGTTCTTACGAGCACACAGTCCTTATTCACTAACCCGAAAGGGCTAGAATCGTGTCTCAGATACTACATCAATTATATTATCAGGTTATTTACATAGCGAATCATAAATAAGATAACAGCCCGGGCGATTGCTATCACACGAATATTGACATTAGCACACCTTTTGATATTGAACTTGGAGTTTTCATATATAGAAGAATAGTAAAGATCGCAACTAGAAAAATACGCCCGCCTTTAGTTTTCATCATACAGTTGAGGGTATCCTTTTCATTTAATTTTATGTAAGTTAGTAAATTAATACCAATAAAACCAGTGACAGCTAATAAAGGTATTTTAAATCTGAGTGAAGAAATGCTGATAATAAAACATAATAAATTAGAAAACGTTTTTATACACGTGGTAGGATAAAGAGTAAAGGTTTAATGATCAACGAACAACACGAGCATAATATTGCAAGTGAAAACAATGATGCAATAAACATCGTAAAAGATCAATAAATTATAGGAGCAACATTTATAGTCTGACATGAAGAGAAATGTGAACGTTGGCACGTCATTTACTTTAACTGAATTTGAAATATTTTCCGGTATAAAGATAAAATGAAATATAAAAATGTTTGCAACAATCAAACATCGTTCCCACCGATAGTGTCCATGTTTGTCTACAGAG
The DNA here is from genome assembly GCA_036419045.1 of Scirpophaga incertulas. Taxonomy (NCBI): domain Eukaryota; kingdom Metazoa; phylum Arthropoda; class Insecta; order Lepidoptera; family Crambidae; genus Scirpophaga; species Scirpophaga incertulas. The sequence goes on along the minus strand of CM071646.1, from coordinate 8,142,386 downwards.
AAACACTATTATTAATTCTCTCGATCCCTTAATACATGCCAACGACCTTTCCCCTTAAGACACTCCCCCAACAACACTAACAGAGTTTCAAACACTACACATCTAACATTAGTATCCAGATATCGCACTAACTTCTAGTGCGCTTGTGTTGGGTTGAGACACCTCGTTTCCAGCAGTATGGTAATTCTATGTAAAACCACAAGAAACCTATTTTTGATAATGTTTAACTGATAGCAATCCACCTCGGTTCGCCAGCAGTTCTTAAAGATCCACTCAAAGTTTTCGCGTTCTCCAAACTAAACAAAAGATTTCATATATGATAAATCACCAATAAAATATCACGTGTACACTTAGATTTTATTTGTTGTCTAAGATTATCACGTTTACGATTATTTATATACACGATTATAAGTTTCCATCATTAATTTTCATCGCTTGCACTTTAAGCATGTTAGGTAATAAAAGAATAACCAGTTAATTATATATAAGGATAAGAAGTTTCCTATATAAGATAAATAAAAAGCTATTTATGGTAATGGCAACAAAACAGGCGTCATTTTTAATCTAAAGCACAAAAGTAACACAAGTTCTTACTTGTCTTTTATGGGGGTTGTACGTTATTTATGTTTCGTAACAGTTATGTCCCATAAACCGAGGGTAACTAGTTGACCCGTCGCAATTAGGACAACCAAAATTAATAAGGATACCCTTGACATTTGTTGGTGTCTTCAATTTATTTGGGTCAACTACTACAATAGGCGGGAGTGTTGCCAGGCGATAAAAAATCAATTAAACGTGTTATTGCTCAAAATTCATAACGTTATAAAAAGCATCATATTTGTAGTAAGTGTGAAACACGATGTACATCGCAATACAAATATTAACTAATAAATAATAACAACAGGAATACAGATTATACAAAATGTATATTGGATTACGCAAGGATGTAAGAAAAGTGCATAGCAAAAGTGCAAACCCTCCGTTGTTATTTGGATTTGGGAGATAACGAAAAAGATTGATTCTATCTTAAATCATTTAGGATGATCTTCCTAAATGTTCCGAACCATGTAAAGAACTTAAAAAACTTAGTGAAATGATAAGTTATGAGCTCAACGTTTTCAGACGTATAGGTGTTTATTCGGCGAGTTCGCTAACTCTGTCAGACAAGAAGTACATAATAAACAAGAAGTACATAGTAAACAATAACTAACTGGTTAGTTATTGTTATAGGTAGAAAAGTGATAAAACACACGGGAGCATTAAAAGATAATCGATTTGAAATGAATGTTTATGTAGGACAGATAGTAGCTTCATTCAACTCGTAACACATAACTAATTCCAATGTCCTTGACACTTCTTGCTAACTAATGAAGTCTTACAATTGCAGGGCACTTCCTAAGCATGTTTCCGAGCATTTTCAACTCTACGGTCATTGATATAAGAGACCCAATCTGAGCGTACCTCGTGCAAAGTAAATGCATTTGTAGATAAATGGAACAAACGTATTATTGTGTCATAATAGAAGTAGAATGAAACGCTTAGGAATATGGTAGCAGTGTGGTACAGTACAGTGTTCGTAAAAGTATGGTGAATATTATAGTCAAAGATTTCTGTGGTGTTTCTTACAAAAGAAGAAATAATAGATCTATATTACCAACGCCATTAATTTAAACGAGATAAGGTACACGAGTAAGGCTGTTTTGATGTAATGAATCATTAATTTTGTGTAAAAATTTTTCGTGGCATTGGACATTGCACTAAGGGTCATTAAGTAGTACTTTCAAAACTAAAATTATATATTCTTATGACATGTTTAAGAAAAATAATCTGTCTACATTCGTAACTTTGCATTAAACATTATTATAGAAAAAAAAGTATCAAAATGATAAAAAAAAAACATTTTTTACTTGGGAGGAATTTGGACCTGTTGTTGAACACGGTTTGTTGATGATTCGGATTAAAAACACGACCCAAATTATTTATGGATTTTTTTAAATTTTGCAAGTTTTTGGTAAATTTTTCAACACTAACTATAACAAAAGAACTATTTTTTTTTATGTGATAGGGGGCAAACGAGCAGACGGATCACCTGATGGTAAGCAATTACCGCCGCCCATGAACGCCCGCAACACCAGAGGAGTCACAAGCGCGTTGCCGGCCTCTTAAATGGGAGTACGCTCTTTTTATATACAATAAGAGAACTATATTTTTTATATACAATAAGAGCACTACACTGTACGGCCAGAAATTTTAAAATAAAGATCATCATAATACACATTTATTTAATTGCTTTATAACTATTATTACAGAAATATCCCGTAACAAATTGTGTAGTTTGCTTTATTAGGGATAACATATAAGATATTAGTCCATCCCAGTGTATGAATGATGTCATTTCTCAGTAACAGCATTTTAGAAAAAGATGAATTCAGATGTTAATATGCATAATGCAGAAAATACTACTTTCAATAATAAGGAACTTATATTTATATAGTTTATAGTCGGAATACAAAAACGCTATATTTGCCTAATTATGACATATTAGGGAAACTACAAGCAGATTCAGAAGCACTACCACCAAACTAATGGGCCACCTCGACAAATGTTCTACTGAAAACGCATTCACGGTTTTCGAACATTCAAAGTCAAAGACAATTTATTCAAATATGTTTTACATTTACTTTTCCGAGTAAAAGACATTACGCATTTGTTACAAGTTACGGTGGGAGAACTGTAAAGAACCAGCAAGAAAATTATTAACAGTGTTAAAATTTTCCCTATATACTTTGCGTTATAACTAGAGATCGGATAATCGGATGCATATTTACCTAAAGTTTGTTTAAGACAAAGTATGGAAACGGCTTTTTAATTGTTTTGTTAAAAAAATTTTTTCACCATTTCTGTTTTTTTATTCAATTATTTAATTGATTATTGTTTTAGTCAAACTAGATCACTACTTTCGTATAACACTCTTCATGTAATAAATCGTACATTCATAAATCGCACAGGGAACTGAAACTAAACTTCATGTAAATACGTATGCATAGTTGTATAAATGAACCCGGAGTCTCGGTCTTTTGAAAATAGATACCACGTGCTAATTTAGTAATTTTCAAACAATATCACTACGTTAAATTTGCAGTCCCGTATTTTAAAGCCGCTTCCATAATTTGTGAGCCAAAAATTAACTTTAGGTAAATATGCATCCGATTATCCGATCTCTAGTTATAACTCAATCTCCTTTCTCAAAGAATAAATTACAATAGCAATTATTGTAATTCAATTATTTAAGCCATTTTTTTCTTCTGCTAAATAGTCAAAGTAACTAAAACCAAAAAAGGTTTGTTCAGACATAGCAATTATCTATGTACTCAATGGATATAGATCGATAATAAATAATATATAGTTAGAAAATCACAACAATATTTTTTCAGTAAGTGGGGTTTTTGGCCAAGTAATTCTTGTATGCGGTAGATATAGTTAATGTGGTTACTACACTATAGACGAAGATAGTTATAGGGGTATGGCGGTCGAATCGCGAGAGCGCACCCCATCGTGTGCCCCGTATGGGCCCAGAGAACTCGGGGGGGTTTTAGTGGATAGGCCGGTCCTCTTGACCGGAGAGCCCCACACACGGCCGCGCCTTGCCAGCGCGGTGTCATGGTGCATAAGGTCGAGAACTTAGGGAAGAATGTTTGGACTGTAGCAGATGGAAAACTGTGGTCTCTGCCTACCCCCACGGGTAAAATTCCACGGGTAATTTCACGGGTAAATTAAGTTTAAAATCAATTGCATAAGCGTATAAACCTCTGTGGTTTTTTTGTATGCATTGATCTATGTAAAATGATTGTAAGATTTTTTATATGGTAAATAAATGAAAAAAAAAAATGACATGAGTATATGTATGTTACTAGATTACACAGGTGGCACAACAAATTTTTTTGCAAGTTAGACAATGAATTTTGTTTGCGTCACAATATTTTGATTACCAATTAATTAACTATATCACTATTTAATAAAAAATACTGTTATACTTAATCGTTGAATTTAGATAGGTACGTATTTAAGAGTGCGCTTTGAATTTATGAAAAGGCGAATCAGAAACACTTTAATCCATCAATCCACGTCTTAACTGTGTTAGACTGTTATCAATCTTATATGTTACGTCAATATCCATGTAACACAGGGACGATATCAAGACAACTAGAAGTTTATCCGGGAATGATGAATGGGCTTCTAGGGCACATCAATTTGCCTACGTTCGTTCCAACAGCTGACGCGCATTTACGTTGAATGCTCGCGTAAACCTGCCGACATGTATGTAATAGAGACGTAACGAAATTCGCGTTCACATTCGTATTTGCGAATTCGCAAATTGTATGCGTTATATGGGTTAGTATGTTTTTATAATATTTAACGTCCGAAAAAATAATAACATGTCGATCACAAAATTGTAAATTAAACATATCAATTTTATACAATATTTATTTATTACAAAACATTAAACTGTCTAATTTACATGCAAGGCATGTACAATTATAGGTATAATATATTATTACATATATTAATTACATTTAATTGTAATCAGACTTCACTTTAATATTTCGTATTGTAAATGATTAAAATTTTAATAGAATTCACCAAACAAAAAATATATAATGTTTAATCTAATTACAAGCTATGGAAATGAAGCCGTAATTAAATGGTGCCAAATTCAAAATTGAATAATTCGTATTCACGAAGAGATGCATTCGCATCTGCAAATGCTTAAAATTTTATATTCGTTACATCACTAGTGTGTATCTACCTATGTAGCGATGTATTATTTATACATCAGTACATGCTACAACTGGTACACTTATAAAAGGCTTTTCAAGCGAAAGGATTTTTCTCATAGTAAATTGTAATACTGTATCCAAATAAGTACAATTATTAAGTCACGACTACAAGGCATACCACAAGATTATGAGAATCATATTTTATATCAGTCATTTAAAGTTCTGTTTTCATCTGAGAACCGACAATCGTCATTATACGTACATTGCTTTTTCAACGGGAATTTTAATCAATCACATCCTAATTGGAAACAGAGAAGATTGTGGAACGAAATCGATTCAAGATAATCCCATTTAAATCAAGTTTTTATAACCGTCAACACGAGCAATTGTGTATCAAAACAAGTGAACATCAGCCTCCTATTCATACAAACAATACCCTTACGTGAGCCGAATTAAAAAATAGTGAGCGCGTGAAGTAATTTCGCGAACGTCATAACAAAAGATGTGTGATGTGCATTACTAGAGCGAGCGCTGTTACGCTGGCGTAATTGATTTGAAAATCGAATGTGTATAGTATTCTTTGAAGAATTTTTTAAAACACGTATTGGCTGAGCCGCTACCCGGTTCTAGTACTGCGATTAGTTCGCATCCCGGACCCGCCGCTCGCGACGGCCGCGGCGGGACTGAACTCTCTGAAGCCTGTAAGCCCAAGGGAGGGCGCCAATTCTAGCGCATTCGATAATCATGAACGAGTGAATTGATAATGCCATTTGTTGTTTCATGCCAAACTTTTATGAGAACTCCAGATGTGATTTGCTTTTATAAAAATTTAAGATAGATAAAAGCCTCGATTTGGTATGATGATCAAGTGCTTCTTTCTCGTAAATTATAACAAAAATCAAATCAAAATCAAAATAATCTTTATTCAACATAGACCTTTACAGGCACTTATTGACGTCAAAACAAACAAAAGAAAATAAAAAACAAAAACCTTGTCCGTACGTACGAATAAGGAAAAAAAAATATTGACTCTACACCTGTTCGGAAATGGGGAGAGCCTTCTCGAGAAGAACAGGCAAGAAACTCTGAAGGTCAACTAACAGCAATGTATAATCAATTATAGAATATACTAGCGACCCGCGCCGGCGTCGGATTAAATACACTACAGAAAAACTGTGAACGTTTTGTAATAAGAGATAGACATATGTATATCTTAGCGGAGATTTCTGTAGACCTTTTCAATGCAATACTCAGTACATTATTTTGATAAATCTCGTAGGGTTCAGCCTGCGTTTGCATTGTAAACGGAAAAAATTTAATTATTTACGATATCACATTAGAAACCTCTAAATTTATCAGTGTTTCTCTACTATGTTATGCATGTATTATACATATAAACCCTCCTTAAGAATCACTTTATCTATTAAAAAACCGCATCAAAATCCGTTGCATAGTTTTAAAGATCTAAGCATACATAGGGACAGACAGACAGCACAGCTGCGGCGCCGCCGCGGGTCGCGGGCGGGCGCGAGAAAGTCGCGCCCGCGGATACGGCGACCCGGGGTGGACCACGCCCCTTCCGTGGCCGGGGGGCGTCGTCGGAGGAGGAGATCGGGGGAGGTAGTGTAGCCTCCCCCGTGGAGGGTTCCCCTGTAGGCAGGGGAGCGTAGGTTGGGGGTTCCCGGAAGTCGCTTCGCGTTCCCGGGGGCTCCCTACATGCCTGAAGAAGCCCATCCCTAAGGTTTTTAGTGGGTAAACCTCCTCCTTCTGGGGAGGAGAGCCCTACATAACCGCCGGCTCGCCATAGCCGGGGTATGCAATTTAATGCATTTTCCTCAGGAGAACAATAAAATAAAAGGGACAGACAGTGATTCTAAACCAGTAATTCCCAAAGTGGTCTATATCGACTCTTAGGGGGTCTAAGTCAGTAAAACAAAAATTTGGGGGTCCATGAAATGAAAACGAGGGTCCACGATAATAGGTCTCAACATACACAGACATTTTTAAAAGTACATATGAAGTAAAGAATTTATTACTTATATACTTATGTTTATAGAATTTTGTAGGTTGCAGGATGTAGGTATCAGGTCTGCCCAAAACCGAAAAACATAACAAAGGGTCTACGACACAAAAAGTTTGAGAACCTCTGTTCTAGACATTAGCAAATATATACACATTCAAGGACATATTTATATATCTTCTATATTATCAAAGAAGTTCGATATATGAGCCGATAACTGTTAGTAACATCGTAACGTCGAGTGTTCGTCACTGCCTACACATAAATTATTTCTGCCACGACGAAACGATAAAAAGTCGATACGAATCTATCAAAATAATGAGAATCGCCCCCCGCCCCCTATACAGCAGGCGGAATTTATTGCCTAGCCATAGTCACGTCATTAAGCAGCTACCACAATGGAAGCGTTAAATCGCTTTATCGATGTTACGCCACACATCTTACTTATGAGTCGGTGCGTGTTTTTGGGTAATGCATATCACGAAAAATCAAGAATTATTGGGAGCACTATTCACAATTGTTAGACAATACGGGTTTTGGCAGTGATTTATTGGAGCCTCATGTAAGCAGAACCGTTCAGATAAAGGGGGATTTTGTGCACGTTTAAAAACAACACAAAAAGACGCATATTTAATTCTCTAAAATAGTTTAATATACGTACAAAAAATAACACTCGTCATTTAGTCGCATTAAATAGATTATTATGGTACGCCACACATCTTACTTATGAGTCGGTGCGTGTTTTTGGGTAATGCATATCACGAAAAATCAAGAATTATTGGGAGCACTATTCACAATTGTTAGACAATACGGGTTTTGGCAGTGATTTATTGGAGCCTCATGTAAGCAGAACCGTTCAGATAAAGGGGGATTTTGTGCACGTTTAAAAACAACACAAAAAGACGCATATTTAATTCTCTAAAATAGTTTAATATACGTACAAAAAAAAACACTCGTCATTTAGTCGCATTAAATAGATTATTAAACATAACGAAATTACGGTTTCTTTTATAATCTAATTTCTGTTTGTCTTATACCTCAATTTTCATTGTCGATTAAACATAATTAATAAGAATTAGAAAATATAAACAAAATAGGAATATGATACTAAATTCAAGAGGAATCCAGAGATGAGAGTGATTTTATAACTAAATCGACAATGCTATCGAATCGATTTGATAAATCTGTTAAATTTGAAACCTATTTGGACATAACTTTCGAAAGAACTTGGCATAATCTTTGTTGAATGGAGAATAAGTAGCATCCAGAGAACATAATTCTGCTTTTCTTGATCAATTTATGAATTTCGATTACAGTTGTCGATTAAACGACGCGTTACAAAATATACACCCGGTCAAGGAAAATGTTTGCACATTGGTTGGACTGTCATTTTATGGCTTGCGGGGCTGAGAGGCCAACTTACTTTTTATTGCATTTCAAATAATCCGGCCAAATGTGAGACGGAGTCCCTCACCGAAGGTTCCGCAAATAAATTTAAGCTTTGCAACTATCAATTTATTTTTTTCCCTTTACTTGTGCTACGTGACATTGCTTTATGTGAAATTTCATAACTCTATATCAACGGGAAATATTTTTTGGGATTTGATACCCTTGCGAGTGGTAATATATCAGTGGTAATATATAGTGGCAAAACAAATCCCTTGGCGTGTCGTGTCACCATATAATTGCCTGTGCTAAATAACATCTCTTTTGGTAGAAAGAAGTAATATTTTTGAGTTATGTTATTAGTTGATGTTGATCTATATTTTTGTATTAGATAAGGTATTTTTTTTTATACATAGACTTACACTATTTTGTAATTTAAATTTCTGGCACAATATTTTGCTTAGATTTGAATGTTTTAACCATACTCAAATTACTCAGTGTTATGATAACTATAGCGGGTATGCCAGGTCCATAATTGTAAGTCACTTTTTCTATACCTTTTCTTATCCTTTTAAAGTGGCATTAGTAAATTAGTAAATTGCATAATTTTAGAATGATTTAACTTGTTGATACTAGACATATACAGCGTTTATCCTTTAGCCAATTCTTGTTAGTGAGTAATTTAGTTTATATTTTTTATTAGCTTTTGTATATATATATATATATAACAAAATTATTTTATTTTTATATATAGTTAGTTGTTATATCTTCAAGTAAGTATATAATTTTATGTCTTTTTTAGTTGATAATGATTACTTTCATGATAGCTCTTCAGATGAATACGTTGGTACTTGTGGTGACGTCTCCACAGAATCAATCTCTGATTGTCTCTCTCTGGATGAACAATTACTTACTGTTTTCCATGGCAAATCTTCCTTTTTAAATGTAGTACATATTAATGCTCAAAGTATTGTTGCTCACTTTACTGATATGATTGCATCTTTTAGCAGCGGCGTAGTCGATGCCATCTTAGTATCTGAATCTTGGTTAAAGCCTTCGTTACCCACATCTATTTGCTCTCTTTATGGCTATAAACTATTCCGAAATGACAGGACTGGATCTGGGGGTGGAGGTGTTTGCATTTTCATACGTGATTCAATATCTTGCACTGTTGTTAGCAAGTCATCCAGTGAGTGCTCTGGCGCCCTTGAACATCTGTTCCTCGAAGTCACAGCACACCACACAAAAATATTACTTGGGGTAGTTTATAGCCCTAACGACAAAGTTAATTATTTTGACACTTTTGAATCTATTCTTGAGAGCTTGAGCTCCTCTTACAATCACGTAATTTTGATGGGTGATCTGAATACTTGCTTGCTAAAGAATAATGCTCGTTCTCGTAAACTAAAGTCGATAATATCATCTGTTAATTTTGATGTGCTTCCCCTTTCTCCTACTCATCACCCTCCAAATAGCAACCCTTCCTTTTTGGATTTACTGATACTATCGCAGCCGGATTTGGTGTCTTCTCATGGTCAAATTATCTCTCCTTTCTCTTACCACGACCTTTTGTATCTATCATATATGATTCGTTGCCCTAAGCGTAAATCCAAGACCATTCTTCAGCGTAACTTTAGTGGTATATGTATTGAGCACTTGAGTAAGGATTTCAAGAGGTGCGATTGGTCTTTGGTGTATTCTGCCAGGACGCTAGATGAAAAAGTTCGTAATTTTGGTAGTCTACTCATTAATTTATATGATGAACATGCACCTTTAAGAACTGTTCGTGTCAAACATCATCCCGCGCCGTGGCTTACATCAGTCATAAAGAGTCAAATGCTACAAAGGGATAAAGCTAAGTTAGTTTTTAAAAGAAGTCCAACATCTGAAAATCATCTCAGATATAAATATCTTCGCAATCGTTGCAACAAGTTGTGTAGAGACGCTAAGCGTCGGTACATTCATTCGTCTATCGAGGGTTTATCACAAGCTAAAATTTGGAAATTCCTCAATACACTTGGCGTGGGCAAGTCATCGAATGAAAATAACGCTACTATGAACTTAGATAATCTTAATGTACACTTCTCGCAATCACCAATAACATTGACTGACTCCGTAAAAGCTTCAACCTTAAGTTCTCTCCCAAAATCCACCTCACCACATTGTGACGGTTTTACTTTCAATGAAGTCTCTGAGGAGTTAGTTCGTAAATTCATTCTCTCTACTACTTCTAAAGCTATGGGTAAGGACGGTATCAGTCGTAATATGATAGTTCCATTGCTCGACGAGTTGTTACCCATTATCACTCACATTATCAATTTTTCTTTATTAACTGGTGACTATCCCGAGGGATGGAAGTTAGCATATGTGATACCTTTGCCCAAATGTTCAAATCCTTCTTCTAACGCTGACTACCGCCCTATCTCAATTCTTCCATTTTTATCAAAAATTCTGGAAAATGTTGTTCACAAACAGCTGTCTACGTTTCTAATTCGTAACAATTTAATAAGTACTTTTCAGTCTGGTTTTCGTCCTTTTCACAGCACGGTCACAGCTCTGTTGAATGTGTCTGACGATATACGTCTTGCCATGGACAACAGGATGTTCACTGTAGCTGTTCTTCTAGATTTTAGTAGTGCCTTTAATTCTGTTAATTATGATATCCTCCTAGGAATTCTTCAATCTATCAATGTTTCTCCTTTGGTGGTTGGTTGGTTCTCAAACTATCTTACAGGCCGTCAGCAGTGTATAAAGTTGAATGACACTTATTCTAAATGGTCTCATATTACTGCTGGTGTGCCTCAAGGCGGTGTGTTATCCCCTTTACTATTTTCCATCTTTATTAACCAGTTGACTAAAACCATTTCTGCTCCCTTTCATCTGTATGCAGATGATTTGCAAATTTACCGCCACGCAAATATGTCTGACCTCTGCTGTACTATCCAAAAGATCAATGAAGATCTTCTTTCTATTAAGAACTGGGCGGATTCTTTTGGACTACTCGTAAACCCTATAAAGTCACAAGCAATTATGTTGGCTAGCAACCGTATGATTAAAAAGATTGATTTGAAGGTGCTTCCTGAAATATTATTCAATGGGACTAAGATACCTTTTTCCGATAAATGTAAGAATTTGGGGTTGATTATTGAGGGTAATTTGTCTTGGTCGGCTCATATTAATAATGTGAGTCAACGTTTGCATTTTTCATATCACTTGCTCAAGCGCTTACAATATTTCCTACCGTTCAAAACTAAAGTTATGCTGGCTCAGTCCCTTTTACTTCCTATTCTCGACTACGCTGATGTCTGTTACTTAGACGCAACCGAAGAGCTACTTAATAAGCTAGAGCGCCTTCAAAATTTAGCCATTCGCTTTATATTCAGTCTGCGTAAATTTGACCACGTGTCTGATTATCGTAAGCAGTTAGGGTGGCTACCTATTCGCTTGCGTAGAAATCTACACATGCTTTCCCTTGTGTACAAAATTCTCCACTATCCCCAGTTTCCAACTTACCTTCGAACCCGTTTTAAATTTTGTGCCGAAAGCTCCCGCCCCAAGCGATCCTGTGTTACTAAAAATGTCCTTGAAATTCCTAAGTCCAATTCCGTATTTTTTCAAAAATCCTTTTCCGTTCGTGCTGCCAAGCTGTGGAATAGTTTGCCCGCTTCCATTCGTGAGAGACCATCCCTTACATCTTTCAAATGTCTTCTGAAAGAGTACTATCTGTCTAATTAATTGTATTAAATTATATAATTATTATATTATATGTATGTATGTATTTATGTATATATATATATATGTGTATATATTTATTTATGTGTAAGTATGTATTTGTATATATATGCTTAATGATGTGTACATTTGAATACCAGGTTAAACACTTAATTACCCCTGCAATTTTAACGTCTTGCACCACTATTTGGGTTGGCTGGAAGAGATCGCTTTTAGAGATAAGTCCGCCCTTGTACACTATGTATAGCTACAATTGTTGTTTTTTTTATTGTACAATAAAGTATTATATATATATCAGGCACAAACGGAATAAAAAGGTCATATCTTTGATTGTGTCGACTTCAAACTTTGATTGATGAAAACCAATAGTTTAAATTGTAAAATATGAATTTATAATATAACATAAATGTTCGGCTTAGAATAAATGATCAGGATAGAAATAATAAAAGTTAGGAATAGAATATAACATATGTAGTGTAATAACAATACAATGACGTTAACAAGAAATGTATTCAACGATTCAATTCAATTAACGATTTAATAATTCAAATACTTATATACAGTATCTTTATATATTGCAATAACAATAAGGTACAAAAATACATGTTCAAACCTATAAGAATAAGCTAGCTAAGTCGGGACATTCCTGCGTCTACTCACTTATTTTGCAATTAAAACGATTTAAGCTACTAATAGGCCAGTCATTAAAGCCTGAAACCCGAAAGAAATTAGTAACTCGCAAACATCTTGAGGGGTCATTAAGGAAGGTGAAATAGCTTACCGTGTGATTTTGCAGCGCTCTGGGGTGCACGGAAAGGGTTGAAAGGGATGAAAAGTGATTTTTGTTAATAACATTGTCAAAAAAATTAGTAACACGCTGCAAACTTAGAATTAGGTTGTTCTCATTGTTTTGTAACGTGTATTAATTTTGCAGCGTTTTGCAATGTACGGAACATTGTTTATTATTAAAAAGCAGTAAAATTTGTTAATAACAAGGGTTAAAAAATTAGTAACACGCTGCAAATTTGGAATTAGGTTGTTTTCATTGTTTTGTAACGTGTATTAATTTTGCAGCGTTTTGCAATGTACGGAACATTGTTTATTATTAAAAAACAGTAAAATTTATTAATAACAAGGGTAAAAAAATTAGTAACACGCTGCAAATTTGGAATTAGGTTGTTTTCGTTGTTTTGTAACGTGTATTAATTTTGCAGCGTTTTGCAATGTACGAAACATTGTTTATCATTAAAAAACAGTAAAATTTGTTAATAACAAGGGTAAAAAAATTAGTAACACGCTGCAAATTTGGAATTAGCTTGTTCTCATTGTTTTGTAACGTGTATTCATTTTGCAGCGTTCTGCAACTAACGGAATATTTTTTATAATTAAAAAACAATGAAATTTGTTAATAACAAGGGTAAAAAAAATAGTAACTCGCTGTAAATTTGTAATTATAGTATAGTAACTATCAAATTTGCAGTGTTTTGTAACAAACGGAACATTGTTTAATAGTTACTATATAAAGAGTTATTTCAGTTAGTAACAATGGTCAAAGAGTCGGCTAAGAGTTGCAATGTAGAGAAAATGTTGCCAACGCTATTTAGAAACACTTGTGGCGGCATATCAAAGCGCCGCACACAAATTAAAAACACGGTCGGTGTCCTTTGTAACGCCGCCAAAGAACGCCGCGTCCCCTGTGCGCCTCCGAGCCAGCGCGGCTCCCTTTGTCGGCGCGGTATTACAAAGGGGAATTACCTTTGCGGCAAAACCAAAAGAGATTTCGGCAACAAGGAATCGATTGATGTCGGAAGAACAACCCATGTTCTTACCAATTCGTAATGTCTATTTATGTTGCAGCGTTTTACAACATACGGAACATTGTTTATAATTAAAAAACAATGAAATTTGTTAATAACAAGGGTGAAGAAAGTAGTAGAACGTTGCTAATTTATAATTAAGTTGTTTTTACCGTTTTGAAATGTCTATTAAATTTGCAAAGTTTTGCAACAAATTGAACATTGTTTATTATTAAAAAGCAATGAATTTTTTTAATAACAGGGGTAAAATAATTAATAATACGCTACAAATTTAGATTCAAGTTGTTTTAATCTTTTTGAAACGGCTATTACATTTGCAGCGCTGGAACAAATGGAACATTGTTTAACACTATATAAACAAATATTTCTGTTAGTGACAATAGTAAAAAATATAACAATTTTTATATGAAATATAAAATTTAATTATGAATTATAATTTTGGATAAAATTACCAAATTATAGAAATGAAATTATAATTATTTACAACAGATAAGTACATCAAAAATTAGTAATTTAAACTAATAAAAAATAAATGTGGTAAGAAATTTAGAATAACTTCTTTGGTGTTTCGCTTGTCATGTTCAGGTCCACCAGGAACAACTGCAATTAAAGAAAATAATATAAGTATAACAAATTTAGCAACACTTTGATAAGATTCAATTTCAATAAGCTGATTTGAAGAATATGAACCTCACGCAAATTATTCGTCCTCTAATAGTCTCCTTCTTTTTATAGTCGTTGGTCCAGACGGGCTGTCGTTTGTAGATAATTCGAACTCGCCTACATTTTCCTCGGGTGAGTTTATTTTGGGTGCTTCAAGCTGATCAAGATCCATTTCATCGGAATTGTTATCAGAAAGAAATACATCTTGCGGCTCTCCAAAGTTATTATCTTCGGCATTTAACAGACTGTTCGTAACTGCGTGTGTTTCATTATCGTCCATGTCATCAAGTTCAATTTCCCTGACGTTAAAGCAAGTTTTACCATGACAAGATAAGCAAAGCAGTGTGCATTTAAGTCCACTTTTACTGCAGCTGCATGCTGCGGTTAAACAACCTTTCTCACATCTACATGAGACAAGTTTCAGGACTTCTGGTGGTGCAGCTTCAAGGGTCGTCAAAGTTGGAGTCAACCTGTGCGATCCTCTCATCCATCCCCATGATGTTGCAGGTAAATCGTTACCTATAACAGAAAAATCAAAAGAAAATGTTTCAGAAATTCATAAAACTTTCACGAAAAATATTAATCAAATTAATGTTCTGTATCAGAGGATTTTTCAACTCACCTAACCATTGCTGAACTTGATGATACACCCGAAAAGAATGTTGACGTGCTGCAGCTTTCGTGGGTGGTAAACTGCAGAGGTTGTACTTGCTCTTGGTTATAGACCGAGCAAATCCTTCGTAGCGCAAGTCATTCAAAGATTTTGGCAACTTTCCTCCGTACATCTTGACTAAGATTTTTTCTCCTGAATCATCAAGGTCGTCTGGCTGCGCATTTGGAACTTTGAAACATTCAGCGGCTTCCCGAATTTGCGAATCTTTCAGGACAAGCGTGGTTAATTTCGTTTTGCCTTGGTTGAAAAGAGCAGAAGTTGTGGCACATCCGCAGAACGCATGACAGGTTAGAATATGTGCAGTTAATTGTTCTTTTGTAAGACTGTTTGAGGAAAAAATGTATGTTGCCGATTTTCCTTTTCCAGGCTTCATAAAATACACATTTTTGTGTCTGTCCTGTGCCACACCAGTTAAAATGACGAGCAAATTGACATCTTCTCCCACAATTATCACCGTCTCATAATTTGCAACAACAACAAATTCACTTTTCCGTCGTTTCTCTGCACACTACATTTTCGTAGCTTTTCAGTTCCTTTTTCTTTCACTACGTTAAACACATCGGTGGACAACAATTTATCACAAACAAAACACACTTCTTCGATCGACATTTTGTCTTCAACTGACCCCTTAGTAATACCGCGCCGACATCAATCGATTCCTTGCTGCCGAAATCTCTTTTGGTTTTGCCGCAAAGGTAATTCCCCTTTGTAATACCGCGCCGACAAAGGGAGCCGCGCTGGCTCGGAGGCGCAAACAGGGGACGCGGCGTTCTTTGGCGGCGTTACAAAGGACACCGACCGTGTTTTTAATTTGTGTGCGGCGCTTTGATATGCCGCCACAAGTGTTTCTAAATAGCGTTGGCAACATTTTCTCTACATTGCAACTCTTAGCCGACTCTTTGACCATTGTTACTGACTGAAATAATTGTTTATATAGTAACTATTAAACAATGTTCCGTTTGTTACAAAACACTGCAAATTTGATAGTTACTATACTATAATTACAAATTTACAGCGAGTTACTATTTTTTTTACCCTTGTTATTAACAAATTTCATTGTTTTTTAATTATAAAAAATATTCCGTTAGTTGCAGAACGCTGCAAAATGAATACACGTTACAAAACAATGAGAACAAGCTAATTCCAAATTTGCAGCGTGTTACTAATTTTTTTACCCTTGTTATTAACAAATTTTACTGTTTTTTAATGATAAACAATGTTTCGTACATTGCAAAACGCTGCAAAATTAATACACGTTACAAAACAACGAAAACAACCTAATTCCAAATTTGCAGCGTGTTACTAATTTTTTTACCCTTGTTATTAATAAATTTTACTGTTTTTTAATAATAAACAATGTTCCGTACTTTACAGAACGCTGCAAAATGAATACATGTTACAAAACAATGAGAACAAGCTAATTCCAAATTTGCAGCGTGTTACTGATTTTTTTACCCTTGTTATTAACAAATTTTACTGTTTTTTAATAATAAACAATGTTCCGTACATTGCAAAACGCTGCAAAATTAATACACGTTACAAAACAATGAAAACAACCTAATTCCAAATTTGCAGCGTGTTACTAATTTTTTAACCCTTGTTATTAACAAATTTTACTGCTTTTTAATAATAAACAATGTTCCGTACATTGCAAAACGCTGCAAAATTAATACACGTTACAAAACAATGAGAACAACCTAATTCTAAGTTTGCAGCGTGTTACTAATTTTTTTGACAATGTTATTAACAAAAATCACTTTTCATCCCTTTCAACCCTTTCCGTACACCCCAGAGCGCTGCAAAATCACACGGTAAGGTATTTCACCTTCCTTAATGACCCCTCAACATTTTAGCGAGTTACTAATTTCTTTCGGGTTTCAGGCTTTAATGACTGGCCTATAATGGAATCTCGTAGTTTAGGCGAGCTTTCCGGTCAAACTTAACTGATTTATTGGAAAGTTGGTTGAAACACTTCAATTGAAAGTTAATAATTTTAATAAATAATTAATTTAAGATTCGCAGTAGACCTGACAGTTATGGTATTTATTTACTAATAGTATAAAATAAAAAATAAATAAATAAATATTTCTTAACATCACACCAATTAGGCTTTTTTTTTTGTTCCCCCTGAGGAAAATGCATTAAGTTGCATACCCCGGCTGTGGCGAGCGGCGGTTATGTGGGGCTCTCCTCCCCAGATGGGGAAGGCCTACCCACTAAAAACCTCAGGGATGGCCTTCCTCAGGCATGTAGGGAGCCCCGGGAACGCCAAGTTACTTCCGGGAATCCCCAGCCTCCGCTCCACGCCGATACATGGGAGCCCTCCTCGGGGGAGGCTACAATACCTCCCCCGATACGATAATTAAGCTCTGTAAGCTTGTGTTATTTGATCTAGGGTAACGGATAGACATACGTATATTTTACATGTATAAATAATTTTGATAGAAATATACAATAACAATCATGACTAACATACAAATGCTCGCATTCATCACGCAAAGATCTGCCCCCGCCGGGACTCGAACCCGGGACCTCAGAAATGGCGACACCTTGGAACCGGTATACGACTGCGGAGGTCGTCAAATTATTTTCTAAATGTGCTATAGCTTTCTAATATTTATTATTAACTTTTATTGGGACATATAATTATATAATTCTCACAATAAGTAGGTACATTCATATAAATAAAGATAATTGCGGTGTCTAACTGCAAATTACGTAAACAAATGAAATGGAATAATCAGAAACAAGTAGGTTGATGAATTATAAGAAACCGCACATGACGTAGGTACACAGCCATTATTACGTGTACAGTATAAATTATTATCTGTTACATAAAACTTGATGTATTCGATGATTAGGTACACAAATAAAGATTTGTTAGAAATATCAATACCATATAGCGTGTATATAACAATAATAGAATTTTTTATATTTATATTACTCACTCAGACTCGCACGTATGTACAGGAAAGACTTTCCATTAACCTTTTATATGAAACTATGATAAAAATATGATTAAAATATATCCATAGCAATATTTTAATATAAAATAAAGATATAGAAAACATAAATATTACATGAGGATGACTGCATGGCTAATATGCCTTTGCCTGAGTCGTAAACATAAAATAAAAGAGGAAGACAAAAGTAAATGTTTATAGTGACGAAGCAAATGAACAGCGCTGGCCAACAAAACCCATAAGGTTCCATTACGCTGTACACCGCGTGTTTAGCGCCGAGGTCGTTGTGAATATTTAATAAAAAGGGTTACATATTTATGTTACTGCCTTTTCGAAGGATATCAAAAAGAAAGTCAGTCTGAGCTATCTTCTTCAGTATTTCATACATTTGCTGCTTAATTAGGAAGAAATGACGTTTCTTTTTTCTATTTGATAAGTAATGAAAACAAATCACGCGGCAGAAAGAGGCAAAATAGTTTCTATAGATTACGATTATGAAGGTGTAGGGTATATCTTGAAAGGTATTAAGTAAAAATGATTCTCATAGGAATAAGTATCAATCGCGTTCGTATTGTTTGAGATGTTCTCACATATTTTCACAAATATGGAGGGGTAGTTTTGAATAATTCGAATCCCAACTAGTCAACGTAAAAAAAACCTCTACCAATAACCATATATATAGTATAACCGTATATAAAGTATGACGACGTGTGGAAACATAAGCAACAGTTATCCAGAGACCGTCTTTTTGTCTTTAGATCCCTTTGCACAAAAAGTTAAAGCAGATGGTGTTTATTTACTGTTCTCTTTGTGTGAAGGCAAACGGAACAAAATACCGTCAAAACAAATCAATCAAAGAAAAAACACGATAAGTTACTTATAAACTTACTAACAATCGTCTAGAGTTTATGTAGAGAAAGTTGTGACTAAATCGCAAGTTATAAGTATAATACGGACATTATTAATAGCTTGCATATTTTATTAAGGTAGACATTATACCGGTAACTTTTGTAACCGTTTAAGACTCACGAAACATAAATTATGTACAATTTATTATAAAGCAAATAATTTCTTCCAGTACTTTTATAATCAGTTCTAATTTCACAGTACCTATGTTGAGCAAAAATATTTCGTTTTATTTGCTGAATAACATTTACAATTTTACTGTAAAAAGCAATCTCGTATTAAATATTTAAGAAAAAAATCATCTTCCTTTCATGTAACTGGGTAATATTTCCGGTATCAAGATAAACAAGCACTTTATTCTGTGATTTGAGATAAATTTGCCTTATTAAGATAAAAATTCAAGACGAAAATCCGGCCGCATTGATCAACATCCCTGATCTAAACTGGCGTTGCTGGCTTTTTAGGCGTGTTATATATTACTGACATTATATATCCACGTAAGTAGACTCCTAAGGGTAATTCTTAGTAGCACTTAGAGATCATCATCATATAGATTTCTGTTACTTATTAGCTCTTATATAACCTAAATAGCTTCTAACCTTTCCAATTTCATACTTATGCCTTAACTAGAGAAACTAATTTTGCCCTCTTAATATAAAAATGAATATATTATACGAGTAGTATTGTCAACAATATCAAACACCTTCTAGAAATAATAATTTATTTATTTAAAGCAATGGAATACTAGCGTGACTTTTAAGACTAGCACTCTTCCCGACTGACTGAATACTGTCGACCAAGAGAACTTTTTTTTTTTTTTTTGAATTACGAATGCGATTTCGAAATCACCGCTGACTATTTAGCCAGCGGTCACGGATTCCTAAACATTCAATTTTTGAAAGACGATCGCAGAGCTGCCAACATAGATAAAGTACGAGTACGAGTAAATGTAAGAGTTCGGTTCCACACAGAATGTAGACGTGCCGGTTACTGCCGGCTTAACCATTATGGTTATTATATATATATATGAATATAGTCGCTGCCGGTTATTGCCGGCTTAACTATTGCGGTTATTATAATAAAAAATTGAAAATTGGTGATTATTAGTCACATCGGTGATTTCGAAGTCGCATTCGTAATTCAAAAATAGGTCTCCAAGTCACATGTAATTATTACATTTTCAAATCAAATGTGCATCTGTGTTCCGCCACGTGGCTCACTGTGCTGCCATCTATTGGATAACGTCACACACAGAAAAGAGACTATAGTCAAATCCGCAATCTATCATCATGGTATAAACTAAAGTATGAGAAGTAAAATTGCATATTTACATTACAATGGCTGCATGTAGTAATTAAGGTTTTAACAATAGGTGTTAATATAACGTAACATTATCTATACTTACTAACATTATAAAATTGATATGTTGTATAAATTCCAAAACTACTGAACCCATTTCGAAAAATTCTTTCACAATAAGGCTTCATTATCCCTTATTAACATATGTTAAAATATATATTTTTTACCGCGGTTAAATAACTATGGCCGCCTAGTCAAACATAAAGGAACGTAAAATGACAACTGAAAAAAAGAAAGCATAATTCAGAAACTTCATAAACACAGTTTCCGTGCTTTTTTTTTTGTGAATTTACTAAAGATCATATTAAAAACCTTACGAATATAGTTTAAGAGTGAAGGTTTGTACTTGCATTTTTGTTTTGTTACGTTTTGTTTTACATAAATGCATTACATCATATTTCTCATTGAGGCCACTTGTTACATATGGTATACTATCAATGTCTACCATTTACAATCTATACTAATATTATAATAATATTATAAAGAAGTAAAGTTTGTGTGTTTGTATATTTGTTAAATTGTAAGGGGTAATCTCAGGATCTACTGAACAGATTTTAAAAATTCTTTCAGCAATAGAAGGCCACGTTATTGCTGAGTGTCATAGGTTATATAAAAAACCGAAAAATAAAAAGGTTTTTACGTGGTAGTCCGTTTTGCAAAGTGAATCGGAGAAAAAAACAGGCAGCGGACGGCGCGCGATGGCTTCGGGTTTAATTCGGATCGCGTTCGTGCTCGCTTCGGGGATTATTAATATTATGCCCAACGAGAGTGGGCACGGGTCAGCTAGTAGTATATACAATAGTAATAGCTAGTCAATACAAGTTAGTTCAGGGTTTTGTCAGAAAACAAAGATTTTTGATTGTATTCTAAGATAATTATTTTGTTAATAATGAGACCCTCATTTAAAATCCATATTATAACATTTTAGATAACTTCATGTATATTGTTTTTACAATTCACGTAGTACTTTGTAAAGTAATTTTAAAATATTTCCAATAAATTACAAGGCTATCTGAATAAAATCTGAATCTCTGATCTGAATAAAATGTAGCAATTATGTTATATATTTATACAGATGTTTGAACACCTTGAAATTATGTGCCATGACAGTTTATCGATTACTAGCGCCTGTCAGAAGCGACGCAGCTGGAAATACACGGTTTAAGAACAATTAGCCATTGTTCTTAGTATACGGTCAATCTGCTAGATTAATGCATGGACTCGACGATATATTCCTTACACCATATTCACATTAATTTTCATCCAAATCGGTTCAGTAGTTTTTGTGTATATTCGTTGCAAACGAACAAAAATATAAATCCTTCCTTTTTTATTGTTATAAATTGACAACAGAGTTATATTAATAAAAAAGGAACTATTTCGGTTTATTAAATGTAGGACTATCGAGACAACACTATCCAGATTTTATTTTCAACTAAGTTGATAAATAATCAGAGTCGCTTTATTATATGTGGATACAGTCTACAACATATGTTGTTCTTGTGAGATTCCCAGCATATCTACAACATCTCCAAACACAGACTGTATGTAACATCTGACAATAGATGAAGTCACAGTACCAGTATTTTCAATGCCATATCTTACCCTTTAAATCGGAACACAGCAATTAATAAACACTGTCTGCTAGCAATTTATAATCACAGCAATTAATAAGCATTTAGCCAGAAATTAGTAAAACAAAGGTACCCAAGCAGAGGAGCTTGGTATATTCTTCATACTATTGACTTAAAAAATGAGTGTTACCCATTACAATTGAGGACTTATGACTGATTCCTATGTTCAAAAACGATCGCTTTAGCTCCAGCCCGTAACATTGCTCATGAAACAGGAACTACATCAGCGATTTATCACTTTGAACTGTCAAAATACAAGTGACACACTTCAAGACAAAGCGGTACGATAAACGTTTAATTGTTTCGTTGTTCATATTACGGAGGCAGGCACATGACATGGCATTTTGGCACATATTCCATGGAATTAAAGTCAAAACTTAACTGTTCGTAAGCAAACCGAATCCCTAGTAATATTATAAATGTGAATGTTTGTAAGTATGGACGGACGTCTGTTACTCTGCTGAATGGATTTTAATGAAATTACAAATAATATGTCTTATATGCCAGAATGAAACATAGACTTGAATTTATAAAGATATTTTATGAATAGTCCAAAATATGAGCATAAGTGTTCTGCGCAGACAAAGTCGCGGGCACCAGCAAGTATAAATAAATATGAGCCTGTCATTAGACCCCATGTCTGGTCATGCTATTGTTAATAAATATCTCACTGCAACGATAGTATAAAACGATAATTGACAAACTAGTTTCGATCGTAACTGCATACACCAACCTTGACCAAGTCTACAGAACGTGGGACGTCAGGAAACGTGCGCGTGTGACGAAAAAGCCGCCCGCGCCGGTGGGTGTAGACTAATGATGGAAGAAACGTATCTTTGTTAAGATTGGATCATTTGTATCTGGATCAGTACAAAGATTTGAATCAGTAAAGTGCTTCAATTGTATCAGTGACTCTGAGTCAATCGTGTAAGCGTCGCGTATTGAATGAAACTGAGATGCAATTAAGCGACGTGATCCGAAGCGCTCCGAATCTGGAAGCTGATTCTCATGCAAACGAATTTTTTCCATATTAAAATTCGTATACGAATTTCCCCGCTCTACTGAAAAGTTCGAATGTTTCGTTTATCTCGTATTCTGAGCACCCATAGAACAATTACTATTCGAAATAGTAAGTACGTCAGGTATAGATTAAATAATAAATTACGTCATTATTAAGCGTTTATAAAAACGCTGTTACTGCTTCATCTACAAATAAATTTTATTCGTAAATATTACTTTTAAAAATATGTTATTTTATTAATATGACACTTGAATTTTAAAACTCTCGAGTTTTTTAGTAAACAACTTTAAAACGAGAAATTAAAAATGATTTATTTCCGATATTTTCTACTATACATATATTTTGATTTTTGCCTACCTTTGTTTTTAAGTCAATGCGTGATCGCTGTTGAATCATTGGCTCATTCATTTGGATGAGTTCTCATGTGAGGTTCTTATTTAATCGAAAATGTTTAATAAACTCTGCATTGCGCAAATCAAATAGATCTACATTTGCTGAACCGCTTCGTCGCGGCGCTTCTGTATTCGCTGCCTCTAACTCTTGAACTAAATTACCAATAAAATCTACAATAAATTCGTCCATTTCTTATATAAGGTGAAATCAACACAAACAAAAAGTATATCCAATCAAACTTTGATTTAAATTCGTATACGAATGTCCACTTCTTCACTGGTCCGTATCACTCGTTTTGTTCGAATGACGTTCATGCGAACTAGTTCGATTGTGAATTTCTGAGAATAGACAAACTGTGTTACATTCGAAAAAAATTCGAACTTCGAACTTTTTTACGAATGTGAACTTTTTTCTATTGCATGAGAATCGTGCCCCTGAACTATTTACTTATATCAATCGTGCGATCGCCGCGTGCCGATTGAAAAGATGCAATTGAGCAAATGATTCATTTTAGCGCTGTTAGAGATTTGAATCAGTGAATCACTTGGAAGAAACGACTCACTGAGTCGTTTCTGTGAAGATTGACACATCTCTAGTGTAGACCAGTTTCGAGGTCCCTTGACATTGCCTAGTTACTTATTGTGGTGTTAAACGTGTCTGTAATTACCATTAATGTTGCAAATGTCAGGTTCAAGGTTGACCATGTAATTGGTTAATTAAACTTCGATAAACAAATTGGACACATTCGCGCCCTTGGGGAAATGTCTGATGTTTTTGTTAATTTTTATTAAAATGTTAACAAAAAATGAAAAGTATAGTCAGACGTCATTTTTAGTATAAGGCAGTCTACATAAGCCCCTCGACTACATAAGCCCTTTGAGACAAGAGTTAAGGTCACGGCTAACGCCCATAGATTTATTTGCAAGAAGTAATCACTTGAAATAGCTAACCTAGAAGTATTAATAAGTGTATATAGTGTTGTTTAGAAAACATATTTTTTACTGGTTGTTAACCACCATAAAAGTGAAGTATACTTGAACAATGTCTGCGGGTAAATACAAAGTCTCAAGGGTTATAAATTACTATGGATACGGAATGTACAAAAATAACATTTGCTTTACATACAGAATAATATTTCGGACGAAAAAAGTCTGGAAAAAACTATGAAAAGTTTAGAACCGCGTTGAGGAAGTTGTTCCCCTACAGTCACAAAACCCCCCTTTTTTTTCGAGGGGAAATGCTCCTTATCCACCGTGACACCGCGCTGGCAATGCGCGGCCATGTGTGGGGCTCTCCGATTTGAGAAGACCGGCCCACCCACTAAAATCCCCCGGAGTCTTCCAAGCTCATATCGGGAGCGAGGCGGGTTGCGCTTTCGCGATTCTACCGCCACACGCCCACGGGCTAGCTCGACCCAGTTGGTCGAGACATCGCAGTCACATTAACCCTTAAGAAACTGTTCACAAAAATAAAATATATTTTCCATCCACTATACTAAGTACCTATGTATACTGCAATGCACTATTGTCTTTTATTGGTCCCTCTAACAAGAGCAACGAACAGCCATCTTGAAGTTTCATTTCTGTTTCATTCTTTTTGTATTTTTAATGGTTTTTTTTTGTATTTCTAATATTTTTTTTTGTGTTTTTAATGGTTTCAGATTTTATATCTTTAATAGTTACTTTAGATTTATTCACTCTTTTGTTTGCGTTTTCACTCTAATAGACTACACTCTACATTATATGTTCTGATAAAATGTTGTAAGTAAGTGTTTTTAACAGCCTATAAAAGGTCACTTCAAAGCTTTCTCAGCTCAATTTTTATTACGCAGCACTAAACTCGCAACATGAAACCCGGTAAACGGTTTAACATCCAGAATGTATACATGAGAGCGTATTGGAATTTTCTCTGCTCTCAATACGCCATTGTTCATTGGCGCTTGTTGTGGAATAGCTCGCATTGGAGTGCTCTTTGAATAGCAATGTAACAAAGAGATGGTAATAATATGTGATTACAGAATGCAGGGCGTCAAAATGTTGATGTTTAATATACACACATAAAAAATATAAGCAACATGCTTGATGTTGCATCAGCAGTTATAGAATTTGCTAAAATTTAATTAGCAGCGATTGCCGCAGTATACTATTAACAACCTCATAGAATAGCATGAATAATCGATGCTGACAAATTTTAAACAACAGAGAGGATTACACTTTGTATTTATTTCAGAATTCTTTAATAATATATACATTTTGGTTAATTTTGTTTTAAAAAGTTTAGTTTTTTACACTGAGCAGGTACACTTTCATTTATATTTTGTGTATTAATCGTTAATTGTAAACTGGTAAACAAAACAAAAACAAGACAACAGAAAAAGAGATTTTTTATACGGGAAAACAATAATAATTGTCTTATATATTTGTACAAAATGTAACATTAAGTATGTGGCTTAGACTTTTGATGTGTGTAGTTTTTATCGTTAGCCGCAGATGGTAGTTGGCAGGCTCATGAAGTGCTGTATCGCGACATTGATTTTGAAGACGCGAAAAATTTGGAGTGTCCTCAGCCTTGTTGGCGAATTCAGTCAGGCATCACCGCTAATGGGTGACCCCTTATTTAAGCAATCCATAAGCGATTCGGGTCTTAGACGTCAGCGCAACCTAAGTGCTGCTAAAGGCTCGAATACTTGAGTGTATTTGTATAGTTGAGAGCGGCATAATAAAAATCAAATTTGCGTCGAAATTATAACATTTTTTACTATTCATTGCGTGGTCTGCAACGAGGCCTCCCTCCCACGTTTTTGGATTTCTACAGGTCGAATATACGTAAAAGTGACATTATCATTTCTTATTTTACATGTTTTGCGGCTAATTAATATTAACCCAAAAGAAGGTAAAACATTAACAATCTACCTATTAAAACATGACAATGTCGTGCAGTCTAAACACGAATTTTGAAATTATTAACGCCAAACTTTATGCCGATTAAACCTATGGGAATTAACTGGATCGCATCGCACGCGATCAACACATCAGAAGATAATATTGCCAATTGACAAACAACTAAAGAGGTTGGTTAACAACAAAATGATAACATTTTGACGTCACGCGCGAAGCGGGCTTCGATATTCAAATATTTACAGAACAATTGTGACGACCCGTTTGTTGTCGTATGTAGTACCAACATGCAGAAATAACAAGCAGTAATGCATTGAAGTTCTGTGTGACACATTCAGGGCAATATTCAAATAGTTATAATGCTGAAGGCCGGCTTTTCACTACATTTTATTTTCACATCCTAAGATATTATCACATATAAGTATAAAATACTATTAATATTAACCTTACACTATGGAATATATCGTTTAGCCAGTTCGACTGTGGACACCGCCCACCGCCAATATAAATATAATATCCAACAGTGTAAGCGTCAGAGGGATTACTGAAGCGAAACTCTATACCAGAGTCGTCGCTAAGGGACCTTCATCATACCTATTTCTACCGCAAAATAGCAATTTTCTTATTGCTGTTTCGGCGTGAACGGTAAATTATACAGCGAAGTTACTATCTACTATGACTCACTACTATAAAATAAGGTAATGTACATGTGGATTTCACAAGGACTGTAACTGGTAATATTTGAAAATATCAAAATAGCCCACCACTTAATAGAATCTTTCGTCATTCGTTATCAACTTTTTGTTTATTCTCGCGATGTCGGGGTTGCGTAAAATCGAATTGTAAGTTGACAAGAACCAATTTGTAACGAAAAAAATGATGAAGGTAGTAGGAAAAACAAGAGGTAGGTAGATAGTATCGCACTAAAACGACAAAACGTAGGTGTTCAAAATCGGGTGATTTGTGTAATTTCATTTAATTGAATTGTGATAAGTTAATGTAAGGCTATCTTTTTCCGTCCCATATTTTCTTTATGATCTGTTTCACTCACTAATAGTCTTGTGAAACGTTATACGGGGCAAATCGGGGACAGCTATTAAACGTCGCGTAATATGGAACTGCGGCTTCTACAGTAAAACATCATTGTATATAAATAGCTTACAAACTACAATAATTGTAATATTAAATTAATTATAAATATGCCAGTTGGTAGGGAACTACCTAGACGAACAACCTCTTCAAAATTATCTGAAATACTGAAGGAAAGTCAGTTCAAGTTCAAAATATTAATAAAAGTTGAGGAAGCCAGGCGTATATTTGGTTCGTGCTAAGTGCAAAACTGTGTTCTCGGAAAAAGGCATGAATTATGTATGTACATGTGTATATATATATACATAATTGACGCGTAAATTAATTAGGAGACGTTGAAAATGCAAGTGACCGAAGTCTTTTCCATAGCCCGTTTCACATTACAATTAAAATCTTCTCAATTTAAATTAATTTCAATTAATTATTAAATATCGATAGAAACCCTAACTTTAAAATTAGATAGTATGTGACTCTTTGTTACTTGGGCGAACGCACGCTACTTTTTAAATATTTATTAATTTTTTTTTTTATATTCCACGATGGTGGCAAACAGGAATACGGCCCGCATGACGGCAAGCCGTTACCGCACTTGCAACACTAGGGGTCTCACTCGCGCATTGCCCACCCTTTAAAAACCTATTTTGAAGAAAAGAGAAGGTAATTCTTGTAAACAACATGTGTACTTTAATAATATGAGACTCAATGGAAGTAGCAAATGGGTCCCATTGTTAAATAATTTTTTAAAACTGGGATTTAAAACTTGGTTCGAACGAAAATAAATTTAACGTCAGTCTATAAACCACTACGAGTTGATCACTGAAAAATATTTCCGGATGTACGGATGTAATTCTGAAATTCTTAAAAACACAATCGCTCAATGCGGAATCAAGCTCTCTCTTTTTAGGGTTTCGTAGCCAAATGGCAAAAACGGAACCCTTATAGATTCGTCATGTCTGTCTGTCCGTCTATCCGTCCGTATGTCACAGCCATTTTCTTCCGAAACTATAAGAGCTATACTGTTGAAATTTGATAGGTAGATGTATTCTGCATTAAGATTTTGATGCAAAAAAAAAATATTGGGGGCTCCCTATACTTAGAACTGAAAGTCAAAAAATTTTTTACATCAAACACATACGTGTGGGGTATATATGGATAGGTCTTTAAAAATGATATCGAGGTTTCTAAAATATTTTTTTTCTAAACTGAATAGTTTGCGTGACAGACGCTTCCAAAGTGAAAAAAAAGTTGATCCCCCCCTCTAACTTCTACAATAAGAAAATGAAAAATCTAAAAAAAAAACATATGATGTACATTACTATAAAAACTACCAACGAAAATTGTTTTGAACAAGATCTAGTGAATAGTTTATTTTTAATACATCGTGAATCGTAAACCGCTTCCTTTAATTTCATAAATCAATGGTACGGAACCCTTTGTGCGTGAGTCCGACACGCTCATGGCCAGTTTTTTTTAAGTGGTCAATGTCAAGGCTACGGCGTTACCCGACGCTCTTTAACTGCAAAACTCATAAAATATTCATTTCTTTTTTACACACCTTTAAAGACACTTACTGACGTCGAATATAAACTGACTCTATAAAATGGTAAGTACGTGATACTCGTTCACACAGTAACTAAAGTCTGATTATTAATTCACTGGAGTAAACTGACAGATGCTAATGTCACATTGTAAAATTATGCTGCCATATTTATCGTACTAGTGAGGTGACCTGCAAATATAATTGAATAAATTGAAGAAATCGATAAGGACTTCACCCTTTGTTGTTATTCAGATCACTCACACAAAGTCAGTAACAACGTTTATTAAAAAAAAGTACTCAATTAATTATAATATAGGTACATGAATTCTATCAGATACAAAAAATGAAATTCAATCACTTGCTATCACAAAATTGGATTAAGATTTCTTAATAAAGTAAATAAAATGAGTAATGTGATTTGAGGACGGAATGAAATCGAATGAATGAGTTTGATTTCAATATTCTAGTCACAACACTATTTTCTGTTCATCATAAAGTGGTAACACCGTAAACGTCAGTTTACTCCAGTGAATTAATGATTAGACAATATGGCCGTTTTCACCAACTTTGTCTTAGCTTAGGCGACTCCTAAGAGACATGTTGTCTCACTCTTTTCAGTTAATACAAAAAGTGACAGCATGTCACTTAGGAGTCGCCTAAGCTAAGACAAGGTTGGTGAAAACGGCCATTATTCATTTATATGATTTAGATTTTTCTGAACTATTAAAAATGTCTGGCGAACTGTTGCAACAGTTTCCATAATCAGACATACGAAGCTAAAGCAAACATTACAAAGCAACAATTTACGTTGAGTAAGAGACAACGTACAGACACAATATTACAAAATAGTGAGCTATAATTACTCCCGCAGTACGTAACGAAATTGCAGGTAATTATATATCTACAAACTAATTACTTGAAATTGGAGACAATACACCGGCTACAAATTCTGGCTACAATGCTAATGTACTATGTCAATACCGCTTCAAATTCAATTTTCTACTATCATTTATATTTTTTATGGCTAATTGCTTGTTAGACGAAAAAGTCATTTCAGCTTCACCTTGACAATTGGTTTGGATAAGGCGAGAAATGTTGAGTCTTTAACTAGGTATGTTGGTGACCTTAGTTGCTGTCAGTCAAGCAGCACCACTAAGATGTCCCCGTGACCGAGGAGTCATCAGGAACTTCTCTCTTATCTACTACTTACCCTACTTGGTAATAGCCAATACCAAGTAAGTATCAAGCGTTTTACTTTTTTACCAGTCAGCTTAACAAAATAACGAACGCTTTAAAATCAAAGTGATTTTTATTCATCATAAGCCTTTTCAGGCACTTATCGATGACAAACAAATATAAAATTAAGAGGGTATAAAGAGCTTACGAGCTCGATGATAACCTTCCACGTGCTAAATTTCTACAGATATAAATAGAAACTAAACTAATTAATAATATATATTTGAAGGCACACAATGTTTTCAAAAAATGTCAATCAATAAAGTATTATAGGAGTTATTTTTGATTTAAGTATTTTTTATTCAGATTAAATAACGAAATTGCGAAGTTCACGAGCAATCAACATTTGTATTGTAAGGTTAAAATAAATTGCAATATAAATTGATTATATAAATTGTCAATAATTAGATATAGAATCACAATTTCATAAATAAAGGCCTATTATTATGTGAAATAGTCCTTAATATCTAGGTACTATATAAAAATAAGTCGGGTTTTCCTTCCTGACGCTAAACTCCAGAACACACGAACCGATTTCCACGGTTTTGCATTCGTTGGAAAGGTCTCGGGCTCCGTGAGATTTATTATAAATTTAGGAAAACATTCCTTATCTATTAAATAAGTAGGAATAAAAAACTGCCACTTTACAAATCTTTTTGACAGGACGAAGTCTGTCGGGTCCGCTAGTTTTTTTATAAAATTACTTAACATTGTAATTACGTAACAAAAATAAAATGATCCATGAATCCAGTGAACTAAATTATGAGCACGTATCCACAAAATCTGTCACATTAAAACTATTTATCTTTTTGACTCTAATTCCGTTTACTTAAGACACGAATTAGCTTGTGAAGTTTCGTGCAAATAGTGCAATTGACCATGTACCATAAAACCGGTCACACGTAGTTTTGAGCCGTTTTGTTATTATTAGAAAAGCGTTATTGGCACGAGGCAAATAAAGCGAGCGATCTGGGTCATTATTATTAGAGCAGTAAATATTACAAATAGGTAAACGATAAACTGATAATTATCAGATAACTATGCACTGCATTAAACATTAAAACTTCATTGAATAAATAACAATACGACATATACAACAAAAGTTTATGTGAAGAATATTTAAAATAATTATTAAAAGCACTTTAAAATAAAACAATTTACTTTCCACTTCACTTTTTACAAAAGGGATTAAAAAATTCTTTGGAGACCTTCATCTCTTAAAAAATGTATTTGTAACATTTGTTTATTTGTTACAATTTTCCTATTTTAATAATATATCTAACAATAGATTATAACAACTTTACACTATAAGAACATATAATCGCTCTCAATCATCCTCTATTTAAATCTCCTTTTAGTTGCCTAAGATGGACCAGGGAAGTGTTAGTGTTGCCTGGAAGAGATTACTATTTAGCAATAAGGCCGACTATTCTACATTTGCTATTTGTGGTTTTCTTTTTTTTGTCTATGTTCATGTTTTTGGTGTACAATAAAGAGTTATGTTATATTATGTTAAGAGTTATGGTATATCAGCCGTATCTTCCGGGGAGACTATGCTATCCCCGGAAGATACGGCTGATATGTAAAAACCCTACTTCGGTGACCTATTGCTGCTGTTCGGGCATGTTGAATTGTAGATGTAATTTCAGTAAACTTCCTTAGTCGATTCTCGCAACTTCCGCAAGAAGAAAGGGAGCAGTAATATTAATATTTTGATCCATAGTAAAACCGACAATATTTTTTTTAGATGGGACAAATGCAGATGCCGCAGATGGCTGTATATACCTGGAGTGTATTTGTGGAAAGCACGAAGGTTCTGCGCCTTGGCTGCTAATGGATCCGGCGCGGTCAAAGCAAAATAAGCGCGCGTCTACTGGCTCCGACGCTCAAGATCGTCGACTCGGGTGAGGGGTGAGAACCAGCCCCGTACATGTATGTAACAAGGTGTATGTTTGACGGGGTTGGTGTAGCCCGGATCTTTGGGCGGATCAGTTAGTATTATCCTTGAATGGCACAGACAAGAAGAAAATATTTATTTAAAAAAAGTTATTACTATACTTAATATTTATACTAATACTTCACTGCAGAACAGATGCTCAACCTATATCAAGCCCAAGTTCGATCCTGCATGGAGTACTGCTGCCATCTTTGGGACGGTTCTGCCCGCTATCAGTTGGCTGCCTTGGACTCAGTAGAAGGGCGAGCTAGAAAACTTATCGACGACGAAATACTTATAAACTCACGTCTTCAGAGTCTAGAACACCGTCGAAGAGTTGCTTGCCTTTCGGTTTTCTATAGGTTGCATTTCGGAGAGTGTGCGTTGGAATTACATGAATTAATTCCACCCGCTCCTTTCCACCACCAGTCAACCAGACGTAGGCTTAACTACCATCCTTACGTGGTGGACTATCCTCTTACACGTACAAAACGGTTCCAGTCTTCGTTTTTAATACGAACAGCTAAGATGTGGAACTCTTTGCCGACGTCTGTGTTCCCGGAACAATATAATCTTACGGTCTTCAAGTCACGAGTGAATAGGCATTTGCTAGGTAAGCGTGTTCCATCCTAGTCCTCATCGTCACTTACCATCAGGTGAGATTGTGGACAAACGCAAACCTATTTTAAATAAAAAAATATATATATATTATTAACTGCAACCGTAATGAGGCTTAGCCGTAATTGGCGTAATACAACTCCTCTCCGTAAACGGGGATTTATTATCAAATAGGATTAGTCACTTCAATGGAACATACCCACTATATTTAGTAACGCATTGATAAATCCGCTGCGGGTACGTCACTCGCTTGCAGATAGATACATTTCGAGCGGGGCAAACCGGCTATTTGCAGGCTTGCGCAGTTTCCTCTATATTACTATTTTTAACTATCTGTTATTTATTAAGTATCCTCGCGACATCACATTTCATATCGGAATGCCATAACAGATCGATATTTTTTTATAGTAATATTGACCATCTCCGTAGTCGAGTGGTTGGTATACCGGTTTCAAGGTATCGCCTGAGGTCCGGGGTTCGAATCCCGGTGAAGGCAGATGTTTGCGTGATTAATATTGAAGATGAATATTGAAGTCATTTTCCAAATTGACGACTCTGTATCTATTTAATACAGGAAAAAAAACAGCCCTTGCTGAGTTTCTTGCCGGTTCTTCACAGTACAAGGTCTCCCGCCGTAGATTTGCGAACCGATGGCGTAGCTTTTCGACTTTCACAAGTGCTTGTACAGCTCAGACTGAATAAATGATTTTGAATTTGAATTTGAATGTGAGCATTTGTACCTTAGTTGTGATTGTTATTATATATTTCAAATCACAAATGTTTATATATGTATAGTATATATAAGATATGTATCTCTATCCGTTACCCTAGATCCCATAACATCCCATAAGACAAGCCTTAGAGAACTTACTTTGGGTAAGTGTAAGAAATATAAAAAAAAAATTAATCATACTATCTCCATACCCGAATTACATCAGAATCGGTTAAGCCGTTTTAGTTGGGTTTTCTAGATAACTGCAACGAGTTTAAATTTCAAAACAATTATTTGGCTTCTCCATATTAATTAAGTAAAATGTCACCTTTACGAATCGACTCAACGTCTGTTATTTTACCTCCCACTCAGTGGAACAAATTATTGTAACAATAACAGTTCATGTCATTCATATAATAATAATTTTGTGTCTATTGATCTGTTTATGGAAAATATTGCTACGGTTCGGAGCAGCATTTGTGCATTTAGATTATCCATGACTCATAGCAATTCATTCAGTTTGTTGTTTGTATTTGACGATACTATGTTGTAGCTTAAAATACGTATACTAATAAATTCTACGCTTTTCTTATAATATGTTCTAATAATTAAGTAGTAACTTCACTCATCCGACCTCGACTCGGCCCAGCACACGCTGGCGGAGTGCCCCGCGTGGGCCTCCGAGCGCCGAGTCTTGGTTGCAGAGATCGGGCGAGATCTGTCTCCGCCGGCATTGATTGCGGCAATGCTGGCGGACGAGGGAGGTTGGAGGGCTGTGGCCTCCTTCTGTGAAGCAGTGATGCTCCAGAAGGAGGCTGCCGAGCGGGGTCGGGAGATGGCCGATCCCGCTCGAAGAAGGCGGCGCCGGGCTCGGTAGCACAGCTGCGGCGCCGCCGCGGGTCCGGGATGGACCACGCCCCTTCCGTGGCCGGGGGGCGTCGTCGGTGGAGGAGACCGGGGGAGGTAGTGCAGCCTCCCCCGAGGAGGGCTCCCCTGTATCGACGGGGAAGCGGAGGCTGGGGGTTCCCGGAAGTAGCTTGGTGTTCCCGGGGGCTCCCTACATGCCTGTGGAAGGCCATCCCTGAGGTTTTTAGTGGGTAGGCCTCCCCCTTCTGGGAAGGAGAGCCCCACATAACCGCCGGTTCGCCACAGCCGGGGTATGCAACTTAATGCATTTTCCTCAGAGGAACAAAAAAAAAAAGTTGTAACTTCACTGGTGAATGATAAGATATTTTATGTATAGTCTTTAAGTAAAATGTAAACTGTTTCCCGTATATATATATTAATAAATACTTTATCAGATAGTACCTATATTATTATGGCGACCCTAAGGGGATACAAAATGATCAAAGTGCATGTTCATGAGAAACATTTCTTCACGTGCATGACAAGTTACGCGTTTGAAGCAAAAGTATGTTTTAGGGTCGCTCTGCAGCGTATTAAATGAAAATGAAAGCAGGTACTTGTAAATATTTATCATTTTCTCAAGCCTGGTTATCGTCATGAACGCATATGCTGGTAAAAAATTGTATACATTTAAAAAGACACTTCAGAACATTCACACGTGTTACAGCGTTATAAAAACAATGATATTGAAAACATTGAATTTAAACTTGGACTCTTATACAAGTTTCACAGATTGAATTATCATTGTTGATGTGACAGGACGACTTAGGCCATCATCTCATCTGATATTAAATGACAATAAGGTCGATTTCTCAACAACTGAGAAATTAACAGACTCATTACAATTTTTAGTAATTTCGAAACACAAGCTGATATTATGGTGATAAACTTAAGATAAATAAGACGATAGTAGACAGCTGGGCTTAGAAGTCCTACCACCAACCAAACAGGAGAAAAACATCTGCCCTAATCCTGAGCACCCGATCTACACCCGGTACATACAACCACAATAGCAGGGAATCGTAAAAAAATTGTAGTACAATCATAAATCAAAATCTTCAATTAAAGCCAAAACGTCACGTCACGTCAGGGTGTCCAAAACGTCATAGGTAAACTACGATGGTGACACCTGTCAAACCAGGCTTTTCTTATTGTGACGACTTTAACAACGATTATGGTCAACTCCAGCATTGAAAGAACAATAAAAACGTTCTGTACATTGCACATAATTAGATAGCTAAACATTTTCGTTCACAAGCGTTTCACTTCTGATGGTAACTTATGCATTATACAAGTAGTGAGAAACAAACACAGTAGTTATTAATAGAAATGAATACAAGATTAACTACATAAATAATTAACATAAAACGGTAATGACATATAATCAAATGTAAATAAAGTTGAATCAACAGGTATGAAAAGTTCATTGGTCCAAACAATTCACGAGCTTACCTACTGATAAGACACATACATATTCAAATAGATTCCAGTTTGGGAATACCAACAAAAATATCGAAGGTAGAGGTAAGGTCAGCCAGAAAATTTTGTTGTTGACAAATCTTCACGAAAACACATACCTATAACCCCTACGATCATCCTAGTCACTGCCAGTTTGTTAATGCAACAGAATCGATATAATTTTATGAAGCAAAACTGAATTTCATTTAGGATGGTACACATTTTTTATACTAATTGTTAATAGCGTTGCAATTTACTAGGTATCGAAAGGGTCAATGATAATTTCAGGTAGTTTCGCTAGTCATCACATCACAGCGAGTCATAACCGCCTTGGCCTTATTAATATCAATAGTGTTTCCACAAACCTGTTTTTTTTGTTTGACAACAACTGATATCGATCGTGAAGAATACAGCTACAGCGACAACACGTGCTTATTTTAATGAAAAATGTATACAAATAGAAACGAATTATATGCTTAGTATGTAAATAATAAAAAACTTACGCTTTTATAACTGCAAACGTTGCACCAACCGTGAGGCCTAGATTAAAGACTCCCATCCATAGTAAAGACATCGCGGCGAGCTCGAGTTAGAGCTTTGCTACCAAGAAACAAGTCCTGAGGTCAATGCACTGAGCTGTCAAAGTCAATATCGCATCCCGTGGTAGCACAAGCAACGAAATTTTTCCCGAACTAAAGAAAACGAATACGAGCGCGGATATAAGTTCAAATATCGAATTTCGAACTGAAATACTGAATAATAAATAAAAAGTTCCAAATTTTAAAAATTGGATATGTCAGATACACTTTTTAATCGGATAACTTTGTATGCACTGAAGATTAGTCACAGACTGTCGTAATTATTGAGCGAATAATTCGAATAGCACATATCTAGATAGTACGAAAGTTAGGAAACGAATGACGGCCGATGCTGGTGTTTCGTAGTCTATACGCTTAACCGGAGGGTTCCCCCGCCACAACCACGCTTGTAAAACGGTTTTTTTTTTCTGGCTGTATGATGCAATACTGCTGCAATCGGGAATCAGCCCTCTGGAGGGCTGGATTTTTTTTTATTATAGTAAATTAGATTTATAAGCGAAGTTATATTAAAAGATTATACAAAAATGAAAAAAAATGGGTAGAAATTATGTGGAGAGATAAAAATCCTCATAGGTAATTATAAAAATTAAATTAATATGGTCATATACATAGAAAAGTTATAAATGACAGTATTAAATACTCAATAACTGATAGAGAAATTTATTAAGAAATATTAGTAAATAATTCAGTACCTAACAATGTAAGGAATACCGTTAATCTTCCATTTTCTATTTTATTGTTGCTCTAAAATTGGCTAGATACGACTTTTATTTCATTTTTATAAGTCGTTAAGTTTGAAGCTTACTAAGATTGGTAGTTGCTTGGGAATTTACAACTAAGATATCCTTGTACCTACTGACTTCGGTAAAATTTTGAATCAGAATAGAATCAGTGGTTTTTTTATTGGTGGTACTTTATGTGTTTTTACAATGAAATACAATGATGTTGCTGTGTCACGCGTTCATTGTTCTCGTAAAGCCTTAGTAAACCAGCTATGTCAACCATGTGACAAGCAATTAAATGAAAAAAGTATGTTTCAACGTTAAATTAAATGAATCCCATGTTATAACTAAGCACAATAGCTGACTGTGTATATTTTATCTAATTGTTACTTTATCTAACAGTATTACACTAATAAATCAAAATCCGACCAGTACTACCAGATCTCACGCCGAACTTCCAAACTCGCACACTTTACCTCTTTTAACATATAGTACATTTTATGATAAATGTCAGATTACCTAAGTAAAATTAAATTAGTTTTAACCTTGATTAAGTATAGAAATTATATTAATTTAGTCACCATATAACCTTAACCTCATCCTGTCATCCAACAAACGACGCTTTTTCGCTCAACTCCAATCCACACTGGGCCATCGTGATTGGACATGGCTCACAACCCTTCTAGTTGGAGGAGACCAGCATCCATTCATTCATTATCATCATTTTGGGCACAGAATTTTCGTTTTTTCATTTTTATTAAATAAATAACTAAAGTAACTGTACAGTAAAAAATAAAGATTATAATTTAAAGCACAAACCCAAGCTGCCAGCTCCGAACTTAAAATTAATATGAGGAATAAGTAATCGTTACATTTAAGAAATATTTATAAATACATGTAAAAGGTATTTATTTACAAGGGAACATACAAAACTGGCGTGCGCAGCTCGAACTACGGATCTGCGCGCGCCAGCGGGCTGTCAGTGCCGTACTCCCGCACCTCGAAGCTTGGCTCCACGGGAAGGAGGAGATCACCTACCGACTGACTCAGATACTCACCGGGCACGGCTGCTTCGGTGAGTATCTGTGTCAAGTAGGACGAGAGGGATCGACACATTGCCACCACTGCGCTTCCGACCTCGACTTGGCCCAGCACACGCTGGCGGAGTGCCCC
Source organism: Scirpophaga incertulas (assembly GCA_036419045.1). NCBI lineage: Eukaryota > Metazoa > Arthropoda > Insecta > Lepidoptera > Crambidae > Scirpophaga > Scirpophaga incertulas. The sequence goes on along the minus strand of CM071646.1, from coordinate 8,104,155 downwards.
GCGTGGGCCTCCGAGCGCCGAGTCTTGGTCGCAGAGATCGGGCGAGATCTGTCTCCGCCGGCATTGGTTGCGGCAATGCTGGCGGACGAGGGAGGTTGGAGGGCTGTGGCCTCCTTCTGTGAAGCAGTGATGCTCCAGAAGGAGGCCGCCGAGCGGGATCGGAAGATGGCCGATCCCGCTCGAAGGAGGCAGCGCCGGGCTCGGAAGTAGCTTGGTGTTCCCGGGGGCTCCCTACATGCCCGAGGAAGGCCATCCCTGAGGTTTTTAGTGGGTAGGCCTCCCCCTTCTGGGAGGAGAGCCCCACATAACCGCCGGCTCGCCACAGCCGGGGTATGCAATTTAATACATTTTCCTCAGGGGGAACAAAAAAAAAAAGGGAACATACAAAAAATAATTAACGTATTTATTCTATTACTTTCTATATGCCTAATTGGAATAGACGTCTGCAATCGAACGCATGCTATAGAACAGAAACTTCAATTCATACCAAGCGACACGAACGATTAAGTAACGGTCAATCACTTACTTATCAAAATGTAAACCATTTGTAACGTAAGCATTAATCGGTTGGGTTTATTTTGAGATGATAACAGTTTATTAATAAAACACAAGGTTATTATTTTACGAGAACATTATTAATAAGTGGTTGACAAATATTGGTTATTTATTGTAATATTTACGCATTGTTTACTGTGGGAATACTACGATTTTTTAACGATGGATATCATAAACAGTTGTTATTCAATAAAGTCTTAATAATCAAGTCTGTATTGACAGCTGTCATCCAATGTCCAACTGTCTTCAAGATTAACTGTCAAAGTGGCAATATGATCGACTGTGGACGCGTTGTGTCAGAAAATTGTAATTATCACAATGAGATATACTTTTTACCCGTTCGGTTGTTGGTACCATTAAGTAGAACGTGTCGTATATATTACAGATATATTGCTTTAATCAAGAAAGTGATTAAATGAGTAATCAAAATTGATTGGATAGTATAGTTTGCTTGAACCCCATTTTTTATATATTTACGAGTATATTTACACATTTAACAACGCCCATTGTTTGATCAACCAATAACCCTCAAGTGGACATCATTCAGTTTTTGGTAATCGATTCGTCCAATCCTACAATGGCATCATACAAATTATTAAGTTGTAATGTTATACCATTGTAATATCACATTTTAAAATGTATTTGATAATTTACATTCATTATATATTAAAATTAATTACATTTTTTATTTGACATTTATTTAATATTAAACATAAAATTTACACTATTTCATTTCAACGGACAACTTGGCAATAAAAAAGAAGCGGAATTTTAATATAATTGTTTAATAGAAATCAATAACGCACTTTCATAGACACAAAAAAATGAATTTGGATGAAAAATAATTATGAAACTATTGTAAACTGGACGTTACATACTCGTATAATACACACATTAATGAGCCATGTTTTTTGCAAATTAAAAATGTATTATTTTTGTATTGCAGATTAATTAACGCCAGCCAGATTATATTTTATAAAACATAAACCGTAAATAACGGTCCGCAAATAACTAAACGAATGTGATGCGTACAATTCAAATGAGGGTAGTCATATTCAACATTGTTATTTCAGATACGGACAAGGATTCATAGCAAGAAGGTGGTTACCGAGATATTAAATATATCGAATATCAGTAAAGACTATCAAAGCCTTACAGGGATATTGAGCTGTAGTAATGCCAGTAATCCGTAGTATCGATTTCCACACGCACCGGATTGCGTGACGCTGGATTTTCCTAGGCCGCGTTAGTCGCCTAGACATATTTTTCGCGAAGTCATGAGGATAATCTTTTATTGATGAGTTCTCGGTGAGCAATATATAAGCTTTAATGCAAAGGTTTGCTTAATATTGTATTATAAGAATGTAAAAATATTTATTGTCTTGTACAAACATACTTTCTTCCCCTATCCATTCAGATCGAAGCTACCTAAGTGTACCGCGCATTTTCAAGCTCATGTGTCCTCTTTCTAAGGACAGCGCTGACCGTGCCCTTATCTTAGGGTGTGGTCATCATTCCATCTAAGCTAGGGGTCATCAAAAAATTACGTCATACGAATTTCGTGATTATTTCCCTTCCCCCCGTCCTTGTCACAGCTAATTACATTTGTGAAAGTCCCCCCCCTAGTGTGACTTCACATATTTTTTAAAATTTACATTTAGAAGTTATTGAATGATAAAAGTTTTATTTCCATTTTAATAAAATTAACATCAATTCAATTAACAATATAAAAAACAATTACTTATATTAAATAAGTATTGGGTCATTTCATGATTTTCATATTATATTTTTCAAAATCCCCTACTAAAATCAATTAGAAAAATAATACCTTTCGGGAGTACCCCTATTGATAGATAGAATAAGATACTATTCATTTATTTATTTATGAGAGTGTACAGACTTTACAATAAAAAATAATATTTACAGAACTTTTCATACTAATAGTAATAATTTAAAGTTTGTGTTTTAACAGTTAGCTTAATAATAGATTATGAAATGTGACGTTACGAAATCTAAGATCCCTTCCACCCCTTGTCACACAATGTCACACTTCGTCAACCCCCTCCCTCCCCCTTACCATGTGACGTAATTTATGGATGGCCCCCTATAGGGCCCTTATAGCTAAGGCTCAGGCTGAGTTTAGTCAGGCTGTCGCTTCCTTCTGCGAGAGTGTCATCTCAAGGCGGGCACACGCAAGCGCGGTGCTGCCTGTCTAGTGACCCTACCGTGAGGCTGCGTGCGCGTCCGGCTAAACGCGCACGCCGTGGTGAAGTCTCTCTGTCTGGGGGACTGTCCAGGGGTTCTCGGACAGTCCCTCCTTCGGCGGTGCCTCGATTAGCTTTTAGTCGAGCCGGCCCCGGGACACATGGCGGTCGAATCGCGAAAGCGCACCCCGCTATGTGCCCCGTATGGGCCTAGAGAACTCGGGGGGTTTTAGTGGGTAGGCCGGTCCTCTATGACCGGAGAGCTCCACTCACGGCCGCGCCTTGCCAGCGCGGTGTCATAGTGCATAAAGTCGCATTTCCCCCCCCTAAAAAAAAGGCTGAGTTTAGTCGGTAGGTCATCTCGTTAGAGTCGGTTTGGAGTCCGACATAGTCACCGTAGCACTTGGTTGCGATGGTATCCATGAGGATTCTCAGCCTTTCCAGAGGAAAAAAACATGGTTATTTCAATCTTATGTTCTAACATTTTGCAAATATTATAGGGTTTTGTATCGGAACCCACATTCCTAGAAGAGTCGTATTTGGAAAAAAATTACACTGAAAGAAAAGCTTAAAAATGTGAAAAAGGCCTCAAAAACGTGAACAACATTAATTGTAGTAATATTAAAACATAATATTAACCCGGCTTTGATCAATAGATCTTTTAAAGTTAATTAAATTCTGTCCCATGACATTTTATTCACGTGACTCAAGATAACATAATTAGTACAAATTGAGTTTAATGCCTCAATAAATATGAAATATTTTTATTTAACACTCAAAGTTAATCCAGTTACACTGGGACAGTTGGACAAACAATTACGGTAATTTATATCAGATACTTCAGCATAATATACGAGTAGAAAAGTATCTCTTACGAAACGTAAAGCGGATATCCTTTTATCCCGCGTATAATTTACGATTGGTATATTTTCTTAAGAGTTTATTATGTAAATAAATTATTCTTAAGATATTAAAAATATCACGTGGCTTTCCTAGTACTGTGGTGGATGTAACAAAGATTTTTTTGAGGATCTAAGCATATTATGTTTGTTTCTATCCTGTACTTATTTTTTTAATTTCTTCTATAATTATATATTTAGGAAAATCTATAGTCTGTAATGCCATAAATGTCTGATTACTACAGATTACTAAATATGTGACCATAGAGCCTTTTTTACGTTCTAATGTTTTTACGTTCGTCACTCAATTTACAGCAGAATCCTACGAACTTAACAAACAACTGATTCATACGTTTACTTATTTTTTAGTTTTATCGTCAGTTTCTTTCTACTCTAAAGTTAGTTTCTTAGTAGTTACTTTGGCGGACAGAATCATTTGCGGTAATGGGTAAGGTTCTGTTCTCAATAGCTTCAATGTCACGACTTAGTCTCTCTGAAGACACTTCAATCTACTTTCTAACTCATTGCTCAATTACAAGGGCTAGCTTACGAAATATTCTGGCACATCTACTAAGCCCTTAGAGTGCGTCTCACTACATAATGACTCTGAGGTTAGGTTGGCTCTTCTGAATGTTACGTCTTTACGTCAATGGTTATAAAGTTGCATTTACAATGAGCAGACAGGGGTGCCAACAGCGACAGCACTATACAAGTTTCATTCTAAATAACGTTGATGATGTTTTAGACGCGCTTTGTTATCCGTTATTTTTAAAACTATTAATCGTTAAACTTTAAATAAACGTGAGACATCTGAATGTAGGTTTTAATGCTGTGTATATAGCGTGTCGCGTTAATACATGTGATTTAGTTTTATGCAGCAATGGAACGCGAAATTTAAAAATATTGATAGAAATATCAAAATTTCAAAACCCACATTTTAAGTATCCTTATTTGGATATACAGTGAAACCGTCTAATCCAAAACCAGGAACAAGGAACTTGTCAAAACGGCAGTGACATAAGAAAATCACAACCGTTTAATAACGAGACAGGCCGTCGAGCTGCTGCGCTCAGATATTTTATCTATTGTGACACGACTATCCACAGAGTACCTAAAGTAAACTGATGATGTAAGGATATTATATGAAATTGATTATAATAATTATTTTAGAAAAATTAAGAAAACGAAACTATCTCAGTAAAGTATAGAATGAAAGCGATAAATTACAATACAATATATCCTTTTAATAGTTGTAAAACTATCCCTCCTAATCTCTAGCGTAATATTTAAAATGTGAAAATAACTTTGTTTTTTTTATGATACATAATGTACATATATAATCATACATACATAATCATATGATACATAAGAACAGTAAATTTCTATTAAATTTGGTGCGGATCCGAGTAAAAGCATAGGATAAATGGAGCTCGCAAAAATATCTCTTTCCCGCGGGATCCTGAAATCGAACCGGCTATAATTCGTATAAACAACTCGTACTTTTAATTGAATGAAAAATTGAAAAATTGAAAGGAGAGCCATTAAATATGTATTTATTATAATTGGACGAGAAAAAATATGTAATTAAACTAAATAATTTTCTGGAATTGACAATTTCCAGTGTAAACATCTCTTTGTTGGGTACAAATTATTTTAGTTCACATACATGATTACGATTAATTTCCTGAATTTACATGTATGATTGGGATTTGCTCCTTTAGTTTACGTATGTGATTGCGATAAACTCTTAGTTTACATATATGATTACGATTAATTCCTGAGTTTAGATATAGGATTGGAAATAATTCTCTTAGTTTACATATGTGATTGCGAAACTCCTGTAAGCCTATTACTAGTATAAAGGCGAAAGTTTGTAAGTATGGATGTTTGTTACTCTTTCACGTAAAAACTACTGAATGGATTTGAATGAAACTTTACCACAATATAGCTTATACATCAGAATAACACATAGGCTACAATTTTTGAGGTTTCTAATGTGAGGTCGTAAAACAAACACATTTTTTGCGCTTACATTGCAAACGCTGACTGAATCCTACAAGATAGATCAAAACAATTTACTACAGTATTGTACAACTTAAAAGGTCTACAAAAAAGTCCGTGATGGTATATGTTTATCTCTTAGGAATAACCCACAAAAGGAAAAAGATCGTTAAATGTAGTTTACAGGAGCATACCTCAGTAGCTACCTATAGGCCTATGATTAGGGCTCTGCAGTGCTTAGTTACCGTATTTCTTACTTATTACTAGACTAGACGGGACGAACCAGAAGTCCACGCGAACGAAGTCGCGGGCAAAAGCTAGTTTACATATATGATAGCAATAAACTCCCTTAATTTACATATATGATTACGATTAATTATCTAAGCTTATACATATGATTGCAATAAACTCCCTTAATTTATATATATAATTACGATAAAAGATAATTAAAGATAATTGATTGCGATGAACTTCTTTAGTTTACGTATATGATTGTGGTAAACTCGTTTAGTTTACATAAATCATTGAGCTAAATTCCCTTATATTACATATATACTCCCATAGCCATAGTAGAAATTATTTTAAAAACGCGCTAATTCGTTCTCGCAAACAAGCGAAGACTATTGTCACGTCCACATAAAGTCCACACACTACCTACAATCTCGTATAATGGGAAACCAGGCTCGAGTCAGGCTCACATAGCACGTGACAGCTTATTCAAGGAAAATTCTAACGAATAATCTTCAACAACAAACGAATGGATCGCGTTTTCTCCGCAGTTGCTAATGTGGTTAATCATCATAATACATCTTCCAATTCGATTTAGTCCGATTAACTTCAAACACAATTTGATTGATGTGAAGAATTTTAATTAACTGGTATAGAACCGTAAGGTCTGAAAATAGGTGACAAACTACCTCCCTATTTATACCTGTTGTTCAAGGTGGAAGGTGGAAATTTGAAAACATATATAATAAAGTCTGCTTATCCATACGAGACAATTAGATTTTTCAATACATCATAAATTATATGACTCGACAAATATTGAGTTCTTATGTATTAGGTTGCTGTTCTTTCGTTAGTGCAGATAGGTTTATAACATTTGTTCTAACGTAAATTTAATATTGCTCTATATGTATATTTTTGTTGACTGTCGCGTGTGTTCGGATCACTAACAGAACCAGTAAGTTTGTTTATTTAAATTATAATAGTTATATGTAGGTATATACATGTGTAAGTATATGTCCATTTTAAACCTATAGCGCAAATTTTAATTACTCTTGGATGTCACAATTTATTTACATTGAAAAAAGAAAACAATCACTAAATTAGCTCCTACATATTTCGTCGGAATTTTACAGTTTATTAGCTGAAACATTCCAAAACATTTATTTTGTATTTAAGATTTGTCTTGTTAGTTAATTTAATCTCTATTGACATGTGTTTAAATGTTTGATTTACTAAATAAACAAGGAGAATAAGTTGTCTTAAAAAAAATATAGGTATCAACTTAATGTTTTTGCTCTAGGATTTTGTGCTTTACCAGGCTCAGCTTAGAGATTTTTTTACCCACAATAATCATATCGTATAATTTGTATATGTGTACAAGTTTTATTACGTTAGCTTTCAAGAATACTGAATAAATAAGGAAAACGTTTGTATAAAAAATGCAACAGGAAATGACAACAAAGTCCTAACACAACTGTTATCAGACCTAGAAGGGGAAAAATTACAGACTTTCCAGAAATTACTAAGCCTTGTCGACAGGGTCGATCCGATTCTCGAATAATCACAGTTAATATGCCAAGAATTACTCTTGTTGGAATCATAGCACAATAGATAATGTCTAGGTAATGATACGTTTGCTGTCTTGAGCGAGGTCATGGCCTGAACGAGGAAGGAAGGGATTATCGGCAAGAGTATCTTCACACTGATCATGATAGTTCTAGATATAAACATCTATAGAAGAAATATAACAAGAGAGCTAATATTTGTATACAATGATGTAAACGAAATTAGTGATAGTAGTGACAAACTAAGCTGTATCTTCTTATGTAGCATTGTCGATTTCCAAGAAATCCTATTCTAGTCCTCGACTAGTATCGAAAGCAACGTAATTTTTTTAACTTGTCTTTTACTAATAAAATCACATTTCATCGAGAATATCGGAAACACATATCCACAGGGAGACTCTATACTTATTTGCTTTGCTGTTTCTGCCGCAAAATTGCAGTGTTCGCATTGTTGTTCCGGTGAGAAGGGTAAGATAGGCAGTGAAATTACTGGCTACTGTGGCTTTGAAGTTAATGCCACAAGCTGACAAATAAACACACTGAGTTATGTGAGGATTACAAATTTGATATGAATTTTAGTGGAACCACATTTATTTTAGGCAACTGTACATTATTATCTATATTATGTAACTTAACACTTATTATCAGATGGGCACACTGCTTGTTTGTCAATATATAGCAAAAAAATAGTTTTAAGTAAATAATGACATATTTTTTAAAATTTCATAGAATCTTTATAAGTTATACGATTGTAACACTTTATTATTGCGGATTTTATCGCGATCAACTATACATCGTTCCTTGTATTTGTGAATATCTGAGAGTACTCCACTACGAAAAGCAATATACTGCGTAGTAGATAATAATGCCGCGCTCTCCTTGAAATATTATCGTATTAACCGGCAAGAAGCCCTAATTAACACATACGCAGAATTCATATGGGTTGGGTGAATACGACAAAATCGGCTTTCACGTAGTTTAGTAATACCCAAATATAACTACCCAAGATCTTCTGTTCTTGGGTAGTTATTGTCTGTGTACATATATCTAATATTATAATCGAGTCGGCGATATATATATATCTAACCATGGTATTAACCATTTCTGATTTATCCTTACTAATATTAGAAATGCAAATGTAACTTTGTCTGTTTTCGCGCCAAAACTATTTAAATGAAATTTGGTACACAGAAAGTCTTGAACCTAAGAAAAGACAGGCTGTACATATATTAGTATCATATGTATAAGATAAAATACCTTAATTATATACCTACAATAATTAAAGCGCATAATAATTTAATGAATTTATGTAATAATTACATTTCCTCCCACAAAATCTATCGATATTAGATTGACGAAGTGTTTGTAGTAATTGTGCTTTACACTCAACGCTTCCAGCATTGAGTGTTAAGAGATCTCAATCTCATATTACTCAATAAGGTTTCCAAATATAGTAACAAATCTTTACTTCATATTAAATATTTGAATGAAAGGTAAAAGTCGACAATTTATTTTCACTGTAACTACTGAAAAGTCGCTTTACGGTCTATAAACAAATCAAGCAGAAAACAATGGTATTTTCAGAAGTCAGTTCCAAGCTGTTTACACTTTACGTCCATTACTCGACGTGTTGACCAAACTGTAGAGTTGATTTTAATTAACCCACCTTGTCAGTGTTTACAACTGGGCTAATGTAGTCGTCTGATCTAGGAAACAAGGAGTGTTGGCGCAATCCTATATTATGTCTCTCAGTGCGCGTGCGTCATTAGGGCTGCCGCTTTTAAAACTGAAGTCATTACTTGTTTGTTATTAAATTAATGCTTATTGAAAAAATCATCGCTAGTAAAAAAATAAATAAATCAAAAGCTCACTTAGTTTTGTTGTGTATGTGTCGCTGAATACCACACTGGGATTTTAAACCATGTGCAATACGATTGTAATAAACACAATATGAAGTTGCGCATCAAAAATTCTTGAAGATTTATTAAAATTAAGTAACAAACACAAGACAGAAGTGAAATGCAAGCTATGTGTATGGTTTTTTTCTCTTTATTTTCAAATCATATCGTAAACCGCTTAACAAGTTACTCACAAGAAAGGACGAAAGGAGAACGTTTACGTAATTCTTCCGGATTTATCGTATGCGAAATTGTGCAAGGCGCTTAAATTGATTTTGCACAAACTTTCTCGATTTTTTTATTATGTCACGATCTTCACGATCATAAAAAATCTTGCAAAGTTATTATTGTGTATCTAAATATTCAAATTTGTGAAATTTCATACTTTTGATATAAATTGAAAAAAAAAACACATTGCTACTCTGGCCTAACCATGTTTCAACAAATTCCATTTCCATCTTGCATTCGCATAATGCGGGAGGAAGCAAATTTCTTCGTGCGAAATAAATAATATTACTTACATACGAGTAGCATATCCTATTTTTGGACGAATTTGTCTATAGATGACGAGGAATTTGATTAGTGTACGCTGGGTAGAATGGATTTACCAATACATTCCAATAGTGTCTCGAAATTTCCAATGTAAATGCAAATTATTTTCCAATTAAAAATCCAACTTAGTAAAAAATATTTCTTACAAAAGTAGTAGTCCCAATGACATTTCAGTGTGAAAGAGAAATGCGTTCTTTTTATATTTATATGATAATTATATATAATTATTAAAAAAATACTCGCACTTAGCCTAGATCTATATGCTTACGTAAAACAAAGTCGTGTTAGTTACATTACTACTCAAGAACCGTTAAATCGATTTAAATTATCACCTATATGTTGTATTGTCTTCGTTTACAATAGACGAATTAAAGGGAAAAAAATATTACAGATCGCACCTTCGTACCCTTCTTAAGTTTCTATCTAATGTTTTCGGAACCAATTTCTTCCAACTCATTCTCTATTCGTGCAGTTATATGATGGAATGTATTTCCACAACGCGCTACGTGACATAAATACCTTTCTGATATTTATGAAAAAAATAAAAGGGCACATCTTTTCTTAACTTATTTACGTATTTGTTATAATTTCGCTGTATTATAATTCATGTAGATGTTTTGTATAAATTTATTAGTATATATTATTTAGTATTATATGTTTATTTTTTTTAGGGGTGTAAGAGGTTCCAAATTACACCCAACGGGACCCAAGCCAACCTCACCTGCTCGTGGTGCACCCTGCCAACTAACTAACGAGGCTCTGGCGCTCCCCACCATTCCGCACTGGGCCAGCGTGGTGGGAGACGGCCCAAAACCCCCCCAAATGATTATTTCCCAACAGGAACGGCCCCTAGTGCCCGGCGGTACCGGAGGCCGTGCCGACGGCGACGGACGTTGGTACGTTGGCGGCGGACATTAGGCCCTGGCAACATATAACGTACGCACACTGCTGACCGAGGAGAAGCTGCTGGAACTGGAGAAGGAATTGAGCGAAATTCGTTGGAGTATTGTAGGACTATCCGAAATCCGAAAAGAGGGTGAGGATACGATGGTCCTGAAATCCGCCAACCTGCTCTATTTCCGGAGGGCCAAAATCTGTCCCAAGGTGGTGTCGGGTTCATTGTCCACAAGTCTCTCGTAAACAATGTTGTACAAATCGGAAGCGTGTCGAATAGGGTAGTGTACCTAATACTCAGAATCACCAAACGGTATTCGTTGAAGGTCATTCAGGTGTACGCCCCAACTTCGACGCGGCCCGATTAGGAAGTGGAAGCAATGTATGAGGATATTTCTCGGGCAATACATGCTTCTACAACTCATTACACCATTGTCATGGGAGACTTCAATGCAAGGCTGGGCAAGCGGAGTGATAATGAGCTGAAAGTGGGGCAATTTGGAGCTGGACACCGGAACTTCCGTGGTCAAATGCTGGCCGATTACATGGAGAAAGAGGGACTCTATATGATGAACTCTTTCTTCAAAAAAACGACCGCATCGTAAATGGACCTGGAAAAGTCCGGATGGCGTGACAAAAAACGAGATTGACTTCATCATGTCGACTAAGCCTCGGTTATTCAATGATGTCTCAGTGATCAATTCACTGAACACAGGTAGTGATCACCGCTTGGTAAGAGGCGCATTGAATCTTAATGTTAAAGCCGAACGGTATCGTCTGATGAAGTCTACGCTCCGTCCAGACGCCAACCAGATCCAAAACCCCGAACTCTTTCAACTTCAGTTGCAAAATCGCTTCGATTGCTTAGAGGACTGCACAGATGTGGACACTTATAATGACAGGGTTGTGGAAGCTGTCCTTACGGTGGGTTCACAGTTTTTCAAACCCCGCCGTACTACGAAGGGAAGCAAGATCTCGGAACCAACTCTCAACCTAAAGAAGAAACGGCGTACGATGGACCAGCAGACCTCTGAGGATGCTCGTCGGCAACTCAACAAACAGATCTCGAAGTCTCTTACTCGCGACATACACCAATTTAATACTGAACGTATTAAAGAGGCAATAGAGCGAAACAGAGGCTCCAAGGTGCTCGCAAGAGATCTGTCACTGGGACAGAGTCTGCTGACGAAGCTGAAGACAGAGGACGGCAGAGTCGTCACATCCCGACCTGAGCTTATGGCCGAGATTGAACGCTTCTATGGACAGCTTTACGCGACGACGCAACCACCTGTTATTCAGGCCTCAGACCCTAGAGCCAAATTAACCCGGCACATCAGCGAAGACATCCCGGACGTCAGCCTGTATGAGATTAGTGTGGCTCTCAAGCAGCTCAAGAACAACAAGGCGCCGGGTGATGACGGAGTTACAGCCGAGCTACTGAAGGCAGGCGGACTACCAGTTCGAAAGGCCCTTCAGAGACTCTTCAACTCCGTCATACTCGATGGCAAAACGCCTAAAGCATGGCACAGGGGCGTGGTGGCACTGTTCTTTAAAAAGGGGGATAGAATTCGATTGAAGAACTATATAACACTTTAAAGAATCATAAGAACATTATAGAATTTGTGAATTGTACAAAACAAAACATGTTTTCATTTTAAGATTAAATTATTGTCATTTGATTTAATGTTTCTAATACGAGTCACTTTATGATTAAGTTATTGCTATATGGTATAAAGTTTGAGAAACATGTTTGGTTCATTTTATAATCCTAGGAGGTAGACTCTATACCAGGGTCGTCTGCATGGGTACCTCCGTCTTACCTATTTCTGCCGCCAAACAGCAGGGTTCGCTTTGCTGTGTTCCGGCGTGAAGGGTAAGATAGGTAGTGAAATTACTGGGTACTGTGACTTTACATCTTATGTCACAAGTGGCAACGTACACTGTGGTTCTTATGAGGTTTGCAGATTTGCTGCGAATCTCGTGGGAACCACATGTACTATAGGCGACTGTTACACTTACCATCAGGTGGGCAGCCTGCTTGTTTGTCAACTTTAGCAATAAAAAAAAAAAAATAATCAAGTTATTGTGATTTGGTTTAAAGTTTAAAAAATCGAGAGATATTTGGTTTTCTTTATGATGCTTGTAGAATATATTACATATTCGGTATACAGACACAGTTTATAACATGCATATTTTATTTTTGAAGGAACACGTTTATTTTTGTAATTGACTATGCATCCCAACTAGAGATCGGATAATCGGATGCATATTTACCTAAAGTTAGTTTAAGACAAAGTATGGAAACGGCTTTTTATTGTTTTTATTTAATTGATTATTATTTTAGTCAAACTAGCTCACTACTTTCGTATAACACTCTTCATGTAATAAATCGTACATTCATAAATCGCACGGGGAACTGAAACTAAACTTCATGTAAATACGTATGCATAGTTGTATAAATGAACCCGGAGTCTCGGTCTTTTGAAAATAAATACCACGTGCTAATTTAGTAATTTTCAAACAATATCACTACGTTAAATTTGTAGTCCCGTATTTTCCCGGGATTTTTATGTAACAAAACGTATTTTAAAAAGCCGCTTCCATAATTTGTGAGCCAAAAATTAACTTTAGGTAAATATGCATCCGATTATCCGATCTCTAATCCCAACACAAAAACTATTGAACGAAAATCAATATGGTGATAAATGAAGACGATACACAAAACAAATACTGCCGTTTATCCTTGAAATCCCACAGGATCGATAGCTACCAGGCTAAAACATTGGGGGACGCAGAATTTGCTATATAGAGCGCAAAAGTTCATTACCTTTACAACGGTCAAAGCTCCCTTATAAAGGACAAGGTGACCTCTCCGCTGATCTAACTTGCTTCATTTCATTATTTTTGCACAAACGATATCTATTTCAAAATAAATAAATCTGAATGTCTGGATGTCGTAAGACATAATGTCAATTGAAAGCATTAGAAGTGATTGTATGTCATAGTATGTTTATAATTGGAACAGAATTATATTTTTATACCGAAGAATCCAACGTTTACTTAGTGCCTTCGTTAAAACTAAAAATACCCAATTAAAACTAGCACTTACCACTAATGTATTTGATTTCACAAAACTAGTTGTCACATGGAGTTGTAATTAAAACTAGCACTAGAAAAACTAATTTGGGATTGAAAACAAGATATAGTTTTAAAAAATATTTATTCAAAAGATCTAAGACACTGAGAAGCAAATAATAATGTAACACAAATTATAAGTAGGTAATTAAAATAATCAAATAAATCGACAGAACCATAAAATATCAAAAAGAAACATTGTTAAAGAGCATTGATTAACACACAATAAAATCTAAGCAAACTTAAAATTAAAAAAGGTCGCATGCATACAATGAACTCTAACATCGGTTGGAACAGTTTTAACTGACTCTCTTCAGAATAACGCGTTTTGTCTAGTAAGAAGTAGTTCTAACTGATATTTGATTTGAATATTAGATAATACTATGACCTTTTTAATCGGGGCTATCGTTTTTGAGTCCTGTGTTAGTTGTAATTATAACGACTTTGTTTTTTACGATTTACAAATGAAAAGAAATGATTTTACAACCCTATTTTCAGATCAACAAAGGCATATAGGTCAAAGCGTAAATATTTATTTCGATGTCAAATATCAGATGTGGAACGAAAACAACGTAATAGATACGACACAAAATACTATTGTAAAATATATTCATTTATTGCCCCAGAAACTTGAGTATAACCTAATAGTCCCCTAAGATTTAATCAACGTAACTTTAAAAGGAGTCGTCGTGGCAGTGTCTCGATTCGAGGACGACTTTTGCTTATCTATTGGCTCAGATGCCTCTTGTTATGACTTGTAACCCGATCCTTCATTTGCACTTGCATCCGTATACCTATAACGCATTTTGTAACCTTCGGCACCTTACCTATCTCTCAAAATCGTGTTCGCGTTGATTAGATGTTTCACTCTATCATTGAAATCCCAAAATGGCGCTTAGTGTAGTAAAATGTCTAAAATGTTTCTGCACAAGAAAGAAGAAATTGTATTTCTTCAAAAGTATCTATTATAATAATTAAATACATGTTGTTTTAAATACACACAAGTCGACGTGGTTGATATAATTAAAAAAATAATAATTACCACAACATGAAAAACCATAAAGTGACAAAAACATGCTCAGAATTTAAAAATAAATCGTTTGGATAGTTAAAAACAAAATCATTGGCAATGTTTTGATTTTACTTTTTATTCCAAGGGTAAGTAAACTTTACAGTCGGGTCAATTTAATAGGGCCACATTTGACATTTGTTCATAGTGAGGTGACCTGCTTAAACACTCCGATTATGGTGAAAAAATCGATATTTACTTCAAACATATGTGAATCGAATACAGTTATTATGGAAAAGTACTTTTTTATAAGATCCCTATCTTATAAAAAAAAGTACTTTTCCACAATAACTGTAATAGGCAAACGAGCAAATGAGTGATTATCGCTGCCCGCAACAACAGATGTGTTGCCGGCCTTTTAAATGGGAATACGCTCTTTTTTATAGGTAGGTACTGTATTAATATATTTTACGAGTTTTAATTGCCTTAAATTTTTTAATATCAATTATTTCTCTGTTTATTAAGTTATTATTGTTTTATTATGAAACAAAAGAATAACATGTTTTATTTTAATAAAAATTTGTCTATTAATTCATGGTGAATAATCCCTTCCACAATAATCATTGCATTCATTCGATTTTTTGAGGGACATCACTTACGTATAGACTTCACTAAACGCAACATTGTACAACGGCCATTTGCGCATTTCCAAACTAAAAAAATATTGAATATTTTATGTCCGCCATTACAAGGTTAGTTGAGGAATTTTAATGAAATGTCAAATGTGGCCTATTAAATTGACCTTGTAGGTGGTTTTGAGAAGCACTCCATACCCATTAGTGTCAAGGGGGGACAAGATTTTTATTCTAACAACCTACGAAATGGAAAAAGGTGATTGTATCGAAACGAAAAGTCAATTTACACTCCATAACTGCCATGCAAGTTGGGTGCGATATACATATATCGAATTAAGAGTTAATATCTACGTCCCAAGACAGACTTCAAAGTATCACTCGGCCCACATCCGGAAGCCGCTGCGAGTTCTCAGAACGGAATCAAAACGGTATATAATTTGCTCAAGTGTGCAGGATTTTGTCGTCTTGTGTCTTATTTTTCTTTATTTTCTTGAAAGGCTAATATTACGTGGAAGTACTCGGCTCATGTCAGTTAATTTTTTTTTTCAATTTTACCACACACATGAAATAAAGCTTGTATATACAAATCAAAAGATAAGTTTGTAATATCAAAAAAAATACACATATCAAATAAAAATAATTTAATTTTTAATGTTTAATTTTATTTTCATTGAAAAAATACTTTTTTTTTACTAGAATTTTATGTTACAATTCATATACAGAAGGACCGGAAACGTCCAACAAGGATGTAATTCAGAGTCAATTAAAATTTTAAAACATACAACAGAAATAAACATTGTAATTTTTTAATTGGTCACAGACTTTTAATGTGTATATGAGATAAATATAAATAAATAAATATTTCTTACACTAGCACCAATTAGCCTACCGCAAAGTAAGCTCCTTAAGGCTTGTGTTAAGGGATCTATGCGTAATGGGTATCGGATAGACATACATATATATTATACATATAAACATGTTAGAACATTATGAAATTAATATGCCAACTTGCCGTGCGAAATTCAATCTAAAGTAGGTCGTAAATTAATCACACTACATATAAGAAAGAATCGATATCTTGTATTGATATTACAACAATCATATAATTGTTATGTGTGCTTATTAAATTAAAATGTCTCTTTGACAAACCCAATTTTTAATACGAAGTATATCATATTTTTATAAAAATTTCGATTATAACTAAACCATCCTGTCTGCTTCATCAGCACACCTTAACCCTAAGTTAGAAAATTAGATATTTTTCAACCACATTGACCCAGTGCAGTTAAAATAACTTATGTATGTTAGTTGTTAATTGTATAAATTTTAATAACAATGCTGTTTTAATATTGTTACTATGGCAACTTGAAAACATGGTTACTATCACGTACAGAATACTCGCAATAAAGTTTCAAAAACATTTAACCACGCCTATTGTTAAAAGATAAATACAGTCTGAATTGATAAACAAAAATCCATAAACAGCTGTAGGCATAACTCATCATGCATAACATAAAAACACGTGGCTGTAAGCTAAATTAAACTTTGGGAACCTGTTTAAGCCGATACCCTTTCACTGAACCGCGACCTTAGGTGAAATATCAAACACGTGTTCGCATTTCATTATATTGGAATATGAATAGTAGGGATAGCCAACAAAAAATATTAATATGAAAAACACAAAGAACAAAAATGCAATAAATCAACTTATTTCGTATACATAATACCAATACATTAGAAGTATCATATAAAAAATATATTACTTAAATAGAAAGTGTGTTGGTACTCGAAATTAGTATTTAATGGAATCAAGTACAAGGACTAATTATTTAAAAGTAACGAGATTTGTGTAAGTTCGGCTAGCAACAAATAAAAATACGTTTTGACAATACTTCACTGTGGCCCACAGAGGCTTGTGGCCTACGTGACTATCTGCATGTAGCATTCGGAATGTACCGTCAGGAAATAAGTGCAAAAATGGACAAAATTTGAGCAGTAGGTATGATGATTAGTCAACATCAGGAATTCCGCGCTTCGAATATCACACTCACGTCAGTTTCATGTTATATATATTAAATAATATTGAAAAGAGAATACTTACTAAAAATATAGTATGTGCGTCATCGAGATACGAAATAAGTGTTATGTAAATAATGATTTTATAATTGTGATATGGTTCGAAGGGGCACGGCAAAACTAAGTCAATAAGTAGACGCTGTAACGTCTATACTATTAGAATATTCTGCATTCTGGACTCGGAACTTGCAATTATATGTAAAGTTTTAATCTTCTAACGGAATGTTCTAGAATTTTCTTAGGTCTTGTAATTATAAGTAAATTGTTATCTTTTAATGCAAATCTGCCCATCTGCTAGTTTTCAAGCTACGCTCATGCAATCTACGCATCTGCATTTTTATAATTAATCGTGTCATGCATGTACAGAGTTCAAGTATGGGAATATTGAACACCTCTAGATAGTCGGCATGGATTGCCCTAGGAAAGTGCTCGCTACACCCAACTTGTATGTAGGATACACTGGGGGTACTCCCCCACAGCACTGCCGTTAGTGTTAAGCGAGCTGGACAGAGGTGATCTATTAACACCCAAGCCCAACCAACTTTGTGTTGATTCCATTGGGAATCGCGTATAGTATTACTGTATGTGCAAATGGGTTGTATTCTGTCTGTAATGTGTACTGTAAGAGTACTGTAAGTATTATGTTTGATATGCTGAGGGCTACGCATATGCTATTAGCTATAAATGATAATCTACTAGAAAACTAATAGATGGACAGATATATTTATTACTTTATAGACTGAATTATATGTATCATTGACTTCTCTGTTGCTACCTACCTATGTAATGTTCAAATATGAGTCTTTGGTGTAACTACAAATAAGAATGTCTCAACTTTACCTTGGAATAATATATTATTCTTAATTTAACTGTTTACAAATACGTTAAACACTTATAAATCATCTTATATTATGTTGTATCACTAAATTGCACTGTTTTGGCTTATAACTTTCACTTTTAGCACTTTTATTGTACTGAATACTTGTAATTTACTTTTCTCTTTACTTTTTGCTGTATATTTGTTATAATTTCTTAATAATTTTTATTATTTTCAACGATTTCTCTTGTTTTGTTAGGAACATTCTAGAATTTGACAACGTATGACAACAGTCCGACGTGACGTCACATAAATCCAAATTTCTAAATTTGAATATATTTATTATTTTTCATGCCATGTTAGACTCCTTTTTATGAATTTTATGTCATAATTTTAAATTTTTGTATTTAGTTTCGAACACCATATCTGGCTATTATATAAGGCGGTCCAGGGTCTCTGGACGACATTCTACTTCTACTTCTGAAGCTACAAACAACCTTCAATACTACCTGAAGCTCTCTGTGAAGATAAAAGTCTTCAAGTACTGTGAAAACTCGGCTGCATGTACTATTGCTACCCCATCGAGCCTCCAACGTTCTCTGCCTATCTGCCTGCTACTGCATCCCTGCCTGCTGCTGCATCCCTGCCTGTCCGGCTGCGGGGTACTGGCCAGCCTGCTGCGGCCTACCTATCAGCCTGCTGCAAGAAACCTACCAGCCTGCTGTTGAATACCTGCCAGCTCGCCGCTGCACTCCTGCCAACCTGTTGCTGCGTGTCTACCAGCCTGCTGCTGAATACCTGCCAGCCTGCCGCTGAATACTGCCAGCCTACCGATACTTGGTCCACTTAGATCCTGGTACCGGCCCCTTCCTTCTTTTCCCCTTTTTCTATCATTTTATTGTTATCTTGTATTTTTAATTTATTTTTTTATCGGCCGTGTTATCTTAATAATTATTTTAATATATAAGTCTCTTGTTCTTATCTTTTACTTATTATCCTTAACCTATTTTGCTCCGTAGCTTTCCGCTACGTGACAACGCTACTTAAAAAAGAAATGATGGCCGAATCGCAACCGGAATTTAGAGTTTCACCAATAGAAGGGTATATATTGTTAAATGATAATACAGCTTTCTAATTGGTTAAATGCAACTGTCACTTTGTCGTTCTTGTTGTCTCTTTCTCATTCGTGCCGTGTTTGAAATTTCCAACGGCATAGTTATAACTAATCTACCCATATTTAATATGCGTGTAAAAATATCTAAACTAGTTATTGAAATTAATGTTACTTTTGCTATGACCACCGCATGTTCCATTATATTATTGGCAATTTTAATCTATCACTTCCATTTCAACACGATTTTATTGTGTCTTAATATTATTTAAGATAATAGTTTGCTCAACGCAAAAAAATACATAAACATATATAATATGACTATAGATTTGTGTAATCTTAGTTTATAATGACGAATGACGTTTGTCGTGTAATAAAATATTTATGTAATTTTATTTTTAATCAAAACTTGTTTAAATACTCCAACAAGAAATATACATTCTTATAAAGGAATTGCATTATTATCACGTACAATTAGTTAAAGTGAAAATTATAAATTGGATGCCATTAAAAATGTCATAACAATTATACAGTATGGGAAATTCTGAATTAACGTTTTATCTTTTAATGTATTAATGAGATATGTGTAGTTTTTACTGTAACCTTTTTTGCTGTCACTTCTACAACACAAAAGTGATGAGCGTTAGCGATTCCGATATTGAATGCAAAGTGTACAGAATTTAACACCGGCTCCAACAGTCAAGTGAACATGTGTGGGTGATTCGCCGAAACAGGAGACGCTGGTCGCTTTTATGTGAACAAGAGCTAGAAACAACAAGTCATAAGAACATCTCAAATACCGAAACAAGTTTTTTCATGCTGGCAAGACTATATGGCAAAGAGATGACAGTTTGTTCGATAAATATTTATATAACTATAGTTATGGACAACTTCTTAGAACGATCACTTGTTTAGAGACTACACCCGAATTATATATCTCTGTTATTATTATAAAGGACATGGACAAAAAGTGGGCCTCAATCATGTGCAGAGACGTAAGATATATCAATCGATAGGTAATTTTATGTTCATCAATTTACAATTTATTATATTTTTTTTAAATCCCCCGTTTTTCTGTAAATGATGTTTGAAAGTACCTAGATATAAAACTAAACACATCCCAAAACGTGGTTAAAATGTTTTAATTAAGTATATAAAATTATAATTTATTTAAATCTTATTGAAAAATGGTTATATAGTTAACAAAAGAAATATAATTTAGTTATATAAATTCATGAAGTTCTAGACATGTTGTGTTACTGACCACCCTGAATGTTCATAGTCTGTGACTAATGATGACACTCGTCCGCTGTCAATGCGACTTTAACAGCATGTCTTGCGCAAATTAATAAAACGAAAAAAAAAATCTTAAAAAAAAGAAGATTCCATCAACTTGCCAGTATTTAAATTATTAATTACAAAGAAAATTTAAAATCTAATCTTTATCCAGATGATCTACAATAATTTATACTCTTCTCTGGTAAAGTTTCGTCGCTGCACATTACTCAGGCCCACCTTCCATACAAATTTTGACCATCACCTTTTATTGAAACTACAGACAGTGCAGGTACATTGCTGCGTTATTGAGATGCTTGCCACATTGAATCTTAATAATGCAGCAATGTAACTGCATTTATGTAAGATTCAATCAAAATTTGATAGCAACAGAGTTCCATAATCAAGGGGCTGAGCTTTTGGAATATTCAATTCTTTACCTTTGAACTTCTTTGAACATGGTTTTGTATGGAGAACTTTTTCTTTTTCCATACAAACATTAACTTTCCATGCATTTATTTAATAACAGAAAAGTAAAATTTATGAAACTTTTAGACACATCTGAATAGACATTAACCAATATAATTAAAGTCAAGAAAGTTAGTTTTACAAAAAAGTACAAAATTCTGGATCGAAAAATTTTAAAGTAAGATTAGATTTTATTTTTCAATTTATGTAAACAAAATCTCTGCACCTATTATAATTAAACTCGCTACCTCTCAACTATAGCTAACTCCTTTAGGGTAAAATTTTACAAAATTCCAATCTAAAAAATAACGTAGTTTCTATAAAGACATTCAACCTCTTATAGCTCCTTTTTGCATTAAATAATCCTAATGAAAATAATCCTGAAAATAATCCTTTCTCAGGGTTTAGATTATCTGGTGAAAAATTTCATTTGAATCGGTGTAGTAGCTTTGGCGCGAAAACGGAATAGACGGACCGAGTTACTTCTGCAATTATAATATTAGTAAGGTTTATATTGGAATTTAATAATATTACGCCAACATGGAGCTGTAACATCAAACAGTTTAAGTTAGATAGATAGAATAATACTTGTAGGAACTGGACTCGCTTTCGGGTGACCCTCCATAATTTTCCCCAACTGCGATCACTATGTAGCGTGGGTAGATCGGGCAAGGAGGTGATATTTAATAAAAATAATGTTTTTAATGTAAGCTTATAGAAATGTAATAACTAATTATTATAATCAACTTAAAAAATCACTTAAGATTAAATTGATAATTTTCGATTGAAAATTGACGTCCACCGAACACGTGGATGCGTGCGCGCTCTATCACAGCCAACGTTAAACTGCAAACTTGTCAAGATGGCCGCCCCTCCAGTGTTCGGTGTCCTGTCAGAGTCGGTCCGTAATGTTGTTTGTAACATAGCAATACGATGCTCTGTTTCAATCGGAAATTATCGGTATCGATTATCAATCAGTAGAATGGACGAGTCAAAAATCTTAATGCGCCGTCACGGCCAACCCTGACAATCGCACGACCTCGTGCGTTTGCTAGCGTAGTTGTAATCACTCATCGAAACCTGTCAAAGAAAATGTGTACATAAGAAACCGCTCGGCTATAGCTCCTGACGGCAAGTGGAAACAATTTTACTCCTTATACATTAGTTGACATTCAACTCCAAAATGGGGATACTTGGCCCTTTCAATCAATTATAGCTTAGTTCATATTCGTCTATATGGATCGGGCATACGAGGCCCCTTCATCCATTCCTCACTTAACACACGTCAAGGATTGCGAGTAAAAAGAAAACTTGGCTCGGGCGTACTGGGCCCTTTCAACCCTTTGAAAATCATATTTAGCGTGGATGGGGCGTACTGGGCCCACCTTCCAACTACTAGGTATGATAAGGATGGGGCGTACTGGGCCCACCTTCCATATACCGTCAAGATTTATCAGGATGGGGCGTACTAGGCCCACCTTCCGACTATCGTAGAGATTTATCAGGATGGGGCGTACTAGGCCCGCCTTCCGACTACCATAGAGATCTCGTATATGATGAATAAGGCATGGCATAAGGCGTATCAGCCTAACCAAACAGCGTCATACAGATTGGCCATAGGTCTGCTATCAACTAGGACTACTAAAAGGTATGAATTGCCAAGAGAATCAACTGTCACCGAAAGTCACTCACATCTATGTACTTCCGCACGATGGATGCTAATTTGGAGATCATCGTCAGAAGATGAGGGATTTTCAGAGACAGCGGTTAACGTGTGCTCACTGGAAATTGAGATTGTTTCACTATCTGACGAGTCTCCTCGATCAATTACACTGACCGCCGTCTCGGCATCCTCATGTTCATTCATCATAGTATTAGCAATGTCTACTAAGCCATCAAAGCCTTTGGGTACTGCGCGCAAATTCTCATGCGAATACTTGTAAACACGATTAGACCGGTCGATGCTCTTTAAAACGTACCGATCATTATCTAAAACTTTTATTATTTCAAAAGGACCTTTAAACTTTCTCGCAAGTTTTGTTTGATTGCGTTCGCTAGCTTTTATGAAAACGTAATCACCCTTCTCAAAAGGCCGCACTGTAGCCTTCCCCTGATTAAAGTGTTCTACTTGTGATTTGCTGTTTTAATGATATTATTGGATGCACGATTTCTCAAAGTCTCTAGGTCGGCACGAGGAGGCGGGTCTGAATTGGGCGAGATTTGCGAGAGTCCTAAAGATTGTGCTCGTATACCGAACATTAACTCCGTGGGTGTAAAGCCTGTCACTCTAGATGTGGTGCTGTTTAAAGCAAGTTGAACCTCATCCAATTCATCCCGCCAAACTTTATTTGCGTCATTTTCAATTATTGTTAGCAAACCCTTAAGTGTCCGCATAACCCTTTCCACTTGTCCATTCGCTCTAGGGGAACCAGTCGCGATTAAATGTAGTTCAATATTATGTTCAGAACAAAATTGTTTAAATTCGGAACTGATGTAGCACCTACCTTGATCAGATATTATTCGTTTTGGCGAACCAAACAGTGATACTGCTTTTTTCAAAGCCTTTACTGCACAGGCTGCGTCTAAAGATTGGGTATACTCTAGAAGGACATATTTTGTGAAAGCGTCTATGATGACAGACGCGTATTCCTTTCTGTCACTCTTGCCGCTTAATTTACCCGTAACGTCCATATGGATAGTGTGCCATGGCACATCAACTTTGGGAATTGGGTGCAGTCTGACTTGTTGAGCTCCTGAAGGACCTTTGGAAGCCTTGCAGACAATGCACGAGTCAATAAACTTTCGAACATTTTTCGACATCTGTGGGAACCAATACTGTTCGTAAATTTTATCTAGAGTTTTATCAGGACCTAGGTGTTTAATTTCACTATGTATATGACTGATAAGTGTCCATATTAATGATCGTGGGACTATGGGTAGCCAGCTACTTAATTTATTCCTCTCAACTTTGCGGTATAAAACACCGTTCCGAACGTCGTAAGTATGTGCAATTGTTTCCGGCAATTCATTACTTTCACACTGTCTTATAAGATTTTTGATCTCAGGATCTCGCTGCTGTTCGACATGAAGCCAGCTGTCGTGAAGCTCAACGAAATTGACATACTTACGATGTGTGGGTGACGTCAAATTGAAATCATTAGTTTTAAGCGTAGTAGCTGGTAATGGATTTCTAGAAAGAAAATCGGCATGACTCATACTGCGCCCCTCTTTATAAACAATGTCAAAGTCATAGGCCTGTAAGATAGCCCACCAGCGATGAACACGGGGCGATAGATCTGTTTTAGCCTTGGATGCTTTAAGGGAATTACAATCAGTAAACACCGTGAAGTGCTGTCCATAGAGGTAGTGGCGGAAATTTTCGACTGCTCGAACTACTGCTAGTGTTTCTAATTCGTACGAGTGGTATCTTGATTCAACTTCTGTCGTACGACGGCTGAAATAGGCGACCACATGCGGCATACCATTTTCTTTTTGGATCAAGATAGCACCATAACCCTCAGAACTGGCATCAGTGTGTAATTCTACAGGAACATCTGGGTTGAAAATTGTTAGAATTGGTTTAGAGGTGAGAATTTTCACAATTTTACTATGAACTTCTGCATGCCTTGTCGTCCACGTAATAGGTCCCTTTAACTTAGTAAGAGGGTAAAGGGGACCTGCAAGAGTGGCAAAATTGGGAATAAATCGGCGGAAGTATGAGGCAAGCCCTAAAAACTGTCTCACTTGAGTAGCGGTAGAAGGTATAGGTGCATTTGCGAGAGCTTGAATTTTGACTGGGTTAGGTCTTACTTCCCCAGCCCTTATAAGATGTCCTAAATAGTGAACTTCAATTTTCATAAATTTACATTTAGTAATATTAAAAGAAAAACCGGCGTTAACAAGAGCTTTGAGTACGACATCCAGACGATTTAAACCCTCAGTGACATCCGAGGAGTAGCAGAGCACGTCATCCATGTATGCCAGGGCAGTAGTGTCTTTTAGGGATCCAAGAGCTCGATTTATGCAACGCTGGTAAACAGACGCAGCATTGCGCAACCCAAATGGCATGGCTAGGTACTCGTACTGCCCCTCAGGTGTCACAAAGGCTGTTCGCTCAACAGACTCCCTGGACACATTTATCTGATGATATCCGGATGCCATATCTAATGATGAGAAGTAGAATGCCCCGTTTAAGCGATCTATCTGTTCATCTATCCTGGGGAGAGGGTAGTGTTCGGGTCGGGTGTTTGAGTTCAGCTCTCTATAGTCTACACACATCCTATCCGAACCGTCTTTCTTCTTTATTAGAAGAATAGGGCTTGCGAATGGAGACGAACTCTCACGAATAACACCGGCATCTTGTAACGCTTGCACTTTCTCCCGCACGATTGCCTTTTCCGAAGGTGAGAGTCTATATGGGTGACGCTGTACGGTTTTATGTGGATCAATAAGATCGATTTTTAACTCTCCTGTGGTTACTCGTCGCGTGGGAATCCCGTCTATGAAATAAGCGCTATACTTACTCAGTACCTTTAGCAAGGCTTCTTTTTCGGAGTCTTCTAAATCAGTATCAATGTTACTAAAATCAAAAGTTTTATGAGCTCCGCACTTATTACTTTCTTTACGTACAGAAAATTTTAGCCTATCTTTGTTAATTTCAACTTGAATACCCTGGTCTAAAATTTCTCTACCAACTATGATAGATTCTGATATGTCGTTGTCTGTAACTACGTGAAACAAAATCGATAACGAAATGTCTTGTATTTGAACCGAACTTAGAATCTGAGACGTGCACTCAATATTATCTCCACCTATACCCGTCAAATATACAGTTTCATTGCGCACAGTACCGGGGACTTCGCTGACTAAGCAGTTCTTAATCAAAGAGCAAGCCGAACCGCTGTCGAATAAAAATGGAATGGTCTTACCAGTGACTGTAGATAGTATACCTCTCAACTTGCGATCACACACGTGAACCTCTTTCTTGGCTGGCCGTTCGTTTCCAGGTTTCTTGTTGGGACAGCTAGTACTTATATGTCCTAGCTTTCCACAAGAGTAGCAGGTGACAGTTTTCTCAATTTCCGCGGGCTTGGATTTCAAAAGATGGTCTCGACGCTTGCGACATTCTTCTATCTTGTGACCTCGGTTACCACAATAACGGCATGAGCTAGCAAATCTTGTATCAGGTAATGGGCGGCTTTTCTTTTCAGGTACTTCATATCCGTCGTTATCATCGTTACGCCTCTTAATAGAAATACCGCTAAGGATTAAGGACATAGTTGAGCGCGTGTCGTTATTGTGTAGGAATTCAACTCTCTTCGAATCAAGGCGTCTCGTTGACAAAGAACAGATACAGCAAAACCGACCATAACGTCTTCCGGCATGTCGATTCTCGGTATGCGTTCAATGTAACTCCACAGACGTAAAGCCGCTTCTGACGCCGTTTCATGTGCTCCAATTTGAAATTTCATTATGCTGTCGAAGTAATCCTGAATCAGCATAGGCTTTGCGAATTTTGCGAGCAGTATTTGTTTCACTTGTTGCCATTCTATGTTTGTTGTATCTAGTTTGGTGAGACAGGATGCAGCTCTGCCTTTGAGTGAATGTATCAAGGCTAAAAGGAGATCTGGGCCTGTTAGCTTACGACTGGTGACAACCAGTTCGGTAATTTTACACCAACCTTCGATATCTGTGTCCGCATCATCTGGGTCGAATTTTATGAGTTGCGTCGGGTGATGTTGAGCAGGCCCAGCTTGTGCGGCTGTCAGCAATCGATTGAAGATCATTTTCATTTCACTTAGTAAGTTGGAAGTGTCTGGCACATTATTTTTGCTTGATGCTTGTGGGCTGTCATTCGATACCTCCTCAGGGATGATCTGCCCTCCGAATCCCACTTCTGATGTAGGAACTGGACTCGCTTTCGGGTGACCCTCCATAATTTTCCCCAACTGCGATCACTATGTAGCGTGGGTAGATCGGGCAAGGAGGTGATATTTAATAAAAATAATGTTTTTAATGTAAGCTTATAGAAATGTAATAACTAATTATTATAATCAACTTAAAAAATCACTTAAGATTAAATTGATAATTTTCGATTGAAAATTGACGTCCACCGAACACGTGGATGCGTGCGCGCTCTATCACAGCCAACGTTAAACTGCAAACTTGTCAAGATGGCCGCCCCTCCAGTGTTCGGTGTCCTGTCAGAGTCGGTCCGTAATGTTGTTTGTAACATAGCAATACGATGCTCTGTTTCAATCGGAAATTATCGGTATCGATTATCAATCAGTAGAATGGACGAGTCAAAAATCTTAATGCGCCGTCATACTTTATTCAAACTGACAACACAAACTAAAACACCACACAAGAAAACATTATAAAGTACTAAAATACATTCTGGTAACAAATTGTACATTAAAGAAAGTTTGAGTTTCAAATGTGTGCTGCAGTTTGAAAAGGACTTGGCTCAGTGCTGGTGCCCCAGTAATAAGGCAACACTGATTTTCAGCCAGATCCCTTCTTTTTTTTTACCTTTATTAGTTTTGCCTTCATCAGGCAAACCACAAGCAGCCTGAGCGAATAAGAAAAAAAAATAAAAGCTACTATTGCAAGACATAAATATTAAACATATCAAATTAGGTATACACTTACATATATCTATAAATTATACATACACAAATATATATATACACATACATACATACATAATTAAATATCACTAAGGTTTACAAAAAAAGTTTCCGTAGTCATCTTCATATTTGTCTCTATTAGAAATAAACTTTGAATTACTAGCTACTATTACATATGCTTAGTGCTAAAACTGGTTGATTCGCAGGATGACCACATCATTAAATGTCGCTCAGTGTTAATAATAGAAGGTTGTAAAATGTCGCTTCGCAAAGCGGCGCTCTGAACTATACTATTTGAACATAACGATTGCGAGCCTTAAGAGGTAGTAAGGTCTCCTATAAGATGATTCAAAAGAGCTTACTATAAAGTTATATTTGAATAAAGTTAATTTTGATTTTGATGGACCAATTTAGTGAAGTAAACCAGAGCGCAGTGGGCGCTTACATTGAATGACCGGTTGGTGCGGAATACCTGAAAATGTCAGCAGATAAAATGATGATAAATTGTCTAATTATATTAGTTTACTTAAATACTTTAAGTACATTTTCTGGATACGTGTGGCTTGGTTTCGTGACTCATAAGTCAAGAACCATAAGGATGGAATATTATACAAGATTCGAAGTATAATTATGTTTATATAATATAAACATATTGTAACTAATTCTTGTAAATGAGACATGTTCGTTCACATTTGATTTCTAAAAAACTATCCTTTCTCTCATCCATTATGACAACTGATAAATTCTATCCGGATTTATGTCTAAAGAATTTAGTACACGTCTCAAATGATTAGATATCTCCAAAGTAAATTCTACAACTTCATTACGGGAAATTATTATAATGTTTAGAGAAACAGTAGAGTATGCGCAAGTAACTTGTGTACTATTCGACGAAGTAGCTTTAAGTTATCAGCTTAATCTGTTTAAGTTAGTTCGGTACACAACAAGTCGAGTCGGGTTTAAGTTAACTGATGGCTCAGCAGATTTTATTCGAGTTATATGTATATGTATTTGTAATTTGTTCGCCTAAAAGTAATTCGATATTACTTTTATTATTAAATATTCGAGTTATATCGAATTACTTTTAGGCGCACAAATTACAAACACAAGTGTCACCACTTCTTTTCTCCAGCATGTCTTCCAGGTAGTCTGAAATAAAATATCTAACACCAACATCTTTCATTAAATTAGAAAGACTATCTCATTGAAACAATTTTATCTGGAAAATTATAATAATCTGTAAAAATTACATATTATAAAGATTTGAAACAGGCGACACCAACTAACAAGGACTGCCTTTTGGTCGTCGCTAAATGTGTGTGAAATGGGTGATCTTTCTAACACCAAGTTCTTCGTGTAGGATTTTTTTGGCAGTGGTCTCTGAAACGTCCACGGATGTCACTATTTCGCGTTATGTCACATGACGATGTTCGAGGATTAGCTGCCGCACGGCTTCGATATTCTCTTGCGTCATAGCGGTTTTTGGACGACCTGTATGTGGCTTTTCACTGCGGCTAGACTGCCCACGTTGAAATTCCAAATACCAGCGTTCTATAGTCCTAAGACATGGACTCCTCTAAGCACTAACGTTGCGATAACACTCTTTAAAAGTTGTAGAAAATGATCGCATGAAAATTTTCCTTAGAAATTCCATTTCATCAACCGACTTGTCACCTTCGAATAGACGATACAATAAAACTATTCGCCGAATTCTTTTGTTTTTTTTATTCCATACGGTGGCAGACGAGCAAATGGCCCACCTGATGGTAAGTGGTAACCATCGCTCATGGACATCTGCAGTGCCAGGGGCACAGCTGAGCCGCTGTCTACCTGGAGAGGAATACTCTTTTTAAGCCTCGTTTGAAGTTAGACATATCGTAGCGCTCAGGAAACATCGCAGCTGGGAGCTCATTCCAGAGTTTGCATGTACGCGGAAGGAATGAACGCTGAACCGAACTGTACTTGACAAGATCGGTTCCAGGTGATATGGATGAACTCTACTGCGGTGGCGGGTGGTGCGATGGTAAAAAAGGTGACGAAGGCACCATTGCAAATAATTCCTCAGAGCACTCTCCGTTAAAGAGCCTATAAAGAACACACAGAGAGCCAAAGTCTCTCCGCTGCTCCAAGGTCTCTGTTGAGGCCGTAATATTGTTTTCGAAATCGAGCATCAAAAAGATGAAAATGCAATATTGCACCTCTGCTTTTTACATCTTTCTTTACAACTATTGGTGCTCGCGACTTCGTCTGCGTAGGATTAGTATTTAGAGTAGTTTATATTAGTGGGGCATCTTTATAAATTGTAGCTTATGTGTTACGCCGATGGATAATCTATATTATTGTAAAGTTATTTTAAAATCTATTCAGTAGTTTTTATGTGAAAACGTAACAAATATCCATCCATACTTTCAAATTTTGCGTTTATAATATTAATAGGGTTGATAATGAAGGTTTGGATCATATAGCCGCTGTTAGCTGTCAGGTATTGGGAGGTAGTTTAGTTATAAATCGAGAAGCCCAGACCTGACTGGATTTTTATGTATGGGGGCACATGAAAAGCATACTATACGACGAAAACCACCCAATTGAGTCTGTAGACGTGTTAAAGGAAAGGATTCTAATGGCAGCAGATCAAATAAGAAGAGGTTTAACAACATCGGTGGTTAAAAGTGGACTTAGAAACAGAATGCGAGTGTGTGTGTGAAAACAGAGGTGGACATGTTGAACACGAAAGATAAAATAAAATACATTTGTTTAACCTAATTTAAATTGTTTTATTTTATTTTGTAACATAATTGATAAATTTTACATTAATTTCACTACTCCTTTTAGGACTTTTACCAAAGATTATTCCAAGAAATCTAATAGCAGCCTACCTTGTTATACCTTGTTGAATAGCTAATGAAACGTAGATATTTTTAAAGGTGTCTGCAGCCTACGTGTCATAGATTTTTTTTTACTATTGCTGGTTGAAGTTTGATTTGTACTGATTTTTGTTTGATGCTATAACTATCAATCTTCTATCTACAACCTATTTAGTTGAGGTAACTCTATTTTTATTTTGCATTATGATGAACAAACTAATCTGCTACACAAAAATAGTATAAAACTAAATATTTGAATTATAATAAACAAAAAAAATGGGCCAATAGACAAAAATCGGTCATTTTTTCAAAAAAGTCTTTAAAGCCTTATAACTTGAAAAGGGTTAAGTTGGGGGACGGGGTTCCAAGGGAAAATCTGTCAGAAATGGTGGGAACCACGATCCCCTAACGGGGTTCGCACGACTTACCAGGTAACCCTGTATATACCGTTTCCCAAGGAATAAAGTGACTGATCACCATCGAACGTACTGTTTGCGTCGTCACTTATCTTGATACTCGAGTTGGCCCTCGCGTATACTTACGAATGCTATGTTACGAGTATCTATACACGAACGAAAAAAAACGGTACATTTCACTGTATACTAGTTGAAGAGCTTTGGCCAGGCGTTTACAGAAAAGAAATGAGATTATGTTTTCATTTAAAACCATTTTACATGTTTGGGCACGATTATTAATCTTTGTTTTCAGCTGTTACATATTTAAATTGAATTGGTTTCGAAATAATATCTGTAGATTTTGGCTGAATGTTAGTTACTTTTACGTATATTTATAGCAATTCGCTGAATGAAACATATTTCGTTATCGATACAATAATAACACAGCTGTCCAATTTTCTAATTCGAATATGTACATATATTGATATTTCGGTGGATATATATTTATAGAACAATATACATAATATTTTCACTGTTTTAACCTATAAATTAATTGTAAAATTGCATAAATATTATTAGAAAAAAAATATTGACGTTCTTAAGATGTTTTCCCTTGATTTTCTTTTACTAATTTAATATTAAACAACGTTTACACAAAGAAAGCCTGACGTTAAAAACGGCTAAAGTTATAAAAGGTAAAGTCTTATGTTGAAGTACATAATAAGTTGATTGATTACTTTATATGATTATGTTACGGGAATTCACTACTTTAACCGTACTTAAATTGATCGCCGAATTTCCGGGAAAAAGTTTTTTATTTAGCAGAAATGTAAGCATTCAATTTCTTCCATTAAGTTTGATTAATTATAAATGGAATTCGTGATCCATTAATCAATTGCGCAACAAATCGTAAATGGCGTAAAAAACCTATACCTATCTAATTGCACTGGTTTTTCACGCGGATGCATTCAACCGTCGCAAAACAAGTGAAGACTGAAGAAAATTGCTCTTTTTCCCGCCGGTCCTGTAATGAGGTCCATTGTGTTCTAAATTTCCACTTACTCAACGCCAGGGTTGCCATGGTAACGTGGAAAATTGGGACCGCAACTGAACACACAGACTGGTAAATGAATCTTAAGATTTTTAAAATGTACAGTCGAGATAGAAAAGGTTTGCTACCTTAAAGACGTTCATAAATTATTCCAACGTATAAGCTGCAAAAAACCATATGCACCTTCGTGGGAGACATGTATTACTTTTTACAACAAAATTTCACAGAGCTAATTGCTTTCTCGTAAATTAATAATAGCACATATAAAAAAATTGCCTTATGCAAATTGGCTACAACAATGACATGTACGAGTATTATATCAACCTTTGAACTTAATTTCAAAGATTGTTGCTTGCAGTGATCAAAGAAATACTATTGTTATCGTATATTATGTATAAGTAAACGGCCCAATTACATTGTTAATTTTTGTAGTGGAAATTAATAATGTAAACAGTCTTGTAACGAGTCTTGATCTTTTCAGACTTCAACATTGCGGTAAATTCTTAGAATGACATTATATTTGAGACGAATACTGCCTGTGGTACCCGTCAATAAAAGCCAGTAGGGTCATTAGAACCAAAGGCTTGGGCTGAGTTTAGTCGGTAGGTCTGTTGGCTCGAGCCGCCTCGATTCACCAGGAGTCCGATATAATCAACGCATCCCTGCTTGCCTGTTGCGTTGGTATCGATTATGGATCCTCAGCCTCCTCTCCTGAGGAAAAAAAAATGCCTGTGGTTTTCGGCACTGACCTTCTAGCCGGGGATGGGCGATTCTGCCATTGGAACATACCTTTTCTTTTGGTTTTTCATATTTCATACGTACTTTTCATCCGATGCTTTTACGGCAAAAAAAACATCGTAAAGCAGATTGCATAAATTTCACATATTTTCAGAAATAAACGTATATGTGAATCGCCCTTACATAGTTAAAGTAGGCTCTTTTTGCCCCTTGCTGTAGTAAACAAGCTAATTATTCGAAGCCAAGAATCAGTTATAGTATAATTGATTCTTGAATTGGATATACGTATTAATGCAAAAAAAAATAAACATTTCTATCAACATTTAGTAGCTTGATATAATAGACTGACCTTTTCACGGATATTAGTATCGTTTTTAAATGTTACAGGTCTTGGCGAAATGTGTCTCGACAAAAGATTGCCAAAGATCCAAAGCCACGATGAAGTGTAGATAGGTATTCAGCCACTATGGGAATAATCCTGATTAAAAAGCACCAAATGGCATCTTTTGAGATGTTGTTTAATACATTCCTCTTATTTCGTTAAGCATTAAAGTATTTAACAGCATAATTGTCGTGCTTAAAAAGGGAAAACATGTAGAAATGTCCGTCAAGAAGAGTAACGTGTAGTCACACTGCTGCTGCTGCACACCAAAAAACGCGGAATCTAGAAGTTGGTCAATCTGGCCTCAATCTGCCAGTAACAATACTGTCACAAGGGCGATAGTGCGTCACCGCACGTCACCATCACGTCAGAGAAGCAAACACGCCTATCTAATTTCTACGCCACGAGCAATACTGCGCAATACAAAAAAAAAATATTTTATGATCTCTTCTAACTATGCCGGCGTCTATTCATTTTAAATACATGGGACTTGAAACACAAGTCCTGTTTTAATTTATGACAATATTTCTTGATTAATTTTTGTTCTTATTAAAATATCTAATTGCATATTACTGGGTAAAAAAGGGGTTTGCATTATCTCTATCCACAGAATACAATGTTTGCTTGAAATTGCTTTGTTCAACCCGTATTAATATGATATGGTTTAGGCAGACTTTGTAATTAGAATCTGTTATCAGTTTCTCGTTATCTTGTATAGTTTAGGATAATTGTACAGCTCTCGACATATTTTTCATCATCGGCCAGCGGACCAATCTGATTTGAGAAACCATTTTTACGAGATATTATGACGCACACTGTGAGGATAATCATTGCCTCAGTCCTAGTATCAAGTCCAATCAAGGGCAGATCGAGATCCACTCATAATCCCTAACTGTATATTTTACTAAGGCATAGGTAACTTTGTTTACTCTCTCACAGGGACTTTTTCATATATTCCTCTATCGAGACACGAGCCTACCTTCAGTTAGGGTCACTATGCCTTAGTCAACCACGCTGGCTCAGTGCGGATTGGTTGATATCATCATTTTTTATTTTTTCGCAAGTAGGTTAATAAAGTCACAATATTTTCATCATAGGGGAGCCGTCCGATAAATATACATATGAAATTCGAATAAATAATCGAAACACATAGGCAGGTAGCGTATAAATCAATACGCGTATTAGTAAATATGTTTGTCAATTGGCGTACAATTCAATGTGCGCGTACGATGTATCTACGTACAAGTAATTTTGCGTGTATATCAAATTGGGTATATGTCGATATGTTTGTATTAAAATCAAAATAATCTATATTCTTCAATCTAAGGATGTAGTCCCTAGAATCACGCCATAACGCAAGTTTCAGACGTTTGTGATAAGCTTCATGAAGGACGCCTTGCTACCGAGCCCGGCGCGGCCTCCTTCGACCGAGATCGGCCATCTCCCGACCCCGCTCGGCGGCCTCCTTCTGGAGCATCACTGCTTCACAGAAGGAGGCCACAGCCCTCCAACCTCCCTCGTCCGCCAGCATTGCCGCAATCAATGCCGGCGGAGATAGATCTCGCCCGATCTCTGCGACCAAGACTCGGCGCTCGGAGGCCCACGCGGGGCACTCCGCCAGCGTGTGCTGGGCCGAGTCGAGGTCGGATGCGCAGTGGTGGCAATGAGTCGATCCCTTCCGTCCTATTCGACACAGATATTCACCGAAGCAGCTGTGCCCGGTGAGTATCTGAGTCAATCGGTAGGTGACCTCCTTCCCGTGGAGCCAAGCTTCGAGGTGCGGGAGTCAAGAAGGACGCCTGCTGGCCCAACAGAGGGGGTGTACAGGTGATTCAAGCGAAGAACACAGTAAGTAAGCTTATTTTATAAGGTATGTGTGCATAGACCTATTCATCACAGCCCACATACGTCACCACCGAAGGGTTTCAGCCTCAGGACTCGGTCACTATGTTAGGGCGCTTAGGACTCAGTCAACCACTCTGACCCAATGATTGCTCGACTAAATTAATCTTTGAATTATTTCGCAGATATATATTTTATTATAGGTTGCTTAAGATATTTTTCTTCAGTGAAGGAGCATCAGATAATTGTGCACACAGTATTCCATCAAACTTTACATAATGACCTTGATATACTTGTTATGTCGCTCGTAATAACGGCGGTTTTCGTAGTGCAAATATGAAACGTGACGTGACGTTGCTTGTACATATGTAATTTGACGAACGACAAACGACGAACTGCCCTTTTAGAGAAGAATCTTCCAATTGCTGTTCAGGTGGTAGTATCAGTTTATATTTGATGTTAATA
The DNA here is from genome assembly GCA_036419045.1 of Scirpophaga incertulas. NCBI lineage: Eukaryota > Metazoa > Arthropoda > Insecta > Lepidoptera > Crambidae > Scirpophaga > Scirpophaga incertulas. The sequence goes on along the minus strand of CM071646.1, from coordinate 8,068,467 downwards.
ATTGCCTGCAAAGGCTATGTTGAAGATGCTCTGACATTGACTTCAATAACATTGACAAGAGTACAAAAAATCAATATGCAATCAATAGCGCGCACATTATCACGTGTTTAGGTGGTTGCTACGCGTGCCGGTGTGTCAATAGCTTCAGACACTTGAACCCACACTTATCAATTGAATTCATGACGTCAGATCAATTGAATAAACATTCATTTATGGCACAATGATTAGAACAGGCAAAATACGTAAACGTATACATTCAATACAAGTAATAATAAGTCAACAGAGTAATTGCATAGTAACGCTTCGATTCAACGAGCAGCTGAAATTATTCAATATTTTGCTTACCTTATTATTCGTAGTAAATAATACAGCATCATCAAAGATTCGTTAGGCACTAATAGTCCAACAGCAGAAAGAAGCAGCAGATTAGTAGTTCGAGTAGCTTATATTAGCGCGATGTATATCTTTAAAAATTGTAGCCTATGTGTTATTTTTGTGTAAACTATATTATTGCAAAAGTTTCATTAAAATCCATTCAGTATTTTTTACGTGAAAACGTTACAAGCATATATCCTTACAAACTTTCGCGTTTTTAATATCGAGTCTCATTTTTATTTTTTAAAATAGTGTCAATAAACTTGTAATAATATAGGTTATCGTAATTTAACATAAAATAATATATTTTTATTATTATTTATATTTGTGTGTTACATTTTTTATGAATACGCTACTTGAGTGCGTTTGACAACGATCTCACCTGACGTTAAGTGAAGATGTTGCCTAAGGTCGAACACGCAAACTCAAATAGTGCCCTTTACTCTTGCCTTGAAAATCCCTATATTATAAGTGTCGAGGAATAAAGACGCAGGTATGAAACTCTATTCCTTGGCGGTTCGCGAGAGGTGGTTTATCGACCACATACGGATGGAGTCCCTGGCCGCGTCTCGTCGTCCGATGATGGAAGGAATTTTTAAATACATGTATAAAATTTGTGGTTATCTAAGCATTGTTAAAACTAGAGTATTATTAGACGAAATTAGTATACAAGCCTTAGTCAGAATAAGGGATTGACGGATTTGTTAATGTGTTGCGAAGGCTAGCTTCACTTCGGCTCACATTTTCTCGTTCGTCCATCAATGCCTCTTTTGGTTGGCCGCATTAATGTACTCTTGTCATTTATCTCTCCTAATTTCTGAACCTTTTTAATTTTTCTACTTATAAATGGATCAGAATAGGCGTAAGATATATGATGACAATATCTTATAATATATAATTTTTAAATCTTATATATCTAATTTTTGACTTTGATTATAAAAGTCCATCGCCAGGATCCATAAATCTTGTATCGATTGGGATTATAATTGTGATGTGTTCATAATAATAATACAGTGCTTTTCTCCGTGAATGAATCAAATCATCAAATATTTTACAAAGTGACAAGAAATAATTAAAACATATTCTCAAGTAGACGCGAGTCGTGAGCAAATACCTAATTTTAAAAATCGCACTGGTGACTTTTATTGGTCCTCTACGCTTTCTGTTAAATAATATATTACAATAACAAGGCACAGGTTTCGTAGACACAGTATTATGATAAAGTCGAGAGGGTAGGAATTTCCGTTGTTATGAAGAGAAACGACCTGTCAAAACAAGAAGTGTTGGCATAACTTAACGACTTAACGATGTAAGGGAACTTTCTTGCCACGAAAAATATATACGTTACGATTTTGTAATCCAATTAAAGCGTTATGAAATATAGATAACATTGCATATGTTGTTCTTATAAAGGTATAATCATTGAATATGTTTTTTTTTTCATTTTTACCATCAAACGTAAACAAGTTCTTGCTTCAAATGAAGTAATAAGTATAAACTTTTGATGTGCAAAATGGAATATAAGGGGTTAAATTAAGGGATGAAAATTTATATGGAAAGTACGTTATTTTTGAAGTGTTTAAAATCAAAAGCTTAAAAGATAAGTTTGATACTTAGGCTTTTGATATATATAATAAAATGTGACATTTAAAGTTAGTAAAAAATAGGGGATGAAAGTTGTTGCTTATATGACAAATTTTGATGAGAGTTAATATAGGGATATATAAATCTGATAAAACAGCTGGTCCGAATTTGATACAATTTGGTATGGGGATGGTTGCTTATCCGTAAAGGAACATAAAATATTTTTGAATACGGGTAAATATATATTTCTCAGTCTTTGGACTTCTGTCAACGACTATTAACGTTTTAAGGCACAGATTATATTCGTAAAGCAATTCTTTGTAATCCGTTTCGTAAAGAAGAAGAATTTTCATTTATTACTTAATATTTCACTTTTATGTTATCTGTGATATTATATATACACTTTTTATCTATGACATGTAGTTTGCAAATGTAACGCCACCTATAAGGGTTGGAAAACTCGTTAATCTCTCGAGCACCCTCATTAGAAACAAACGGTACAAACGACAGCTGGCAAAATGCGACATCTCATCTTTTCAGCCGAATGTGTGGTGTTACAATATTTACGGCATTAATTGCGACGAATTTAGAACATTTTATTAAATGTAATACATAATACTGTCATCATATTAAAGGAGTAAATATCACGTAACAAAATGAATAATGTTACTACAGGCTCTCCCAGAAAATCTCATTTCCGCATTTCTCGCCCCGAAAATATGGGCGGACTTTTTGTACAGTGTCAACCCTTGTCCGCGAAGGGACTGGGTAAATGATTGATAGATATGACTGAGGCTTTAATCAGGATGGTGTAGAATTTAAAAAAAGCTGGCAAAATGCGACATCTCATCTTTTCAGCCGAATGTGTGGTGGTTACAATATTTACAGCATTAATTGCGACAATTTAGAACATTTTATTAAATGTAATACATAATACTGTCATCATATTAAAGGAGTAAATATCACGTAACAAAATGAATAATGTTACTACAGGCTCTCCCAGAAAATCTCATTTCCGCATTTCTCGCCCCGAAAATATGGGCGGACTTTTTGTACAGTGTCCTTGTCCGCGAAGGGACTGGGTAAATGATTGATAGATATGACTGAGGCTTTATCAGGATGGTGTAGAATTTAAAAAAAATACAACTTAGCACTTTTATCTTGATACACACATTCACTAAGTATTCATTTTTACAACTTAAGCAATTAATAATTATCATTAATCAGTAAATAGTATAAAATAAAGTCGCATTCTCTAAAATCAAAATCAAAATAATATTTATTCAACATAGACCTTTACAGGCACTTATTGACGTCAACAAACAAAACAAAAAAAAAGCTTAAATAAAAAAAAAAACAAAACCTTGTCCGTACGTACGAATAAGGAAAAAAAAAAAAAAATATATTGACTCGACACCTGTTCGGAAATTGGAGAGCCTTCTCGAGAAGAACAGGCAAGAAACTCTGAAGGTCTATATTTTATCTCCTCTTTTCAATGTTAACAATCACAATAATACAATACAAAAATACAATATAGTACAAGATACAATCACACCTAACACGATTACAGTCGTATGTATGTTTACATACACATATAAAATAATACAATATTATAAATAATGTTGTTACCAAACATGGCTCTATGAATAGTGTCCCTATTCCCAAACAGTGTGATCATTAAGATAGTCACTTACTTTATAATATACCTTTACTCATGAGTGTCTTTTTGATATGGTTTTTAAATTTATATAAAGGCAAATCAATGACACCTTGCGGAAGCTTGTTAAACATAGATATACATTTCCCCAAGAACGAACAGCTAGTTTTATGGAGTCTGAACATTGGAACGGCAAGTTTATTTTTGTTTCTAGTATTCACATTATGTAGATCACTGTTTTTATTGAATTTATTATAGTTTCTATATACAAAAACTAAATATATATATATTGACTAGCTAAAGTTAAAATATTAATTTCTTTGAACAATTCTTTTAGGGATTCTCTAGCCCGTAAACAGTAAATAGCACGAATCGCTCTTTTTTTGTAAAAGGAAAATAATTGTATTCAGTCCTATATACTCTGTCCCTATATACCTACGTATGCTTAGAACTAAGCAACGGATTTTGATGCGTTTTTTTTATAGATAAAGTGATTGAAGAGGGAGGTTTATATAGTGTATAATAACATCCATTAAATAGTGGAGTAATACTGTTATTATTGATGTTTCTAATATCGCGCAGTTTCGGAGGTGGTTTTACAAAATTAGAGCATTTGTTATAATTTGGCCGTATTCTCATGGTGGCAAAAAAAAACGTTAGTCTGAATACAAATGTAAAAGGGTTTTCTGTATTTTGCTTTTCAAATACTAGTACGTGTACCTAATATTATTTTTGAACCGTTGTAATGCGCTAAAATACTGTATATAATTATTATTACATTTCGATATTGGATCTTTCAAAATCGGAATTGTAATATTTAATTGACTTTTGCTTCAAGATTCCTATATTCCGAGATACCGAGATTCATGATCTAAGCGGCACCTGTCTCAGCAGCCTGTTTAGAATTAATACTTCATAATTTTAGCACACTTGGGCAAAACTTTTTCCATGTGTTTCATTGTTTATTGAACTCAGAGCCGGCAGCGTCACAGCCTATTTAATATGAAACGTCACAATGATATTCGTATACAAAACCAGAACAATTGAGATTTGTTTACCTACTCGTATAACATACGGCAGTCACGCGTCAGTTTTGACTATTTATGATACAGTGTCAATACCCTTTTTTTCTCTTTTTTTTCCCTGAGGAAAATGCATTAAATTGCATACCCCGGCTGTGGCGAGCCGGCGGTTATGTGGGGCTCTCCTCCCCAGAAGGGGGAGGCCTACCCACTAAAAACCTCAGGGATGGCCTTCCTCAGGCATGTAGGGAGCCCCCGGGAACATCAAGCTACTTCCGGGAACCCCCAGCCTCCGCTCCCCCGTCGATACAGGGGAGCCCTCCTCGGGGGAGGCTCACTACCTCCCCCGGTCTCCTCCACCGACGACGCCCCCCGGGAAGTGTCAATAGCCAAATTTTTTTTTTATACCTGATATTTTATAATATAATGACGAATGAATCTGCAGGATTTTTTGTTTGTTCAAAAGCATATATAGCTATAAATAATTCATAAATATCAAATTCAATATCAAGTTAGCAATCGATATGTAGCCTCGTCAAATATGTCACAGTTTCACAATTGTAACATTGCTTTATTTTGCAACTGTTCTCTTAAATCGCCATTGCTTTATTGGGGACAGGCCCCAAAGATCGTTATCACCTCTGATATTGACTTCGCTAGTATTTTGGTCAGATGATACCGACAGATCATTCCCAATTTTCTATTGCCACAGTGAATGCAGAGTACCTTTTTCAAGATACTTATATCTGGCAAACCTGATGATTATCATCTAGCCTGGACCTATATATCCTAACGTCTTTCTAGACATCTAGCCTAACTTTTTTCTGGACAATTGAATATTCAAAAAGGATTATGAGTATGACACAATAGAACAAAGTATTTATAAAAGACAGTGACATATTGTTGGAATATGATACTAAATCCATGAATATTATTGGTTACCTTATTATTCGTAGTAAGCCAAGATGGTAAAAGTAGTGTGTGTGGTGTAGTAGTATTAATAGTAGTAGTATTAATGTTAATTACTCGATATAATGTAATTGAAAGAGATAAAAGCACTAGATAAGTGAGTTTATAAGCTCTTCGTTTAATGACTATACATAAGATACGACTTATATCTTTTAATATTTAATAGTCAGCTTTTCTTCTTGTTAATACGATTTGAGCCTATTTATTTATCACGTAGTAGTGGTTCCAGTGCTCTGCGGGCGTACTACGACTTAAGCTATACTAGCCGTGTTGTCTACCAAGAAACAATGGCGTAATGACATGAGTTAAAATTACATGTAATTTCTTCGTTCCTCAGTCTACCTGTATGTTGCGCCATAAATTGCCGTACTTCCTGGAGATAATTATGCGGAAATTGGGCGTCTAGTCCGTGTGACATGGAGATCGTTAGATTTTATCGTCGCTTATTAGGACAAGCTATATATGAGCGAATAGGGAAGGATGAATTCATATAAAAACAGCATTATCATTTAACTCGGTAGCTCTGGTAATTGAACCAATTTTGTTTCATGAGCTTGACATTTAACATCCAACATATAATGCTTCTTTGAATCCAGATTTTGTATTATCAACGTAAGCTTACTAGGAAATGCTAAATTAACAAAATATTGCGAAATTTTGTGCAATAAAAATAAAGTATCTCCTTATAAATTAGGCACATTACCTTTCAATATTATATATACATTATTAAGTTTTAATATTTAAGTTTGATTCGCCTTTTTTACGAATTCCCATATTTTTTACACTTAGTGATGGAATAGGTTTGGTAATGATAAGTGTTACACAGGGTTCAGTGTTGGTTCCTTGTCATCAATATTTTAATATGCTTGTCCAAACTACTTACTACAAATGAGGAAGATGAAACATATAGAAATCAGAAATCCATTGAGAATAATAAATAGAACATTGTTTGCACGTTCCTATTTCTAATGCACGACACAGTTGACATGACACTTAGCGTAGGTAATGTGCTAAAACAAATTGCCGAGGTCGGCGTATGCACACGATCGTTGACCTACGCGTGTGTCAAGTTTTATTTAGCCGGCTATGATGAATCACGGAACACGTCACATAAATAAGGATATCAATCTCACGACCCTGACAGTTGAGACTGCTTCCGAAACATTGTGAGATCATTTACGAGAAACTTGGAGACGTTGAAGTGCCAAAAAACAAGTAACTGTTAAGGTGCAGTCAGGTGATACGCAAAACTTTAAATCCCTCAAAAAATATCCCCAATAGTGTATGAAATCACTAATAAATGCTACTTTAAAGCATAAGTAGTTCCCGTCATGAACAATTTATCATGAACAATTTAACTGCCATCTTGAAATTAATCCTTTTTATTTTATCAGTTTAAACTTATTATTCGCTTTATCATATCGCGTTATGGTCATGAAATGCTGCTAAAATACATAATTAATGAAGAATAATGACTATGGAAACTAAAAAAAAATATTGAATATTATTCACTTTTCAATATCATATCCAAATTTCGGCGATTTTTAATTACAAAAACATTTAATATGTATTTTAAAATAACTTATATAACTTCACAATTTCTGACTGCTTATAATCAGTACATGTTGACCATGTGTTCGGTGGTGAAAAAATTGTTTATTTATATTATGCAAGTAGGGCAATATTTCATATGTATTGCATGATAATTATCTTAATCGATATGAACTTTCGATCATATATATTAAAATTACTTCCTCTCTTTATAATTTTATAGATAAAGTTACAGGAAATTATTAGGAAGAAGTTGTTTAACTCTACTTTAGAACCAGACACTTCTTGATTACTTATCATAATCGACAAATATTATAATTATTTATTATAGATATTGTGAAGTTAAAAAATTCACTAACACAAAAATGCACTTGTCATTACAATACTAAAATCTATGGCAAAACAAACTATAGATACAATGTTGAGCTTCGATTGACAAGTGTCAGGTCAACTAGCTCGAATAGTAAGCAAATCCCTATAATGTCATGACACATTTAGCAGCAGGAGACACTATTTTTACCAGTGGCTTCTTTTGTGGAGTTTATGTTTGCTGTCGTTTTGTGCCTAAAGAGTAATTTTTTTTATTCAAATCGATTCATAAGGCCGTTTCTAATTCGTCCGTACTTAAATGACGACGACATATGTACAAATAGAAATTACCGTTTCTGCAAATTGCTGTGATAATTTATGTTTCTAGGGAGAAATGCCATTCCTGCCATACTCAAGCAAAGATTTGAGTTTGAATGTAATGCTGTAATACGAACCTTAAAATGGTTTTAATTATACTTTTGCAAAGTAACGATACAGTGGTAGTAAGTTTGCGCCCTGTTATTATTAGTATGGATGTATATTGGATATTTATATATATGTATATTTTGAACTTGGGGAAGATCTGTTACTGAGTAAGAAAGTTTGAGAAGTTTCACTAAACTGCGGCACCAGTTTCTTAGTCGACCGAACAATGTTGCGAATACGTGCAACTATTAATTAATTTTCTTTACACATAGATATTCAAAGAATGTAAGCTACCAAGCAAAATAATTAAACATCCACAATTCCACATATATGTAGGTATTTCGTTAGGAATTCATCATCATTAGACTTTTGGATTGGGATTTGATCTCACTTGCGACATTTCACCTTCTTTTTGACTTAGTCATTGTATAATCTTCTAAAGAATAATTCTCCTTTCCCTTTTTGTGAAGGGTCGTCTATCGAATCGTGGATGGCGGTAGAATCGTGAAAGCGCACCCCGCCATGTGCCCCGCATGGGCCTAGAGAACACTGGGGGGTTTTAGTGGGTAGGCGGGTCCTCTCAGACCGGAGAGCCCCACACACGGCCGCGCCTAGCCAACGCGGTGCCACGGTGCATAAGGAACATTTCCCGTCAAAAAAAAGGGTACTGAAATTACTGGAACACAGCTTTTGGTGACGAGTAACATTTTATTTACACTATAGAGACGAACTTCTTAGCACTCTATGGATTCACCGTGCGTGTCGGGTCCATCGTGTGGCAGAAAGAGAAACAAAATCAAAAAATCAAAATCAAAATAATATTTATTCAACATAGACCTTTACAGGCACTTATTGACGTCAACAAACAAAACAAAAAAAAAAAAGCTTAAATAAAAAAAAAAACAAAAACCTTGTCCGTACGTACGAATAAGGAAAAAAAGAAGAAAAAAATATATTGACTCGACACCTGTTCGGAAATTGGGAGAGCCTTCTCGAGAAGAACAGGCAAGAAACTCTGAAGGTCTATTTTTTATCTCCTATTTTCAATGTTAACAATCACAATAATACAATACAAAAATACAATATAGTACAAGATACAATCACACCTAACACGATTACAGTCGTATGTATGTTTACATACACATATAAAATAATACAATATTATAAATAATGTTGTTTCCAAACATGGCTCTATGAATAGTGCCAAACTCCGTAGATCCCGAAACTTGTGACACGGTTGTAGGTTTAACGGACCCCTTTCCGACGAACGTCAACACTCACCTTCACTACTCGTGTTTCTCTTCCTGCCCAGCCAAATCTGGTATGAGCCCGCTAATTAAAAATTAAAAATTGTCGCCAACGATCAGTAGTTGTTTCTATCTAATCGGATTTGCCACGAAACTCGGAGTCCACTGAAACTCCTGGGACTTCAAAACTATCGCTTATTACAAAGGTGCTAAGATGTTTACGAATACCTTAATGTTGCTATAAACAGTCGGACTACAGAACTAGGTGGATCGTGACCATGGTTTAAATCAGTCAGTCATCATGGTGTCAATCAAATCAGATCATGGTCTAAAGGTCAATCAGATTTCCAAAGTGATATATATCAACCCCTAGGGGTCGATGACAACCTGCAAGGGGTCTACGTCAGCGAAACAAAAATTTGGGGGTCCATGAAATGAGAACAGGGGTCCACGACAATGGATTTCAACATACACTGATAGTACCTATTTACTTACATTACTATCTTCTAATATAAAGACATAAAATTATTTATAAAAGTACCTATGAAGTAAATAAGTAATACAGTAAGGCCTCGTTAATCCGGAGAGGCAAAAACAAGTCCCTTTTCGGATTATCGAGGCGTCCGGATTATAGTATGCCATATTTAATATTAATAAAACATGTTTAACCTTAGTTTCTTTAATCCATTTTCAAATTATAGCATAAAGCCAAACTATATATGTTCGAAATTAAAACATTAGTTGCTTCTTTTAAAAAGTCTGTAATACTCTTCTGTTTATAATTTTCGCACTTCATTTTGAAAGCCCGGTCTCTAAGTCGACAGAGAAACATAACTTAGTGGCTATCAAATTCGTTATCTTTAACCCATTTTAAAGCTCCTACTCTAGCCTCTGAATTACCAACCTTTGTGAAGGCGAAAACTTAAACGCTATTATCCTCATCTTGCTCATAGTCCTACTACTGCTACTACTACTAGTTCCTACACCCGGCCTCCCCCGCGAATCCCACTGCCCGGCCGGATTACAGCGATCACCGAACAAGCGGGAGTCCGGATTACCGAGGCCCTACTAAATGTTTAAAAATTTTGTAAGTTTTAGAATGTAGGGGCTCTACACAAAACCGAAAAACATGGCAGAGGGTCTACGACAAAAAAAATTTTGGGGACCTCTGGTCTCAATCATTGTAATATTCATTCCTGAAACATCTATCTACAAAGCCAATTTTTAAGGCACGAAAATTATTTTACGTCGAATGCATATAACAAGCGCCAGTGTCTCCACATGTACAGTTCCTATTACATACATATATAATAAAGGTCAACGTACGTGCGTCAGTTATTTACCAACACGTGTTCATATTAGCTACCGGCTCTTCCGTGTGGAGTGCACGCCGAAGGACAACTGTTACCAACCCAGCCACGGCGCTTCCGGCCCGCAGTCGGAAATGCCGTGATTCGATAGACAATATGGATTCGCATAGGGCACGTGCCCTTGCCTTGTCTGAAGATAGATCTAGAACTATGGTTTAGTTATAACTCCATGCTACCTAGTTCTCGCTTCTAATATTGCTTATATGCGCGTTAAAAATTATCGCTTTGATAATTACGCAGTTCTTCTGTGCTTAGTGAGAAGGTATAGAATCAAACAAACTAATAAAAATTGTCATAAATATGTGGTATGTTAGCCGTCGGTGTTTGTTGAGCACTGCCCACCACTGGCGGACGAAATGGTTATTGGCTAGGTTATTGCATCAGGCGCACTCAAGCCTAAACCACGAAAATACGGGATAAAATGGTATCTGGTTTCAAGGCCGTTTTGAAAATCTTACATTACTGTATGACTTACATAACGATTAACAGGAAACGGGAATAGCGATAAATCTGTCGCAATCAGTCACCACACTGAAACCGCAGATGCTTTAAGATTTTAAATTACAGATTACAAGGTATATCGTAGATGGAATTACCGTTATAAATTATTTGAACATTATACTCAGACTATAATCAGGTTTTTTTATTTGTTTAACCGGCAATGGCTGCGAAAGTCATTGTCGGCTGTTTACCATTTGTATTCTTTATATACTTAGACATATGGTTAAAAGTTTCTGGAATTCAGGAATTCATAAAGTTGGTGTTTAAGTAAACTAAAATAAAATTAAAAGTAACTAAAATTTCATTTATATATGTTTCACAGTGTGAACGTACCCACATAAAAACAATAGTCTTTTCTGATAACTATAATCAGTAATTGTACAACTACGTAGATAAGAAGCAGTCGATATGTTGCTTATAATCTGTGGAAAGTGATATTGAAAACGCTTAGAATAAAAACTGCACTGTTCTAGTTACATTTACAACTGTCATTCGGGAAATACTTTATTGCACGCTTTGATAATGAAGCTTGAAGCTAAACTACTAATAACATTTATCTTTAGTAATAACTAATAACAAATTGCAAAATCAAAATCCAAAACTTACGAGAATAACTAACTACTTTAAAGTTGTTCTCGTAATTTCAAACCTAAAGCCGCAACAAAGACTTGCATTTACAGTTAGTTTCGTTCCTTTTCTATGAAAACGAAATGAGGTTACGTACAAATCGAAGGTCTATATTAAAGGAGGTTGGTTACATTAGCTTAGTAGTCTGTGCACGAAACATCTAAACTCTGGGAAGCGGCGGGCGTGCTGATAAGGGCCGGGGAAGGACCCGATCGACCTCGAATTGTCTCGCTAGTAATTACGAGTCTTTACATGAACGACAGTAAAACCTTCACAACTTCCAACTGACGTGTATTCTTTTAAAATACATCAATATGTACTTTACACCTATTGTAATGTAAATTTCTTGTAACTATAATATTTTTATAATATAAAATTATCTAGGTTCTCTCTAAAGATATGAAACAAATAAAACAATCCAATTCTATGTACAACAGATTTATTACAACTCAGGTTTTCTAAGACAAAACTATTATAGGTTTATCTATGGTACACAGATATACAAAAAAAATTCAACACTTCCAAGCAACAATGTTGGACTTAGACTGATACACTTAAAAAAAAATCAATAAAACAACTGAAAAAAAAGATTAACGCTATCTGCAGCTTCTCCTACAGAACAGGCTATTTATAATTATGGTAACTGGTAAACAATAGTAACCGGCAGGGTTCTGGGGTTCGTTTGATCGATATTGGCTAAATGAAAGGGGCAATTAAAATTAAGAGGTATATTTTAAACGTTAAAAAATAAAAAATCCTCCTGGGAAGGGTGGTAGTTAGATGTCCGTGCTCCGTGCTTGCGTTAATGTATCGTGTACTTACACGATCATACTTTTATGTGCTATTATGTTCAACTGTGAAAGCTTCTCGGTTCCAATGTACCTTCCTCAGCCTCGACTGAATTCCCTGTCGGGATTAATTAATAGGTTTGTTTACAATTGAGATTCAGACGATTTTGCTCCAATATTATTCCTCGTTTATACTGATTTGCCAGACAAGTATTTTGCCGTTCGTGCCTCCAGGTACTTGTTTATGCTATTTGAATGTACGGTCAGCTGTTCATATTATTTCGGAGCTTCTCCAGCAATAATAACAATGATAATTCACTTTTGGAAAACCGGCTAGACACAAATCAACCAACGGCCAAAATATGAATGAATATGAAATATCAATGATTTAATTTAACGACACTGGGTGCAACGAAATATCAATGAATCACTCAGTGTTGCCAACTCAAATTATCGAAAATTGGTAGATTATGTGCCAAATGTTGGTAGAAGTTGGTAGAATGTAACATGCAAAATAGGTAGATCTACCATCTTAATTTAGAAAAAAAATATTCATTAATTTCGCAACACAACAAGCGTAACAATCCAAACCGTAGGGTTAAGTAATATTTACCACAGACTAAGTATATGGCGGGCTGCATTTATCTTTACACCTCGATTACTCTCTAGTGATAGTCGGTTTAATACTTTCTTGTTTCTAAAACATTTACAGATATAGGACATAAATGTCTATGTTATCTTAAATTGTAATTAGTATTTTACTTTACGTAAATACATTATAAAGTACGTATTACAAATATCAGTTTAATTGAAACATTATGAGTAACTTCCTATTAAAACTAGACACTGATTTTATGGCTTGGCTACTAGCACTTTTGAGCCACAACTAAATACTGATTGAGAACACTTTCACAGATTACTTATATATTTAATAACTGATTATCTACGCGTTTAATTATACATATTTAATACACCGATGTGTAGTTTTATGAAATTAACTGAACCTTGCGATACTACTTACCTGATCGTGGTCTATTATCAACGAGGCTATTAGGGTAGTAAGGAAATGTTATTGAATCAGTAGTACTAAGCTTGTTTGATTTCATTTATTTAATTTTGTTTCGTCGTCATGATTAGGTATCATAATCTCCACAGATTATGGATACCTAATCATCAGACGATGGAGCCTACTGTCTTCTAATACAGTGGGGGTCACCCTCTACCCCGCGCGGGATTAGGTAGGCTTTTGTTTTCAGTTTTCCTCCATTTTGTAGCACTGTAATTTGCAGTAGATTCGTTTAGTAGACTCTTACGACATCCGCGGTAGGTCGGGGAGTGGCGACACAAACATTCTGAGATTGTAACCGTAATATATGGTTACCCTTCGTTGTTATTTTTTGTAATGTTTTTTGTAATGTTGCTAAAAGCTGTATACAGGACTACTCGCTTTCTGCTAAGTTTATGGGGAGAGTCCCAAGTCACGATTCGCGATGAGTCGTTACGTATGGTCCACAGCAGCAGTCCGCCTCAAGTAAACAGTCAAAGGAGGTATAAGAGCAGGGCGAAGATATTTTAATCCGTCGCGAATATTATGGAATTTCGTAGGTACTTTTGTATAAGTAGTATGAAGTATATTAAGGTCTATTATACCTATCTTCTTAATAGTTTCCACTTTGCATATAATACGCCATTCAATCGTATACGCAAAAATAATCGCACCAATTTATCTGCTCCATACAAAGTAACCAGACAATATGTAAGCCAAGATTGATCCATAAAATTTTATGACATAGTTTTATGTGGCCCTGTGGAATTGTTCTAACGCGTGTTTAAAGTGTATATTATGAGTATGTTACAATGAAACCCCGGTTTTGTTTCGAACGCGTATTCCCTAGTCCAGAAGGTCCCAAACTATTTTGTGACCCTTTGTCATGATTTTCGGTTTTGGGTAGGTAGATTCCCTTATCCAACATCTGGTATTGAATGCCTACATCCTAGAACTTACAAAAATTTAAAAACATATATAAGATATTTTTTTATATAATATATAATAATGACCTTTTTTATGTTCTGGTTGTAGTTGTGTTAGTAAGGTTTTTGGTAACCCAAATTATTGTAAAGTCTGTAGTTTTGGAATGACAGCTAACAACAGATTTTTTTCACCGAGATCTGTTGTAGAACAAGTGTATGGCATGCTTGTTTGCCTTTGCTCATTTTGCTTGCATGTGTCGTTACAACTCGGTCGAGGTAGGTAGGTTAGAGGAAAAGGTTAACTTTTATAGAAAATATATCTTAAGAATTTCTAGGATACTCGTTGTTGTTACCAGTCTATTTGCGTACTTCAACGACAAGTGGCAATTACAGTTAATTAAATAAATAAAAAAAAAATATTACACTCACACCAATTAGAATAGCCCAAAGTAAGCTCTGAAGGCTTGTGTGAAGGATCTAGGCTAACGGATAAACATACATATATATATTTGTTAGATATATATACTATATTAACAACCATGACTATAGTAGAAATGCTCGCATTCATCACACAAACATCTGCCCCCACCGGGATTCGAACCCGGGATCAAATACGGTCGTCATTGGCTACTGAGCCTGCGCAGTGCGATCTTGACCATAAACATTAATTGTACAGTGCGAATTATTAATTAAATATTTATTAATCTAAGCCGGGAGCTAGCTCCCATAACAAAAGCCTTACAGTGCTTGATTTTGGCTAGGCTAATTGGTATGAATGTAAGAGATATGTATTTGTTATATTTATTTGCGACACACAATGAGTCTTCTTATTTCATTTATACATTTATCCCTTTTGATACTCTCAGTATTCACTGGATTTAAAATACGCATGAATAGTGTTGGAGAAAGTGGAGTCAGAAGCAGGGCCTGGGACTTATTACCCGTACACTTAATTACAACGTTAATTACATTATATTGACAGTACAGATTATACCTCTATATGAGCTTACTAGTTAGTGCCCGCGACTTCGTCTGTGCAGGACACTTATCGTCATATTTTGGACAATTCACACAATATGTTTACACTATAAATACAACCCTATGTGTTATTCTGATGCTATATTAATTATTATTGTATAGTTTTAATAAAATCCATTTAGTAGTTTTTACGTGAATGAATAACAAACATGCATCATATAAACTGTCCCGTTTATAATATTAGTGAGATAGTAATATTATTACAGTACAGTGTCAATTTTAGATCTTAAACAATTTACGGATATTTAAAAGTGATATAATTAGGGGTTTCACTGGCTTAGCAGTGAAAATTAGACTTAAAGGAGAGGTGCGTATAGTAATATTATTATAATACAGTGTTAATTTAAGATCTTGAACAATTTACGGATATTTAAAAGTGATATAATTAGTGTTTTACTGGCTTAGCAGTGAAAATTAGACTTAAAGGCAAGGTGCGTACAGGAGACTTATTTTTGAATTACGAATGCGACTTCGAAATTCGAAATCACCGATGTGACTAATAATAATAACCACCGATTTTACTTTGTAAGTAAGTACTTTGCCGTAGCGCCACCTTTCGCGATAAGCGCACAACTTCATAAAACGTTTGAGAGCATAATGTGGAGTATATAGTTCTTTACAAGTTTCATAGGTGGCGGTATAATACGCTTATATAAGATGTATTAGATCGAAGTATGCTAATATCAAAGAGTATAATTATATAGTTAATATGTTGTGCCGATAGGATTGATAGAGGTTTATTATATACATACATATTTTATTTTTTTAATAATCGCTGTATTATAAAAGCTTAGTGTTTTACTACTTGGACACATGGCATAGATTTTATTGCAAAAAAAATAGGTAGGATTCGTTTGGCATAAGACAAATGAAGGCTAGAGGGCAGCATTGCATTAACTGCCAAGCTAAAGTATTCAGATAATAATAATTTAGGAGAGCTACAAAGAAAATAAGCATTTATCATATAACATCATATGACAGGTATACTTTCTAAGTAAGTTGTTTTTTTTTCTTTTTGAAGTTTAGTGGTGAGCCAACCAATTTCTTAACTTTCAAGTTTCGAGCCATATCGAATCAGTTGGATTTAAACATTTTCTTTATTTGCAGATTGTCGCAAATTAGATTAAGAACCTATTTTTTTGGGAAGTGTGCCAGTGATCTGTAAGATCTCATTTTATCTTCTGGGCTCCTGCGTAAACCCTGTCTTCGTCCTTAGGTATAAGAATGTCATTAAAAATAAAAAAAAAACTTACCTAATATAGCACGTAAATGTCCTTCGAGCGTCTGCAGTATAGTCATCTCGATCTCGCGCACGTCCTTGCCGAGGAACTGCTCGCAAGCCGTGGTGAGGAGTTCGTCTTCGTTCATAATCTTGCACTGTGCCACGCCGGTCACTGTGAGCGGCACGCCCTGAGCCGTTTCCACGTTCTCGCAGATCGGGTTAAGTGTCATAACCTAAGGATAAATAAGTTTATAAGTAAAAAATAAGCCACCTTTTAAAAGAGGAAGGACGAGTAATTAAACTTTGTATGTGGAATTACCTATTTCTGGATTTACATTCCATAATCAGCATTATCATCATCGCAGCCTTTTACTATTAAGGCGTTATATATTCGACTCTAAAATGCGTCTCTATCATCTAAATCTCAATGATGTGTCATGTCAATACGGGTCAAGTTTAAGTTTATTCCCCGTTCCCATATCTTTCTTTAAGCCATATACATCTTGAGTATTCCCTAGCGTAATATGACTACCCTTCTAATTATGTAGCATATCACGCTAACTTGCTTGCACCATCCTAGCAAGTAAGTTAGCGTGAAGCAAGGAACGGTCGCTCTCACTTTCAGTCATAAAGTCATTAGGACCAAGGCTAGTCGAGTAGGCAGACTAGTATCGGTCCAGTTTGAGTACAATATAATCTTTGCGGCGCTTGGCTGAGGGATTATCCAGGGAGGACTTCCCACTAGAGATGAAACGGACAGTAGTTTGGCCGGATACCGGATACCGGATATTCGGCAAGCTACGAGGCCGGAAATATTCGGGCGCGTTCGGGTGTTATCGCACGTGAGCGGAGATCGGAGACGTTCGAGTGTTGTCCCGCGCGTGAGTTCGTATTTGTTTCTGTCATTGCTTTTTCATTTGTGGTCATAGTTTTAGAGTCACCTGTTACCAACACATGCGGAAAATTTGGTATTCATTCACCACAATTTGCCACTTGTTAATTTTGAGTACTAAACGAACTAATTAATATTTAACCAATTACTTTGCAATTATAAAAATAAAAGTTGTTCTTATCCTATTGTCGTATCATTTGCTTTGTGTAAACTAATGTATTTTTATTTTTATATCCGAAATCCGGCCGGGTACTGTATTACTATCCGGTATCCGGCCGGATAGTGAAAAATAGGCCGGATACCGGATATCCGTTTCATCTCTACTTCCCACTCCATTTTGAGGATTCTTTCTTCGGAGGGAAAAAAATTATTGCTACTTCTCTTGTCTGTTACTGGAACTACTTTAAAACTTCTTTGTATACAAAAAAAAATAAACTAAGTGTACTTACATATAAAATAACGCCTGACATAATATAATAGCAACAAGACAATTGGATAGAGCTGTGTTTTATTATGTCGCAATTACACGGACAAATCAAATTCACATAGAATAAACTTAAGTAACCACTAATATACAGTTTCATCATGTTAACAAAGAGACGCACAATGTTGGACATACGCTTTCCCCGACGATCTCCACACATATCTGGAGACCTATTTTTGAATTACGAATGCGATTTCGAAATCACCGCTGACTAAATACCTAGTCAGCGGTGACTTTGAGGTCACGGATTCCTAAACATCCAATTTTTGAAAGTCGATCGCAGAGCTGCCAACATACATAAAGTACACACATAAATGTAAGAGTTCGGTTCCACGCAGAATGTAGCCGCTGCCGGTTATTGCCTGCTTAACCATCATGGTTATTATATATACTTATAGTATATATATATATATATATACATATATATATATACATATATATATATTCTCCAAACAAAACACAGATAACATTTCCACAAGTATGACTTGATTACGAGTGAGTGAGGGCACTCGTAATGAAATCACACCTGTGACTAAGGTAGTCACATCAGTGATATTCAAAAATAAGAATTATTGAAAATCGGTGATTATTAGTCCCATCGGTGAATTCGAAGTCGCATTTGTAATTCAAAAATAGGTCTCCTGTTCTGCGCTGCTCCTGGTATAACATGACTTGTAACTCGAGAACCTTTCCACCACAATCATTGTAAATCCCAAAAGCAGCCCACTGCTACTTAGGTTTGACATTCTTTATGTTATGGCTGTGATCCTGGTTGTTCTAGCAATTTCATTAATTAAGTTTATAATTTTATTTCGACAAAATGTTAGCTTAGTATTTTTCCCATCTATCGAATTCTCTATATATATATATATTATTAGTAGAAGTACTAGTAAATATCACGACACCTTTACAACATGAAACTTAAGGACACTGACACATGCAGATTCTGCGAACAAGAGCATGAAACACCAATACACCGCTTGTGCTACTGTGAACCGCTGATTCACAAAAGAAACAGACACCTGGGGAAACACATCCTTGACCCAGATCAAATAAAAACAATCCGAACTGGGAACATCTATCTTTCTTGGTCAGTGCCCAGTTAAGGGAGCTACTGTAGGGCCTACATAGAACCTACATGTTGCTGGAACCTGCATGGAGGCTGGTCACAATAGATCTTAATAGGTCGCAGTGATGCATATCAGCCCCGACTTACACGAATAATAATAATAAATAATAAATATCACGACTCAAAATTGTAAAGAAACTAGCGAGACCCAGCGAATAGTAGCAGAACTGTTATCGATACCTGCTTTAGCTTCTCACCGCTAGATGACGTACACCACTTGAGCGCCCCTCGAAATTCGCTTAGATTTATTAGATTAGACATCAAATATTTAATTAACAAACATTGTTATACCTCTTTGTTTTTGTAGTAAATACATCCAAGTATAAAAGATACACGTGAAACAACTTGCTCTCCTGAGGGCGGCTAATATTCAGATGCTTGATTTCTCAGCTAAGGTCTATCTAAACCAAATGTTGCTTATTAATTTTAGTACTATGCACACTCACCTCGAGGGAGATACGTTGCACGTCGGTGACGAGCCACCACGCCCAGGCCCAGCCGCCGACGATCGTCCGTTTTTGCATCGAGCCGCAACATCCTCCTGCAGACAATGATGGACGGACGTGTTGAGTCAGTGGTTTTCATAAAGCAACATTTCTAATCTCTTGATAATGATGATTTAGAGCTTATGGCAGAGTTCACAAGTGCTATTATGGGGAATAGATTATAGACTTTTCTGACGTGACAATGATTTTATGAGTGTTCGTGGCCATTTAAAAAAATAAAACGCCACTTAATAAAATACTCTAATGAAAAAAGGTATGACAAACAAAGCAATATAATTCTTTATTATCTTCTTCCTTCCTAAAGACAATAAAGAATCAGTGATTGTCCAAAGTCTAATCGTTAGAACAGCAATCAATGCTTTTCTAAAGAATATGCATTAAAGAAAAATTTAATGTAGAATTGCTGCATCGAGCGCAAAAATGAAGTGTTAATGAACTTGTGTTAACGAGTGCTATAGTTGTTAAAAACTGTGCAACTATCAGTTTCATTATAACATTTCGGCACTGTTTTATAGTGATTATTGATAAAATTATTACGCAATTGAAAGAAAAGGAGATTAGCGAATAAATACGAATTAATACAAATAAATGCGAATTTAATCAACAATTCAATAGTGTTGTGGTTTTGGTGGATTGGCCTTGGAGGTCCGGAATCGATGTGTTATTCGAAATTCGAATTTCGTATGTACGGTCAAATAATTTAATTAATTTAAGTGTCTCTAACTTTTAGCCGGCTTAACCATTATGGTGTAAGGCTTAATAAGAATAAAAAATAAAAAGTGTCTTAAATACTGACAATATATTAAGGTCGAGTTTTCAGTTCCCTATCTAGAAATGGCAAGTGATTTCTATCATTAGCAATATTCGTACTTTATGGTACCAATAGCACTAGACAAAAAGCACGCGCGTCTTTTCTATTCTATTTCTACTATTATAATAGACTAAGCGTTTTCTATCGAAAAATGTTAGACAAAGTGTATCTACTGATAGAATGGCTGTGTCGACCGTGACAGTAGAAAATAGAATAGAAATAGAAAATAATCTACCGTGTTTCGCCTTAAGTTCCTTTGCTTAAAGAGAAAAAATGCCATTAGGAGGAACTTCAAAACATTTCAAACGTGCGTACTTCACAATTATTTACCTACATTAATTAGGACTAAATTAAACAAACTTTGGATTTGAAATTGAAAATCGTTGCGTAGACATTTATTTTGAGGTAAGTATGAGATTTACAATTAATCATTACAAAAGCGCAAGCGCGGTGGGTCGCAAATTATATTTCTTAACTGTACATTACTTACACATGAAGCATCTTCAAGGACTTCGATTTCTATGAAATATTTTACTGTTCAAAAGATAAACTAAACTAACTGAGTTGGTGTGATTTTAAATGTCCATAGTCTGTTTATTTTTTTATTCATTTATTAATTAAGTGCAATTATTTTCTTACAAATTCCTCACATGAGCTCTCACTTGCAATCAAAATGATGAACAATGAAAGGTCTATGGGACCATTATGAGATTTAAATTTTACTTCCAGATGCATGCGGGCTCAGTTTACTCGATCATTTAGCTATAGTAACAGCAACTAAGGGGGCAGTCACCTCTTTCCTGGAGAGAGTGGTAAAACTAGAACAGGTTGGAGCTGGATCTAGAGACGTTTACGTGACCGCTATACTTGCTTTTATTCCTTTCCTGTTTTATAGGAAACAGTTCTAAATGTTCATTGGAAACCGACATTCTTTCGTAACCTTCCTAGACGCGACTAACGAAAGTTGGATATTCGAGTTTGTTTTTATTAAACCTGTAATTTAAGATATTGCTTTTCCCCCTTGATATATAATCGAGTATAATGAATATTCATATTACCAGTTTATACTTACATAATCGACTAATTATAAATCGATAAAAGTTCTTATAGATTCCATTGATAGAACGCGTGAGTGCCGAGTGTTAAAATCAAAGTAGTGTATTAATAGTATAATATATGAATTATATAAATTTACAGATATATAAAATACATTTATGTAGAAAATACGATCACTATTTAGGGTTCTATACCATAAAAGGGAACTTACATTTTTATTTTTCTGTCAGTCTACCTAAACCCCTTTTATCAGTAACGTATAGAGTTATATTAATTTTAAATTAAAATATCAAATACTCAGTGAACTATTTTCACAGTTCACCTGAGAACTGTGAAAATAATTTTCTTGATAATGCTGCTTTTTCTTATAGTTGAATTTAGATATTAGTTAATAGATTACATCTATCAAATTAGTTGGTCATTTAAATCGATTCAGCCATTTCTGGCATATTTTACAGAAATATTTTTCTAAATTCTTTAAAAAGTAAAGTAATAAAGAAATTGCTTTGATTCAAAAAGATCTAACACGTCCGGTCAGTAACTCGTCAAACTTTACAATTGTACTAAGAAAACAAACCTTATGACCTTACACATAAGAGCTGTTTCTATGACATAGCATGTAATTTTCAAAGTTTTTTTTTATTTACCAATTATGAAAGTGTTTTAACAAAATATTCAATGCATTCTGACATCAAGACATTTACATAAATTATAATAAAAGATTAGGATAATAAAGTGTTGTCAAAGGCGATTTCAATTTTTATTAAGATACACAATTTAATTGATAATTCAAATTTAAGTTGTTAAAATAACGATAGCGATTATATAACGAAGAACCGGCACCTCGTCAAGCGTGACACTTAATCTTTTGTCTAATATTTTATCTAATCTAGTTAGACTGAAACAGATTAATCATGACTGATATTAGAGGATGAAAATAATATGCTCCTCAATGAAATTTCGACTAACGATTATCAATTTAATATTTCTTATTTTTACAACAATTAATCTAGTCCAAAGTAAGCACTCTAAGGCTTGTGTCATGGGAAAGAATAAAAATACTCGGGGCTCCAGAAATGGAGACGTTTTGACGCCGCCGTACTAATCATTCTGCCACAGAGGTCGTCAATTTAGAAAGAAATTATAAAACATAACTAGAAAATTTAATAGAAATAAAAAGTTTAATAAATTTTACTAATAAATACAAAATAAGGAACACTCGTTAATTTTAAAGCGTGTTTTTTATTTTGTAATTTTCCAGATTCGAATTGCTAATATGGTTATGGTGTTTTTTTTCTGTTACTAAACATTCACTTCACCATACCACTTGCAATTTTTTAAAGTTGTACCCAAACTTTCGATAACTTTCATAAAGTACATAAAATGTCGTGGCCTTTATTTTGTTTTAAGTATATACTATGCATATAGTAATATTGTTATTATTAATGGCCGCGTATCACGTTCTATAAGACCCGGACCTTTATAAGGATGCGTGGTGCATATAGATTAAACGTTAATTTTAATGTTAAACCATTTTAACAAATACATATAATGAAAATGTACGTAAAGTGTACATCTCAATCTGCATATTGTGAAATGCATCTAAAGACTATAACCAGTTAGACGTATATATATCCCGTAATATAAAGTATAATTGCATTGGTTGCGCCGATTAACATTAAGTTAGTATAATTGAGTATTGTCACCCATGATCGTCACATCCTTTGACACCCCGATCTCATTCCCGCACTTACGAGTACCTTACGTTCTAACCGCAGATTAATTGTCGGAAAAGAAATGAAATACAGACATATAAAGCAGTAAAGTATAGTGATCGGGCCCAGTGATTACAGTGATACACAGTGAGTGCTAAAGTGCGAATCACAATTTTCTTAGACCAACAAATCGGCCGAACATACCCACCGGCCACGACCAGAAATTTGTGTGTTGAAGATCACAAAGGTACTGTGCTTGTCATTTCTCCGCAGACAGATCATATTCCTATTCTTTCGAACGTGAAACACATACATGCATCTTTTTAAAAATATATTTAGGAGTGTCTTATCTTCTTATATATAAAAATGAATCGCAAAATGTGTTGGTAAGCGCATAACTCAACAATGCCAGGACCAATTTGGCCAATTCTTTTTTTAAAATGTTCGTTGAAGTTCAAGGAAGGTTTTATCTATTATACTCTAAAAACGTACAGTACGTACGTACGTACGTACAGTAGTACGTACAGTCAATTTGAGCTTTATTATTATTGTATAAAGTTCATATTGCTAGCACTCACTGTAGTCTAAGCAATGCAGGTGTGCTCCTATCATTAAAGACTCAATTTACGCTTTATTAACGCTATATAAAGTTGAAATTCAATCGTATCTATCAAACAGTGCGCGTGTGTGCGATGGAGCACAGAATACAATGTTGGAGGATTTAATGTCACGTTCCAAAATTGAATAGTCAAAAAATGTAATAGTTCATTTGGACCTTTTTTGCAATTTGGTTGGCTATCCGATGTTATCTAAATAATAAGTAGGAACAAAAAACTGCCACTTTACAAATCTTTTTGACTGGACGAAGTCTGTCGGGTCCGCTAGTTTAATATAGTAAAAAGCCACCCTGAACGGGGCCGCGACGACTACATAGATACGAGGGTTGCAGAGCATGGGAGGGATGGAATTTAGAGACTAGGACCATAAGATTGCGGTTATGTGGAAACGTGTGACGTAATTGTTGGGTAAACAAACAAGCAGTCAAGTTAATGTCTGCGCTATGTTGTGTTGTAATTTATACACAACAGTGATGACCTAACAATATTTTATCCCCGTTGATTTCTTTTTAATATTTAAAAATTAAAGTGTTTCTAATAACATTTTATAACAATTTTTTATATTTAACATTTTAGACTCTCTTAGAATACATCTATTGAAGTAAATAATAATTTTCCAGTATTTAACATGATTTTTGGAACAATTTGAAATACCTTTCTAAAGATTTTTTCGATTTTTATATAGTAATAAGTGAAGGATGCTCCGCTAGTGAGCTGCTGGGCCTGTTTCGTGTTCCATCTTAATACGTCACTTATCATAAGTGAAGGTGAAGGCCAAGAGCATTCTTCATGTTAATATAAAAAATAACTGATATCTAATAATTTACTGGACGAACATTTTAATGTGTAATTATAGTTTTTATCAAATCGCTTCAAGATACACAATGTTTTTTTAGACTTTCTAAGTTTTACCCGACTATAATAGAATCAACATCTTGCGGTCGCTTTCCCTTCGCCTAGGGACTTTCGGCGCGTAAAAAACATATTTAATCGATTTGGTTTAGTTTGTTAATACTTTTATGTAACAATAAATGTTCCCAATCCAAAAACTTGACTGGGTTTGTCGTAATCTTAAAGATAATAATGACATAATTAATATAAAACAGATCAATTGGAAATAGAACGTAAATAAACTGCCTGTCAGTCAATGAATAGATATATATATATATATTATATATATATATATATATATATATATATATTATATATATATATATAATATATATATATATATATATAATATATATATATATATAGAGGAAGAAAAATAAATACAAGAACTTTGTCAATTATTGAAAATAAATTCGCTTCATAATTTCTATTCCTTTCTTATATTAACATTAATTCTGCTATTATTATATCAATAGTTATTCTGCTATTCTTGGCGGAACTATTCCAATTGGGGAACATTTTTTAATGTAGGCGGTATCATTTGCATCTGTTTTTGAGTCTGTTTTAAAAATACACATATAGATTATAAAATAATTAAGCTTTGCCAAAGAATTATTGTCACTTATATATTTCCTGAAGGCTTATTTAATACACCTAGGTGAATTACCTTTGTTGAACGAGATAATAAAGAGAAAATTCACGCCATTTCGATACATGGTTACGGTTACCATAACAATTAATGAAAATGTAATGTTATAGGGAAACGTACATAAATAATAATAGTATTTGCAGTTGTAATTTGGGTTTAGTACAAGTCTTTATTCCAACGTGATAGGTCACACGCAAACCGAAATTTCACTTGACCAAATTCCAAATAACCGCTAAGGATCTTAACGATATCCACTCCAAACAGATATAGATCCCTACCACTTCCAAGCGATTGTAGCTAGCACGCGACCGAGTCCAACTTGAACGCCCAAAGAAAGTGGCCGTTATACGCACAGAGCAAGCCATTTCACTGTCAAGGAAAAAGTGTTAGCCTCCTTGGAAGGGCCGACAGATGACAATAGACAGCGAAAGTGTCGATAATGTGCCGAACGTTTAGTGAGTGAAATTATACCCCGTTACTTTGGATGGTTCATGTGTTAAAAAGAAGGTAAGTTAATTATGTGTAAGGTTAAATACATGACAAGTTTTTATTTCCCGTTTAACATTGCCCGACCAAAAATGTGTGTAATCCATACATTGTTATTTTATTGAATGTTTAATATATTTTAGAATTATGCAATAGTAGGTACATTCTGGTACAAGTGTGTAATGTTGGTGATCATTGCTGAGGCGCATTGAGGCCCGAGTCGTCAGGCGAGGGTCTTAAGGAGCCGAGGACAGTAATCATCAATACACACGTGTATCATACAACGTTTTTCAACACACTTCTGAATAAAATAATACTTAAATAAAAAACCATTTTCTTCATAAATTGTATTTGCAGACATCTTAATTAATAACTAACTAAATAACTTCAAAGAGAAAACGAGACGAGTTGTGAAAAATGTTTCGTAATGGCGGGAAAAATTAATCAGTTGTCCTATGCGCGCGCATCGGTCATAGACTAATAAATTTCGTAAAAATGAAGTTTCTTTTTTTTTTGGGCTTTTCGCGGATAGCTTTTTAGCGCAAAAATGTAAGCGTAACTCAACCAATAATATTAAAAAAAAAACTATTACTCACTCGTGAATAATAGTAATGAAAAAGTCACAGTTTGATTATAGTTGTCATTATGTGCCTAATTGCCATGGGATTAGAGCCACTTTATGAGGAAGTGTGTTGAAAATGTCTTTATTTCAAATTAAATAAAAATATTGCATTTAATGTTATTCTGAAACATGAATGAACCTAAACGGTAACACTATTTATATCACGAATACATATATATATCAGCAGTATAACATACATATTATGTATAATAAAAATTACAAAGTTGTATCTTAGTTTTTGCATAATGTCTCGTTGCTCTGAGCAAGCGAAAAAGAGATGCAAGATTTAAATTCTCATGAATATTGAACTTGAGTCTGAAAATGTTTTAACTGCATCCTCATCCCTCCCCTCCGGAACACCATGAAGCAGCAGAATATTTCGACGGCTCCTCATCTCCATGGCATCATTATGTCTTACAATGGCAGACACTTGCAGCTCAATACTTCTCAAAGTGTCAACAACAAATGTTCGAAAATTATCAAACTCCATAGTGAGAGAGTCGATGGTCGGTGACTGTGTCCGGGATTTATTTAGTTCACTCTCAAATGCAGACATCCTAGTTGAAATTGACTTTTGTAGTGCTTCCAGTGTTACCTTTATGTTCTCCATAGTGGCCAAAAATAAATTGTTTGTTATGTTTGTAAATGTTTTTTGTGAAGGACAGTTGTTATATAGCTGAGAAACTTAAGGATAATATCTGCAGGTATTTATGCCCTAATTTACATAGCAGATGCGCAAAAATATATACTAAAATATGCCTAATAATAAATAAAACAATTATTAACAAATTCAAACTATGTTTCCAAATTGACGACCTACCCCCAAAAAAAAAGTAATTATGAATCGTCTATGATTTTAATATCATATTTAACTATTACATGTGTGTGTATGTTTGTAATCTGCGTTTATTTCTAAACTACGTATAGTATGGCCGTACTAGAATAGTTAGAGAGGACTAGAAGCAGCTAAATTGTGAAAATTTCAAATACTGTTTTTACTGAAACTCAATACCCTTTCAAAAGTATACTGACCTGCTAATGTTCATATATTTATTTGCGTGCAAATGAATCTCTGAAAGATTCGATCACTATTCAATTATAGATAGCACTTATCGTTTTTTGAAAATCATAATACTCTTTTGCAGCGGGTTCTCACAATAGTCAACATTATGAAAATAATCAAAATACAACAATTAAGACGTTTTAACACTAGCTAATAGCAATGCAAGAAATGCTTTACTGTAGATAGGATTACTGACAATAGGTAGAGAAACCCGCGCTGATGGCTCTACAATGCTAACACAGAATCAATCATTAGTAAGCATGATTTGGTTATGTAAGATACACAAACCAAGCATTTGAATTTAAAACAACAAGTGTCCTAATTAGCCGAGTCGCTTATCAATCAAGTCAGCATCAAAATCCAGCGTGTGTATAATTGCATACAGATTATATAACTCGCGCCAATTTCACCGGAAACCTCTTCGCATTCTGTGTAAGTTTGCTGGCACATGACCGGATTTTTAAAGGTTTTAGCCAGATCGATTTGTGGTACATGTTTTTAATACGTTAGCAATGCGTTTTTTTTTGAATGATAATTTTAATTACTTTCTGTTCTGCTGTATGCAATTCTATGTAGTTTCTAAAACGATTCGTTTATTTTTATCTAACTTAACTAAACTAACTTTTGACAGAAGCTGAATAGTAGATACATTTTACCGCGGTTTCGTTTACGGTTATCAAAATTTTCATTGACATTTCGCGTCTCCAGATCGTGGCGCGCCGTTATACAACAGTGAAGTTTGCTCTACAAATTGATTATATAACAGTAAAAGACTTTTTCATTTTGAACCAGTAGTTTTGGTAGATTGCATCGGTAGATTACCCACTATGCATTAACTATAAGCGTCGTTTAGTGGCTCGTAGTGGAGTGCAGAAATCACGCTTGTACAAAGGAGAATGCCCATTGTAGTATGGACTTTAGTATCGCCAAAAATGATTTTGTACCATAATGATTTTTATGATATATTGTAGATTTTTAAGTATATATTCAATTATTAAAAACTATTTGACTCTATTTCGATGGGTAAAATAGAAATTAAACACCAAAGACTTTCAAGTTACGAATTTCTCCTATCATCATTTTTGATAATACCTATTTAATTGTAGAAGATTAAAACTATAAAATGATAAAGTCTATCTTATCCAATAAATATTACAACTATCCAATAATTCATATAAAATAATTTATTAATTTAAAAATAATTGTTTTAGCAACATTGATATTAGCTATCTGTATAAAGAAACTCTTAAAGCAGAATAATGACTAAAATATTAGAGAAAGCAGAAAAAAGACTAAAGAAAATTAATTGTTTTGGTATTCCTTTTACCCTTTCACGAGAGGACAGTGGAATGTATCGAATATATTTTTGACCAATCGATCCGATCGTTAATATATGGCAATACCGAAGAGACTATTTATCAATGAAATTAGAATATCATCAATAAAAATACACGGCGAATGAAACGGAAGTGAAATAATTACTAATTATTATGTGGATTTATCTCCAGCGAAGTTTCGGCTTGGTATATTGCAGAGTTTTGTTAAAAATTGTTACTTATTTTTTGGTATTAGTTTGGTTAAGGCACAAGGACGAGTAAAGGTGATACTACGAATGGGCATACTCCTTTAAGCAATAGGATTTAAAAGTGTCAGTACAGCGAGAAAGTCTGCGAGCCACCATCCAACACACCAACGTTTACCGCCAAAGCCCTACAATCTCATGACATTTTCATTGTCCTAAGGTCCTGTGGAATTATATGGTTCCGATATTAAATTTTGTAATTTAATTAAATTACTTAATACTTCTTAAAGATTTAATACTTTTATTCTAAGCAAACTGCATACACCTCTGAATTTGTTCGCAGCTGTATGTAGTGAAGTCAACCAATCATTCCTGAGCTTGCGTCATTGACTAAAGCTTAATCCCCTTAGTATAGTTGGGGTAGGTTCGTGCCTGTCGATGGAGATAATATGAGGTCATCATAACGATGTTTGTAAATATGTATACTGTAATAAGTTCATTAAAAGAAAGAAATTGAAAGTAAATAAATTATAAGGATACTTATTTTCTACTAATAAGCAATCAAAAGTATAAAAAGTATTCAGTTTAGTTTCATTTTACACAGTTAATATGGTTTATACCAGTGGTCCCCTAGGGGGTCTATGTATGGTTTATAAATAGACTGCAAAGCTAATAAAATAGGGGTCCACGATAATGGATCTCAACATACAGTGATAATACTTATTTACTTATATTATACTATCTTCTTCTTATATAAAGACATATACATTATTCATAAAAGTACCTACTTAGTAAAAAAAATATAGAATGTTTATAAAATTTTGAAAGTTATAGGATGTAGGTATTCAATATCAGGGAAGTAGGGGGTCTAACCAAAAACGAAAATCATGGCGACATACGACACAAAAATGTTTGGGAACCTCAGGAGACCTATTTTTGAATTACGAATGCGACTTCGAAATCACCGATGTGACTAATAATCACCGATTTTCAATAATTCTTATTTTTGAATATCACTGATGTGACTACCTTAGTCACGGATGTGATTTCATTACGAGTGCCCTCCCTCACCCACTCGTAATCAAGCCGACAATAACCGACAGCGGCTACATTCTGCGTGGAACCGAACTCTTACATTTATGTGTGTACTTTATCTATGTTGGCAGCTCTGCGATCGACTTTCAAAAATTGGATGTTTAGGAATCCGTGACCTCAAAGTCACCGCTGACTATTTAGTCAGCGGTGATTTCGAAATCGCATTCGTAATTCAAAAATAGGTCTCCTGGTCTATACTTATTGATAAAAAATTTAATGCGATCTAAAACTGATGCGTGCGGACAAGATGCAATAGTGCCAACATTACAAATGGCAAATGTATTGCCATTGCATATGGCAATTTATTTGTTGTAGGTGCGTAAACAACTGTGCGTCTTCGCTTCACTGAACCAACTTTATTACTTTCTACGAATACAGAATAATTGAAGTATCGCTGACTACAGCTATTACGTTGCTTATTGCGAGATGACTAAGTCTATTATAAGCGCGATTGAGATTAAAAGAGTGACTTGTAAATATTTTTGCTGAAAGTTCAATTCATACAGCATGATATAATAGAGGTCTAGCTATGAAACTGTTTTGGTACTACATTTCACTTTTTTTTTTAAACTAAACTATTTATTTTGGCATTATATGTAATCCTTTGTCGCCCAGTGCGACCGGCAACATTGCTAAAATCTGTGTCTACAGAGAATAGTTGCCTGGTATGGACCTAGTGTTTTAACTAAAAAGTTGCCAAATATGTAAACCCCAATAAGATTAACATAATTACACCTTTTTTCTATATTTTAACGTACATTTTAGTCTTTGCGAAAGTATGCAGCTATACCAGATGTCACAGAAATTGTTAGGAGTTTAATCGCGGGAGTTTAATCCCTAAGAGCAATACTAGATTTCAAAGAAGCTTCATAAGTTATATGGAACTAGACATATTAGCTTAGGAGGAACTAGTGATAATCTATCTAATAAAATTAATATTGAGAGCGAACGGTGTCTCGGACTGTTCCAGTTCGGTGGGCAATTCTAACATAGAAGAGACCATAACGTCCGAAATTATCCACTGCTTCACCACAACAGCAAAATCAAAAATTTATTGTTCAAATAGGATTTTACAATCACTTTTGAATGTCAAAGATGCTACGCCATTGGTTCACAAGTCTACGGCGGGAGACCTTGTACTGGAAAGAACCAGCAAGAAAACCAGCAAGGGCAATTCTTTTTTCTCCCTGTATCATTACAGAGTCGTCAGTTGGAAGCCGGCTTCAGATACACAGTCTGAACGCAACCTCCGATACAAATCAAAACAACTAAACAATATATATTTCCGTCACAAGAGACATATCGCATTAAACAAATTTGATGTGTATATGTCCGGTACAAAACAAAAATATCATTTATTAAAGAATCATTAAAATTATACATCGCAAAATTTACATCCAAGCATGTTTAATTATTCAGGAAATTAAATATCGTAAAAATTACATCCAAGCATTTTTATTATTCAATAAATCATTGACCTTGTAATACCCTTTTTTAATTAGAGAATTTTTAATATGTGCTTTAATTTTATGAAACGGTAAAGCAGTAATATTTTCTGGAAGTGTGTTATAAAAAGTTACACATTTCCCTAAGAACGAACCTCTAGTTTTTTGAAGCCTGTATGTTGGAACGGCAAGCTTATTTTTATTTCTCGTGTTTAAATGATGAATTCGAAAATTTGTATTAAATGTATCGTAGTTCTTACCTTATAAACATATATTAAATTTTCATAAATATATTGACACGCTAATGTCATTATAAGCAGCGACATTTGCTTTGAATGTATGAAAAGGCAAATCAGCAACACTTTGTGGGACTTTGTTGTAAAAGCTAGCTATCATTCAAAAGCAAGTGTCACGTGAATAGCACAACGTAACATGTAAATTAACTATAGAAGAATGGAACAAACAACCGTTAATATATGGCAAGAAAGGCATTTAAGAACAGTGTGATTGTTGCCAAGTCTCCATTATTGTATAACAATAACTTGCAGAATTCGTCATTAACTATGCTATTAAATAGGCGGTCTATCACTAAAGTCTATCATGACTGCTTACGTAATCAGCCAGAAAATTCTAGGCTCGCCTAAGAATGGAGACTTGGCAACAATCACACTGTTCTTAAATGCCTTTCTTGCCATATATTAGCGGTTGTTTGTTCCATTATATATATACACACATTTATAAATCTGAGTCATTTATTACATCTATACTACTATTATAAAGAAGTCAAGTTTGTGTGTTTATATATTTGTTAAATAGTAAGGGGTAATCTCGGGATCTGCAGAACCGATTTTAAAAATTCTTTCACCAATAGAAAGCCACATTATTGCTGAGTGCCATAGCTTATATAAAAAACTGAAAAATAAAAAGGCTTTTACGTGGTAGTACGTTTTGCAGAGTGTATCGGAGAAAAAACGGTCGAATGAAAGTGTTGACTATGTACAATAATATACAATACCGATAAAACAAAAATATTTTAAACACATATATAAAGACACAAATTACAAAGTTATTGGGAATTTTGTCACAATACAGTGTTTTTAGTATGGAAAGTTTTTGAGCGAACCGCGGTAACACCACTACCATGTCGCAGTATCCTCAAAAGTAATTATTACAGGTAAAAAAAAAAGACTTATTTAATTATAACTCTCAAAATACATAAAAATACAAAAAAAAAATGACAATTATGTAAAAATAAGACAAAACCCGTAATAGCTTTTCCGTGTAGAGTACGGTTTTCACAAAAAACTGTAAACTTCTTAGTATGCGAACATGAAGGTAAATTTACAATCAAGGAACTTCTCCGCTTGACTCACCACCGCTGAAGTGTGCCACCTAAAAAGTGACGAACGGAGGGACCGTTAAAGAGCAGAGACGGACGTGCGCGCGCGCATGCCCGCTAACGGTACCGCGTACAAATTCCTGTGCCACAGTTGACATTGCTTTAGTAAAATGTATCCGATATGCACCATACTATTTTATAGGTGATGAGGACGAGCTTATCTCAGCACGCGAATCAGACGGGTTGATGTAAGTTTTTGTATCTAGTGTTCCTTCTCTTTGCAATCTTCTCTTTTGTATCGCCCAGAAGTGAAGATTTTGAAGAAATAATGTTACCACTAATCAAGCTACTTTTTTCCCTTACATAGGTATATACATATACCTACGCCTCTTACCCTTGGGGTAGGCAGATATAATAGTTTTTCACTTGCTACGATTTAGCTTCCTCTATAAATAAAAGTATAATTACATTACCCTTACAAAATATTTTTTTTTAATATTGGAAGGCCTATAGTATCAGCATACGAGGAATTCCACGCAGAAATCTATTAAGTTATCTAATATCAAATTTCTTTCTTTCGTACTACACTCTCACTGACAACACATATATTACACATAGACTAATTTTTTTTTATATAGAAATATATATTGAGAGCTATAACTAAACTACAAATGTTGGTACTCACCACACAATTGTTTGCCTCCACCGGGATCATCAGAGATCACCCAGAGAACGTACTAATCACTAAATATTATTTCGAAGGGCCTAAACCAACCTATATGACAAATCACAAAATCAAGGGAAAAATCATGCACCGGCCAAAACTATTATTTGCTTACAAGAGCCATTTACAGAGAAGGAAAACATTGTGAAGCAACCAGCCAAAAGTTTATGTGTATATGAAGTCAACCAATCTACGCATTGGATTAAATGATTAATGCCTGAATCCGTAATTAGTTAACGTAGACTCAAGTCACTTGATAGGTAATCTTAACTTATTAGTTTGATGACACTCGATCTGTATTTCTGGAAAAAGGAAGTAAATGAACCTACTTTTCAGGAGCTTAAAATAACTATCCTATATTTTTATTATGAGGTCTAGAAAAAAGTTTCAAAGAGATAATCGCAGGTCATAGTTACCTTTAACTACACGTGTTATTTAATTTAAGAACAGATTGATGTACTTCGAGATAATTTAAAAAAACACGGTTACTTCTTTATTCCACGAAACACATGGCATATTTGCAGGGGTAACTACAATTATTGCTTTTTAGTTATGTATTTTGAAATATATGAACTAATTTAACTCTACTTACAGCTTTGTACTCTCTTATATTTCATTATAATCTAGAGTTGTAAGTATAATCACGTTGTTATTTAACGGAAAATCCTTTTTTGTACATAGAGTAATTATAATTACACAATAGTCCTAGATTGTAAAATACAGGAACAAGTAATTATGTATATTTGCGTTATAGATTTACTTGCAAATCTTCTTTTAAAATTTACGTAAACATAATTATGACTTTATCAGCGGGATAATTCTAAAACGAATATGCATACCCCTATTTTAAGCTGGAATTTTATGTTTTTTAAAGTCGCAAAATTTTTGTATGTATGCATTTATTCCTTCGTTTTTGTAAATAGCTTCACGAGATTTTGACAGAAGGTGTAATGTAAACCATGATGCTCGCTTTATTTACGTAATAAAACATTTTCGACGCAAGTTTAGTTACGACTTTTTTACACGGGTAGTGCGAAGTGTCCAAGTGGCATCCAATATACTGTCATGCGATTATGACCATCACTGACAACTGTGTGTAATCCTTTGGCTTTTTTGTAAAGATAGGGTCAAGAATTTAGTTGAAATTTTCGATTGGGACGGATAGTGCTTGGATGTTTGAATTGAAGTTGCGGGGTCGAGTCTTGCGCAAGTCGAATACTATGTTTGAGTTATTTCAAATTTACGTTTCGATGATAATTAATAATATTTTTATTAATAACAGTCTAAACTGTTGAATTAACTTGGGTGTGTGTGTGTGTTAGACTGGTTTTGACAATGATTTTTATTCACACTCACTCCAAAATGTTTAACAAAAAAGTAAGCAACACTTAAGACATTTATTTAATATGATATCTATAATAGGTATATAAAAATATTATTTTCACTTCAGTAGCTCAAACATGAAGGTTTTGCTGCTTAAAATCAGTGAGTAAAATCGATTTTTACTCACTAGTGAGACAAAGCTAACCACAGATTATAGTAACCTATGTATAGTAACTAATGGGATAACCATACAGACTATGTTGTTTCGCCCTAAGATAATATGCCCATGGACATTGGATCTGCCTGACACTTCTCGTTGTTCCGTGTCACGCATAGGTACCACTTTAAACTAATGTAAAATGCAAGAAATCAGAAAAATAATTGTTAAAAAAATGTCTCTTCGGAACGGAACATAATAAGTACTTATTAAAATCTCAAGAATGATGCGCGGAACGGAACTATTGACAGAAGTTCCTTTCCACGCATCATACATTCTTGAGATTTTAATATTTTTTATTTATTTAATTCGCTTAATTTACTAACAGGGAATAATAATAACAATAATTTACTTACTTATTATTTTTGAAGACATATTTTAACAATTATTTTTCTGTTCTTTTGACAATTTATTTTACATTTGTTTAAAGTGGTATGCGTAACACGGAAAAACGAGAAGTGTCAGGCATAATTGACGTGATATTTCCAAAGTAGGTATGATATTTGTTCTCGCTGCTGAAGTGAAAAGTTATGTGTGTCACACGAGAGCAAAGTTGTTTGCATCTCGTGCCTTTGAATCCCTCGACACGCTCAGGATTCTACTCTAGAATCACTCGCTTCGCTCGTGATTCAAACAGAATCCTTCGCTTGCTCGGGACTCAAATCAGCACACGCAGCAAACATCAACTTTGCTCACTTGTTGCACAATTCTTCATTTTAATTTTGAGCTGCTTTTCAAGTGCCGGATAACATTTATGAGAAGAACCTAACTGACAAATAAATAACATACATGTCAAACCAATCCATCTTATCTATGCCAGAGTTGAGAGAAAATTGATGATTGAAACATTGACCATTATCTGATCCAGGGCCACGACTAGGACTTTATTTATATCACGCTCACATGGTGGTCGAATCGCGAAAGCGCACCCCGCCATGTGCCCCGTATGGGCCTAGAGAACTACCCTAAGTGGGTAGGCCAGTCCTCTATGACCGGAGAGCCCCACACACGGCCGCGCCTTGCCAGCGTGGTGTCATGGTGTATAAGGTCGCATTCCCCCCCCCCCACACAAAAAAAAAGAATTATTTATATCACGCTGATCCAGTAAAGATTGGTTGAATTTCGCAAAAACCTTTGCATTTCTTCGCAGGTGTATGCCTCAGGCTACTTTATTTCATCATAAGACAACATAAGAAAAACCCAATAGCTTCAGTACTGTATATGAAAATGATTTTTTCTATTCGGAATTTGGGAGAGCCTTCTCGAGAACACTACATGCAAACCTAACGAAACTCTGAAGGTCTATTTTTTATCTCCTCTTTTCAACATCATAATATATTACAATCACATGTATTTGCATAACTAAATGACAATATAGGCATACTTATCCTTAATGTCCAACGAGATTATTAGTGGCTGAAACTCATTATACAGAAAGTACAACACCGAAAAAGACAGCGTTGCGCCGATTTGGATAAATAAATCATTACACATTGGTAAATGACAGGATCGACTCTGAGCCTACCGATTTGAAAACCAGTGCCGAGATTACAGCGCCTTACGCTCTTAATTAATAATATAAAATGAGAACAATATTCTAAACCAGATTATGCTTATAAATCTGACCAGATTTCTGGCGAGAAATACAAATTTGACATACATGATATTTACAAATTCTGCATCAGTACTACTGCGACCAGTAACCTCTTAGATTTTGACATCCATATCCTGTATTACTTGATGTAATTTGAGTTACAAGATCCAGACAATCGGAAGGCTGTCGTAATTTATGTGTAGGTCATTCAACCTCACAACTAACTTACTCTGTAATCGTTTCAGGTGCCGAGATGAGCTCGATAGTAAACGTGGCAGCCGACGTCATATCCGGCACTGCTATCGCGGCAGCGAGTACACAGGTAAAATGGAACAGCGTATTGAAATTTAGTCAAAATACCAAACTAAGCATCTCCAGATGTAGAAACGTAGGGTATTTGGCAAGAGGTTGTCTCCATATAGCCATCATACTGTGTCATTCCACTTGTTCAATCATACACAATATCCCCTTTGTCTCTTAGGTGCTAGAAATCTTAGTATTGACTCAGAATAAAGTAGGTATAAAAAACTCTCTTTACAGGGACTGAAAGTAGTATTGAATATTGGTTTCCGTTGATCTGTCGTTCTTTGGATCAAGTCGCAAGATAAAGTTTTGATACCGATACCACCTGTATTTAAGGATGGAGTTCTACAAATTTTTTTGATTGATCCGAGTTATATTAGACATTAGCAATACCTTGAGAACTTACAATATGCCTTATAAAAGATATAAGAAAAGATCTAAAATTTCATAGGTTTTTGTGTGACGGAATCAGAAATAAATAAATCTAAAGAATCAGGGCCACCGATATATCCCAAAAAATGCAAATCTTAATTAACCATGGCTGGGCAGGTAACCTTCCACAAGGTATACCGTGTCTCTTAGCTGAAACGTTGAATGTCGATATATGCTTTTTCCAGTCCTAAACTACATTCAAGTATTTTATTAATACTCAAATTTGATTTGATTTCAAATTTGATTAATACCCTCTGCCCTAGTTTGCTCTAATGCAGGTTCCTGTTTCAGGTATCTTGGTTCATACCGATGCTCGTTGCCGCCATAGCATACTATCAGTATGACCAAACAGACCCCGAGGCGAGGCCAGCGGACGTCCAAGACACCGTCATGCTACCAGAGTACGACTTCATCGTAGTGGGAGCTGGTTCTGCCGGTCAGTGAGTATTCATTTACATTATTTCCATTTTTTGCGCAATCATACCCAACACAACTATTCTTGACAAATTAATGATATAGTTTCAATGGTGCAAATACTAAAATTCTATTTCCAGTAAACAAACCTTCGATAGATACGTATTTGGTAACCATCGTAAGTCTTGGCTGTATACATGAGTTTTAGGCAAATCATTATCACTTTATATGCTAACGCCTTTGTGATCGAAACCAGCAATTGGAATGATTTACGTGTTGTTACTTCGTGAACAAATTGGACTTAGTAGAATCTAGAATGATATCACCTATGATGAACATACATATGATTATACATATATGATGACTCCAAAAGACCTGGAGCCGACATATACGCAAGTATAAACGTACAAAACGTACTGTTGTTAGAGCTGCCACAAGATAGGCTGATGATTTAGTAAAGATCGCAGCAATACGCTGAGCACTACCAGTGCAGGAGCTGTGTGGTGATTCTTAATATATGTATATAGGCTGCCCATATTCAGCAGTGGGTGTCTCCCGGATAAAATGGTGGCGGTGACGATGCTTGAATGCACAATTGAGTAAGTCAACCAAGCACAGCTAACTCTAACCTGTATAGATATAGTATCGACGTTTTGATTGTTAGTTTATTACTGAAGAGATAAATGAAGATAATAAAAGTGAAAACTATGTCAAAAATATCTTATATCTTTAGGTCGTAGAAGCAGACTTGCACTCTCTTATTGTTAATTAATGTAGAACACTTTGCAAATATATTTTTTCTTTCTAATTATAGGCGCAGTTGTAGCAAATCGCCTTTCTGAAATAGGCCATTGGAAAGTTCTTCTTTTGGAAGCAGGCGGAGATGAAACAGAAATATCAGATGTACCTATTCTAGCTGGATACTTGCAAAATAGTAAGTTGGACTGGAAGTATAAGACTGAACCGCAGGGGACGAGCTGTCTAGGTAAGTAAATGAAACTTTACAAATATTATAACAAATTCTTATCTTTTACAAAGATAAGAAAGTGACACTGAGAGATAGTCGTCTCGGATAGCGTTTCCACGATGATGACGATTAAGTTATTGACAGTTAGGCCACTGGACACTATTTATCGAATTCGACAGAAACCAGCCTGAATTTTTTTTTCTAAATAATTAAAAAAAGGAATAATACCAAATTATAATCTATTTAAGACTACCATCAGGCAGGCTTTGCTTTTTGCCACCATAGTGGTATAAAAAAAACATATTTTTATTATATCTTAGAAGAAATTAGAAAATATTTATTCAACAGTGATAAAAATTCTTGGCTAAACAAGGTAAAATGTTATAATAGAAATTATAGTACCAATACTGAAAATCACTAAAATCGATTCAGTTAAGTTATTTACCATATATTCTTACGATTTAGGTGTTTATGGTTGGTTATTTAGTTGACTGCAAATTGACAATATTGTAAATAACTACATTTACGATTAGGAAAATCTATTCACATTTTATTAATATTTTATTTTATTTTTCAGATTATCATGAATTTATCTTTATATTATCATAATTGTTCGGCATCTTCAATCGCTCTCCAACTAAAAACATAATGCTAATTGAAATAAAGCAGATAACGCAAACAATGAATTAGATAAGAATCTTATTGTTATAATCTTTTGTTTCTTTGTCTGCAGCAATGGATGGGGGCCGTTGCAATTGGCCGCGCGGTAAAGTACTCGGCGGAAGTTCCGTTCTGAACTATATGTTGTATTTGCGGGGCAACAAGAAGGACTACGATACGTGGGAGCAACTCGGAAACAAGGGTTGGGGATACAAAGATGTGCTGTACTATTTCAAGAAATCAGAAGACAACCAGAACCCTTATTTAGCTCAAACTCCGTACCACAATACTGGCGGATACCTAACAATAGCAGAAGCACCCTATCATACACCTCTCGTTTCCAGTTTCATTGAAGCAGGTTTAGAACTAGGTTATGTGAACAGAGATATCAATGGAGAAAATCAAACTGGCTTCATGGTAGCGCAAGGTACAATTAGAAGAGGAAGTCGTTGCTCAACATCTAAAGCCTTTTTAAGACCAATAAAAGATCGTAAAAATTTACACATAGCTATGCATTCTCATGTTACTAAAGTTCTCATTGACCCAAGAACCAAAATAGCTTTTGGTGTCGAATTTGTACGAAACAAAATGATATATCGCATTCGAGCGCGTAAAGAGGTTATTTTATCAGCTGGCACTGTTAATTCAGCACAACTATTGATGTTGTCAGGCATTGGACCCGCAGAAGAATTGGCAAAGCATCGGATACCGCTTATACAAAACTTAAAAGTTGGGAGAAACCTTCAAGATCATGTTGGATTAGGAGGTTTAGCGTTTATGATTAACAAAAAAGTGTCAATTGTAGAACAAAGACTTCACACAGTCAGCACTTTGATGGAGTACGCAGTTTTAGGCGAAGGACCTTTAACCATAATGGGAGGGGTGGAAGGCTTAGCTTTTGTAAACACAAAATATATAAACGCATCCGATGACTTTCCAGACATAGAGTTCCATTTCATATCTGGATCAACTAATTCAGATGGAGGTGAACAACTACGCAAAATTCACGGTTTGACAGAGAACTTTTACGACGCCGTGTTTCGTCCTATAAACAATATGGATGTTTGGAGTATTATTCCAATGCTTTTGCGTCCTAGAAGTAAAGGCTTTATTCAACTACGCAGTGCTAATCCATATGATTACCCTTACATATATCCAAATTATTTGACAGATGAAATGGACGTTAAGACTTTGGTTGAAGGTGTTAAAATAGCAGTAGCAGTTTCCAGGACAAAAGCGTTTCAGAGATACGGCTCTGTGCTGAACAAACATGTATTTCCTGCTTGCGCAAGTATACAGCGGCAGACTGATGCGTATTGGGAATGTATGATAAGGCAGTATACGTGCACCATATACCATCCAGTTGGCACAGCAAAAATGGGACCGTATTGGGATCCTGACGCTGTTGTGGACAGCGAGCTTAGAGTTTATGGGGTCAAAGGCTTGAGGGTTATTGATGGAAGCATCATGCCTAACTTGGTTAGCGGTAACACGAACGCACCTATCATAATGATCGGCGAGAAAGGAAGTGACATGATCAAGGAATTCTGGCTGAAAAGAAGAATTTCACGATACTACTATGTCTGAGGACAGACGACGTACAAATCGACTTTATCGCCTTGATGACATTTATCAGTATTAACAGTGTTTGCAATGTGATTGACTTTTTAAATTAAACCTAGTTTGTTCTTTTTTGTAAATAGATAATTTTAGGTTTTTATTTATTTTAATTTTAAGCATAAATTTTAATAAATTATTTTGCACTATTTTTGTAATACACTGTTATTAAGAAAAACGTGTCTGTTTTTCTTATAACGTGTTTTTTGGGTCTTATGTGACACAAAGTTTACAATAATTACAATACAAGATAAATATTCTGCTTAAATATTTATATGCAAGATTATACATATAATCTTATATGTATATGTATGTATTTAATAATTTTAAGTTTCCTTACGCCAAACAGTT
Source organism: Scirpophaga incertulas (assembly GCA_036419045.1). Classification (NCBI taxonomy): domain Eukaryota; kingdom Metazoa; phylum Arthropoda; class Insecta; order Lepidoptera; family Crambidae; genus Scirpophaga; species Scirpophaga incertulas. Next base: position 8,026,886 of record CM071646.1, on the reverse strand, counting down.
CTTTGTAACTAGCCACTCGATTGACTGACAGAGAATGTGTTGTTGCATTAAGTTTGCTCTTTGTACTTTATTTATATTGTGCAATAAAGATTGAAATAAATAAATAAATTATAAATGAAATGCTATTATTTGATACCGCAATGACATGTAAGTTTTTATCTTGGAACACGTAAAAACCATAGGATACAAAAGGTAAATAGGAAAAAAAATATTAAATAAACATTAACCAAAGATACTGTATAGTTCTCTGGTTTACTTAATACTAGCTTTCTGCTCGCGGCTTCGCCTGCGTGGATTTCAGGATTATGTATATAGAGGGTTAAAGGTGATAGCTTTTGCCCACGGCTACATATGCGCGGAAGTCGGTCTATGGCGCGAAGGTTTTATCGCGCTTCCGTGGGACTATCCGTTATTCTAAGATAAAAAATACCGCAAAACCTTGCTCAAGAATCACTCTATCTATTGATGAAAACCGCATGAAAATCTGTGCAGTAGTTTTTGAGCGAAGCCTTTATTACGCATCCCGTGGGATCTGTCGATTTTTCCGGGATAAATAGTAGCCTATGTTACTTGGGGATAATGTAGCTTTCCAAAGGTGAAAGAATTTTTGAAATCGGTCCAGTAGTTTCGGAGCCTATTCATTACAAACAAACAAACAACAAATCTTTCCTCTTTATAATATTAGTATAGATTAACCAGGAGACTCGTATTGTTTAGCGAAGAAAACAACGCCGAGATCCCATAAAATAAGACGCATAGGCACTGTTTTTAATTTATTCATTGAAATTGCACAAATCGCATGGGACTAAAGTTGTCGTTGATTTCTCAATCGTATCTTTAGAATTTTCAAATCGTTTGCCATCCTTAATATCACATCACATAACAAAAAAAAACACAAACAAGGAATAGAGGAGATATTTACAATTTCTATGTTTTTGTATATGAATACCAAACGCACTGACAGTGACGCATAGAATTTTGACGGTTACTGTCTTATTCTTTTTTCCACATGACAAGGAAGCTTTTAGTTTGCGCTTCACCTTACTTGACGGATTTTCTGAAACCCGATTTTAAAAAGTTGTTGACTTAATAAAAATGATAAATAAATGCATCGTTGTAAATCCGTAGAGTAAATAAGCAGAATTATTAACCAATGTAAAATACGTTCACTGTACATAATCTATAGATTCTATAGATGTATAGAACAGATTATTGTTTTTATTCTATGAAATGTGACTTGAATTTAAATGGTAATGTAACTGTTTGGGACTATGTTTTTTCTCTATAGTTTTTTTTCCTTCCTTTTTGGTCGAGTTAGAGACGATATCAGTTGAGTGTGAGGCTATTGTCAATTCTCGACCACTGAGCTACGTTGTTGATGATGTGGACATTTTATTACAGCCGATCACATCAGCATTCTTTTTGCAGCCGTTACATTGTACGGAAATTAAATTAAGCACCAAATTAAACCACACTCTTAACCATAACAGTAACGCCATCTATGAACAGGTTTTTCAATGTCGGTACTCTCGGCACGCTCGGTATATCCCTCTTTGTCGTAACACAAAAACGTTATTAACAATATTATTATAGAGACAGACATAGGATAGAAAGTGGTAGCTGTTCCGGTAGGACGAAGCCCTACTACCAAATGTAAAAAAAAAAGCTAGGAATTGAAATCTGCGCCTGTACTCTTTAAAGTTGAACATACGACATATCGTAATCGCTTCGCCACACGTCTTGCTCAAACTTAACAATATAAGTTAGAATAAGGCATGGCGCGACAACGGTAATGAATGATATATATCGAATTTATGTGTTCAGAATACAGGGCCAGGATTTCCCGATTCCTGAAATCCTTAGACAGGAAAATAGCACATTAACAATATTGTAAAGATGCATTAATGGTGAGGAGAACTGAAGATAAAAGTTTTAAATAGAAAATAACAACAGGAAGAAGAATTAAAAGAATATTTAATTATCAATTAGAGTAACACGAAAGACAAAGAATATACACGAGAGAGAGATAATAATCTTCTGTAAACATTGGGGTCAGATTAATAAGCAATTGTGTTGTAATAAATAACACACAAAGGAAAAACGCTGACATACGCATTTATATGATATAATGCACAATCTACACAGACTAATGAAGATACAGATAAAACCGATGACATTATTATATTTTTTTTATGTTCACCTACCGCGTTCGTTGATACTTTATTAAGTGCAATATTGTATATTTTTAATTATACTAGCCTTAATCCATAGGATCACTATTAGTGGAAACTATTTGTGTACATATATCGGGTTTCAACCTAGTATTCAAGGTTCGGTACAGATTATTTTGACGACCTCCATAGCCGAGTGGATAGTACACCGGTTTCAAGGTGTCGCCATCTCTGAGGTCCCGGTTCGAGTCCCGGTGGGGGCAGATGTTTGTGTGATGAATGCGAGCATTTGTGCCTTAGTCATGGTTGTTGATATATATTTCAATAAAAATTATTTATATATGTTATAATATATGTATGTCTATCCGTTACCCTAGATCCCATAGCACAAGCCTTACAGAGCTTAGTTTGGGCTAGGCTAATTGGTGTAAGTGTAACAAATATTTATATATTTATATTTATATATTTTGTTTTAATTGGCTGTAACCTGTTTTTGTACTTATTATTAAATAAATAAATAAAAGCTGTGTACTAACATCTAACATTTTCTAAGGCCGGTTGAAAGTGATATCTTTCAGCGATAAGTTCGTATTGGTACATTTTTATTTTAACTCTTTGCTTCTCTTTACCTCTTTTGCCTTTAACAACGTCAATAAAAGTTTTGAGTAAATGAATAATTTTACAAACGATTCTGAATTATTATTCACGTCACGACATTATTTATTACGTCTCTAGAAATACATTTATTTGGTACTAGCTGGAAAGCTAGTACAAAATAAATGTGGTTTCTACCTTGTTATATCGGATTTTTCATTTCCTGTATTTCATCAATATTCTAATTATGTGGGCGTTAGCTTTTTTGCCGTCGTCATTCATAGAAACTCTATTTCCGAATTTTAATCCCTTCTAAGATTACTTTAACTTTGAGTGTCATATTTATTTATATCTAATCAAACGTTTAAAAAGTAAGTTCAAAACAATATCCTGTAATGTTTCAAATTGGTAGCGTAAATTCATACAAATTAATAAAATAGGTCTTTGAAACTGAGTGATATTTTTTACACTTATATTAATTAATGTACTTAGATGCTTATAAAAATGTGCATTTGCTTTGTATATAATAAAATATTAATATTTATTACAACATCTATATTGTAATTACTCTGTGCTCAGGCAAACAAATGCTTTCGGTTATTTTTGCTCAACTGCAGAATTCTGTTTAGTATTCATATCAGTTTTAAAGTTTGTGCGGTCGTGAGTGGTGTACTATAATGTCTTCGTACAATGCTGGTGCTTCGCTAAGACCTATTTTCTCCAGTACCCGGATCTTGTTTGGACTACTGCCAGGACTGGCTTCCTTGATAGTCCTACGTATGGCGATACATCTCTACAGACCAGATATAGAAGATATAGAAAACAGAGTAACAGATCACCCCTTTGATTATATTTATGAATGTTATGACTTCATCATAGTGGGCGGTGGATCCGCGGGCGCTGTCCTTGCTAACCGTTTATCAGAGAACTCTAACTGGAATATTTTACTACTAGAAGCGGGTCCAGATGAGAATGTGTTATCTGAAGTGCCTGTGCTATTCCCGATTTTGCAAGTTTCTTCTATAGATTGGCAGTTCGTGACAGAGCCAAGTGATGCGTATTGCTTGAGTATGGTGGACAGAAGATGCAAATGGCCCAGAGGTAAAGTACTGGGAGGTTCTAGCGTACTCAATGCGATGCTATACATTCGCGGCAACAAGCGCGATTACGATAACTGGGCCAGAATGGGCAACACTGACTGGTCTTACAAAGACGTTCTTCCGTATTTCCTAAAAGCCGAGGACATGAGAATCCCTCAGTATAAACACGATCCTTACCACAGCACTGGTGGTCCACTTAGCGTCGAGTACTTTAGAATGGAACAGCCTATAACTAGAAAGATTTTGGAAGCAGGTCAGCAGCTAGGCTACAATATACTTGATGTCAATGGACCGTATCAAACAGGCTTCACGCGCTCCCATGCTACAATTCGCAACGGTCTTAGATGCAGCACAGCGAAGGCGTATTTACGACCTGCATCTAAAAGACCTAACCTTCATATAAGTTTACACTCTCTAGTTAAAAAGATCCTTATTGACGAGGATAAAAAAGCGTATGGCGTACAATTTGTAAAGCATGGTAAAGATCGGATAGTGAAAGCCAGCAAGGAGGTGATACTGTCAGCTGGAGCCATTCAGTCTCCGCAGCTTCTTATGTTATCTGGTATAGGTGACGAGACACACCTCAAGCAAGTAGGAATAGATACGGTCATCAACCTTCCTGGAGTGGGAAAGAACTTGCAAGACCACATCGCTATGGGCGGACACTCTTATCTTTTCGACAATCCATACAAAAACGGTACAGAATATGGATTCAATTTGATGTCTGCGCTGACGCTGGAGACGCTGATAGACTTCTCGATCCATAAAACGGGGATCATGTACAGCATGATGGAGGCGGAAGCGATGGCATTCATTAATACAAAATACCAAGACCCGGCCGAGGATTACCCTGACATTCAGTTGTTTATAGCTCCTACCGCAGACAATATGGATGGGGGGTTTTTTGGTAAGAGGGCGAACGGCTTGACCGACGAGACTTACGCGGAGCTATATGAAGACATCCTGTTCGAGCCATCTTTCTCTGTGGTGCCTCTACTGCTCAGGCCCAGAAGTCGAGGCTACCTCAAACTACGTGACGCCAATCCCTATTCTCCGCCAAGAATATATCCCAATTACTTCTCTGATCCACAAGACGTCAATGTTATGGTAAGACTTCTTAAACACCTATATAGTCCAATTATTATTATGTATCAAAGTATTAGGGAGTGGGCTTACTGCCACTATTAGGGACTTCGCACGAGTAAATTGTTACACTTCTTCTAATAACTGTAAAAAATGTTCGTTAAATGAAACACAAGATCCATCATTGTGGTATATTCCAACAATTGAATTTAAAATATAACTAAATATATAAATGGCTAATTTAAATAATATTAATATTATAACTGTACCTATATTAAAATATTTCTTTTAACATAGTTTGGATAAAACGAACATATTATAAGAATTCTTACATTGAATTTGATAAATAGCACAAATATTGCCAAATTTGATTATAAGCTTTTATAATTTACGTGACTATAAAACAGTGTAGTGTCATAATACACATAGTATTTAATTTGGAGTGTTTTTAAAAGCGACCTACAACAGTTCTGCCACCATGTTAATATGTATCTTAATATGTATGCAATAAAAAAATTCTCATACATCGAATTTCAGGTAGAAGGAGCCCGAATAGTTCAGCAGCTAGTAGAACAGCCTGCATTGCGCGCCCTGAACACGCGTCCGAACCCCAACCGCAACCCTGGCTGTAACCACCATGACCTGATGTCCCACGAGCATTTAGAGTGTCAGGCGAGGCACCATAGTCTGACTATATACCATCCTGTTGGCACCTGCGCCATGGGCCCGCCTAGCAACCCCGAGGCTGTCGTGGATTCCAGGTTGAGGGTACGTATTTTTTGTTACAACGTGATTCTTTATGCTGCTTTCTTGTCTACATGTTTTGAGTAGATTTTTAATGGTACTTTAAAACCACAAAATGTATGTATTCCCGGTGACTTTATCTATAATTAATATCTAATTAGTTACATATACTTGCTGTGAGGAAATAATAAGATTAAACCCAGTTGGTACATTCCACGCGAGCACATTTCATAAAAATTCTCTTAAGTGGTCTATACGAGTTGGATCTATAACCCGGCGCACGACTTATCAAGGACCGTGTCTTGTAAAGACGCGTGCTATAAGCGACAATAATAATAATAAGTTATATTATGATCGCGTTATACTCACTCAGACAAAACGAGCTCACTTTTAATATTATTATATTTTAATGCATGGGCTTCCGCGTGCCTTTCACATATGGACATCAACCGTTTAAGTGAATTGATTGATTAACGGACTCAAAAGCTGCGTATCATCTGCGTAGCTAATACTAGTTGCAATAACTCCATCCATAGAGCAGCCAATATGTGTGCTAGAAAATTCGACAATCACCTCATTTACGTACAAATTAAAAAGGTCAACCCCCCTGCCTCACCCCACATTTCAGCGTATAATCATCTGATAATGCGTTGGACCACCTGACCTGATTTATTACAAGCTTTTATTTAGTTTCACCTGTCCCGTTGTCTGTCGTTCTGTAATCAAATCTTGCAACTTAAATTTGATCCACTTCCCGGTTTCCGATTGAGCTGAAATTTGGTATACACGTTTAGTTCGGATGACAATGCATGATTAACTGTGTGACGTCATTCTAAATCCAACATGGCGGCGTATCCAATATGGCGGACCAAATATTTTTAATGCACTCCTACAATATGGGTATCAAATAAAAAGGCTTGAAAAAATATGGCGGACTTTCCCAAGATGGCGAACCAATTGTTTATAATGCACCCCTACAATATGGGTATCAAATGAAAGGGTTTACTAAGCTTGGTTTTTTAGTCGGAAAATAAATTAAAAGTAAAAAAATCCTTGTTTAAAAACAAGCTTTTATTAAATGCGCTAAAAAGAACAAAATAAACTTTTAATACATATAAAAGCTTGTCGTTAAAAATATTCTATAAGTAAGTAAATCTCGTGACAAGCTTTTATATGTATTAAAAGTTTATTTTGTTCTTTTTAGCGCATTTAATAATTTGATCATCATACCAATATCTGAAGATTTCAATATAGGTACGCCAAACATCCTTAATTTATCCCATAGTACATCATATCTAACAAGGTCGGAATCCAACGATATGCTTTAGCGACAGTATCGCACATTCTGCTATCGAACATTATGTACGAGCTACCCCATGTGATTGGTATCTCGGTTTGCGCTCGGTACGTATCTAACCGCGAATGTATCGCAGTGACGATTTTTTAATTTAAATACGTACAAGTACCTACGTACTAAATATGACAATAATTTTTTAAATTACTTGGAATATCCGAAAGGTAAGGCTGTAAAACGTTTTTAATTATGCACTCACCTCCGGGCTGTAGGTATTTAGAAATCTCATTGAAATAATCAAAATATCATTTTACGAGCTATTATTTAGTTTCACCTATCATCGATAATTGTATGTAGGTTATCAAATTTTAGGAATTAAATTTGATAAATTTTCCGGTTATCTGAAGCTTGCATGTCAGCATGTGCTCGATACACGACTAATCAGCCGCACTGCCACTATCTCCTCACGCGTCCATTCATTAATAAGACTTTGTAGGCCCAGTTCACACAAGATGTGTGAGGCTATATATGCTCATATTTAGTTTTTGTTATCAGCATATAATCGTATTACGTTAGACTCTCTGCGAATATTAAATATCTTCGAATTTTCAATTTTCTTGGCTAGAGACTCTCGAGAATTTGTACTCATACATATATTATACTCTGCTTTCAGTAGTGTTCTGGCGCATCAGAACAGCTATCTTAATCGCTTTTTGCAATAGTTTCGCAGTTTAGTTCTTAGATCGTTTTTAAATACATCTAGCCTTTCATTCATCACCAGATCCTAGCAAAATCCTGCTCCAAACTAGCACAGAAGTGACGCTGAAAGTAATATATAACCTTAGTGGAATACTTCTCTACAGCATCTGACGCTAGTGAAAGGCAGAAAAAATAAATTCATACATGCGAATGCGCCGAAAGTTCATAATCAGCCAATGCCAGTACACTTATATCAAATCCATTAGGTTTTTAAAATAAGGAATAAATTCAGAATCTTTTTGAAAAGACCTTTGTATACCTATATAGATAGACTAGCTGAATCGACGAACCTCAAATCTCCCATCAGTCAATGAAGTGAACTGTCAACTGCTGTGAGGATGGTAGATTAATAAATAGCTCTCTTAGTAATTTAATTCATGTTTTTTTCTTATATTTAAATATGTAGGACGGCCAACCCAACGGGTTAAAACTTTAAACTTTAGACAAAAGTATTTGCCATAGACAGCATTCTATTCTTGCACACTTGCGCGGACTTTGACTATAGTGAGTAACCTAGCAACAGGGTTCTTATGCGATGAAGTTAGAATGAAACTAATTGTTTTGTTGTAATTTTTATACAATAAATATATTATTCAAACAAGTATCTCATGCTCATAACAAATAGTTATTCTTTACAAAAGCGAATCTAAAAATAGGTGATCCTTTATCGGTTTATATGTTCTTCAGTTAAGTGGTGTAATTAATATGAGTTTCTTTAAAGTATATTAGATTTGCATATCTAATTTAATATATATTCTTATAAACAATTAACGTATATATACTATGTGTATTTAATAATAAAATATATAAAAACCATGATAACTTTAAACTATGTTCGACATTAATCACATAAACGATCCGTTAAGTAGATGAGAAGTATCATATTAAAAAAAAAAGAAGATGAATACGAGTTAGAACATCTTGGTAGATTATACTATAAGTACGAATTTTAAACAGCTATACGAAATCAAACTGTTCAAGAATAAGATTCTGTGTATGTTCATAATTATACCTATCACAATCCATGTTTGCGAAGATGTCGACAAATTTATTTTTTTTAACGTGACGCGTATACCAAAGTTATAAAGATATATACATTCCAATACTATTGACCTAATGTTAATTTCTAGTTATTTGAGTCAACCAAAAATTTCATAAGCCAATCTTCGAAATATTTTCATAGTTAGTAACAATTGTACCACATCGTAAAGCATCTAGCATCATCAAAGAATGTTTATTATATAATTATTTGATGTATGTTTTTGAATATAATATGTCTGTATATTTATTAGGAAACAACATTGTTACCATCCCTTGAATATTACCTGTCATTTCTGTTCCAGGTATTCGGCGTAAAAGGCCTTCGCGTGGTCGACGCAAGCGTGATGCCAACAATCGTAAGTGGTAACACGAACGCTCCCGTTATTATGATCGCTGAGAAAACCGCAGACATGATCAAGGAGGACTGGGGTGAGATATACGAAGACAAAGACAAATGCCCAACGACATATGTCACGGAATCTCACATCGAATCAAAGAGTTCTGAGAAGGAAAGTGATGACGTTGAAACAGTGGGGTCAATACCTGATTTCTTTAACGAAACAAGTCGTCTATTTCCAAATTTGCCAGTCAACCAAAATACTGAACGTTTAAAAAAGCGAGTTGACTCCGTAGTCCGTTCAAAAGGACGAGCGAGCGAAACTGATAACATATTAGAAAGAATTCCATTTCCAAGAGTTGAAAACGGTCCGTTTTTCGTAGACGTGAGCAGAGAAAACTCGGAGAATAGTTTTAGAAACTCCTTTCATCTTATCACACCACACGAATTGCCGTACGGGCCACTGAACCCCTTACAACCGTACCCTTATCCATACTGGGCGAACAATAGAAACCGTCAAATATTACCATTTTCAAAAATAGTCAAACCTTTAAACTTGCCAAACATTTATGACAACAGACCTAATTGGCTCAACAGGTTCCCAAGACCAAGGCCCACTTGGCACAATCCATTTCTAAGATCTAGCGCTAATGTAGAAGTAAATAATGATCATGATAATAGTAATAACTATGGAGTTACTGATAAGGCGAATATTTATGAAGCTACTGACACAGTATACCCTAAATATGAAAACAAAAATTTTATTGGTAATTATGGTGCTGCTGATAAACCACTTTATTATGAAACCAATGAGGTGATAACTCCGAGGGGGCAGAGAAAATGTAGAGTTTGGCTATACTATGACGGCATGAAATACGAAGTAGTTTTACCTTAAAATAATTTATATAATATTTTATTGTAATTTAATTAATATAAAAAAGGCATATTCTTACGAAATTTGTATATAAGATTCTATAATAATAACAACTATGCTACGTTAATGTTAAGAAGATTTAACAACAACATGCTTATAACTAGTTAATTAGCTACAAATATCTTTCATATGTTTATCTTTGGTATTATTTAATAAATACTACCTACTACAATTTACACCACCTACAATTTTTTTTTCTAAATCATCAATTTCGACATCCAATATTTCTTTGTTAACCCAATGTTTTAATAAATATTGCTTACACGTACTTTTAATGTTAAGTAACGGTACTTAAATCATATGCCACAAAAATTCTTTAAGGATAAGCTGTAATAATAAAAACACCGCCGAAGGGCATAAGCCTTTAGTCTTAGATCAAAACAAAAAAGTTTTAGTTTTGATCTAAGCCTTTAGTAGTAAATTCGGTTGATAAGACCTTATCAGCTAGGGTAGCTGACTAAGGTCTATAAGGGCAAAGTCAAATTTAAGTTTCTTCTCTGTATACAGGTTGCCACCGAAGTTCGTTCGAACTAAATCTATCATAAAGTTATTACACTTTAATTAAATTGCATTATAAACGAGCTTCGAATACAGCATCGTCGTAAATCGAAAGATCGTGCTAAATACTGACAAACAATCAGACTGGTTGCAGTCGCTATAATAGTAGAAATAGTATCTGTGGGATTCGGTACAAATTTTAAAACTTTCAAAGAACTTTACGTTGCTAATCTGTAAAATAAGAGGTAAAGTCCCGATATCTCATAATTTCACTGATTCTATGTTCTTTGATGGGTAAAATACCCATCAAATCAGAACACAGTTTGACTTTTGAATTGGGTAAAAAGAAATCAGGTATCGAAAATCGAAATGCCTAACTGCATATTCCAGCTAAACAAACTTTAAGTACATGTTAAATAAGATTCAGATTTTATACAAAGCAAGCTTGAAAAACACACAATCCAATCACAACTACGGACAATGAACTCAAAGTATGCACCGAGGACTGTTTCTACTTTAAACAAAAGTAATCCTAGTACTGAATTGTTACAGCTGACCAATTGGAATACTCAGAACGTCTTTGAAATATTTGATGACGTAGTAATCAGGAATTGTGATTGGTTGAAAATAATCAGTTCTGGTTCAGCCTCGATCAGAGTTTTAGTTAATTCACCCTTGAAGGGCCTCGAACCAAGATGGATTACCTGTTTGTAAAATTAAAACTAAACTACAAATAGATTAGAGTATGGCGATTATAAAAACATGGTATAAATAAAATTTTATTTCTCTTTAAAATAGAAGGCAAACAAGAACTGTTGAAAAGTTAGGTTAGAACTATCTATCATGTATTCTTCATAAAAAATAACTTGAGAAATAGTGAAGCAATCTACAGAAGTCTGCCACAGTCATTTCGAAATTAGTTAAGTTAGATTTTACAACGTGCATTGCTCATACGCAACACGTGTTATTTTAATAGCAAGCTCGTCTTTGCCATCGGTGTGAAATAAAAATTTGTGCTTTTATTTATTTATACTTTTAATATCTTTTTGATACTTAGTCTTACAGGATATGCCGAGAAAGAAGAGGGTATTATTATTAATTCGATAAAAAGTACGATTACCAAAGTATATTTAAGTACATATATATGCACTCCTGATTAATTTTTATTTACACACCACACTCGGTTACTTAGACTGTTTCATATATTCACATAATCAACACACGCAAAATATTGAAGTAATAGTCAAAATTGAAAAAAAAAAAGTTAATTAATAAAGTTAATATAGGTTCTCATTTTGTCGTCAAACTTGGAAAGTTTTTGTAAGTCTTAGTATAACCATAGTGTTGTAAGCACCTGAAGGAATCAAGATACAGGCTTTTGTCTAGTTTGAGTTCCGCTGGTACCTGATTTAAAGGCTTCTTTTGCAATATTAATATAGTTTTGTGCTGGGCCATGTAACTCAGTGTTTATTAATAAAAACATCATTATTATTTAAAAAAAAGTAGGATAAAAAAGAAAGATCTTATCGCGCACAAAAATCCATTTTACCAATAATTTAATATTAATCTGCCGTGAATTGAATCAAAATTACACATGATACTATGTATATTATTTTATTATGTAAATTTGAAAAGCAAATGTTGTTGTCCTTTAAGGGCAAATTTAGTAAACATACAATAACTTCGCTAAAGTCACATTTCTACACACATAACAAATAAAAAAGTCGGCATGCGCCGTCTAATCACGCGTCAAAACCAGTTTAAGCGCCCGATTATAAACATACTTATGCATTGCGGTATGTATGACTTGTTAGTGCGCTGGATGCAGTCACAGAATGTGGGCGTGTGATTCTGCTCTGACTACGACGGCTGTGAACAGTTACCAAGCGGCCGGTCCTCTATTCGTACAGACTCTGCAGACATTCCTGGCAGCTCAATGCGCCTTGGCTGGGGACCATCTTTGGCCTGCTGACGCCTTAGACTCGGTTGTTCAAGGTAACGTAAAATTACCTCAACATATTTCTTCTTGAGGGCAATTAAGTTGCTTTAATGGATGATTAGATGTAAAATGAAAATAGTTACTAGATAAAATATGGCGATGTCCATCCTAATCGCAAGAAAATAGTCTAAAAAATTATTGGTAATACAATGGTGAATTTGTTAAGTTTAACCGTACAAATGGAACTTTCTCTATCGCAATAAAACATAGTTCATAGTTCTATTTAGTAGTAGGCGAAGTCTAGATTAAATTGGCATAAATATTTTGTGTTAAGATTGAACACTTTATTAAGAATAGAGCAAAGTCACTCATATTTAATTTTGCAAAACTTTTATTTTGCATTATGGTTATTCATATTGCAAAACTCCATTGAATGTACCCAAAGAGAACAATAAAAATAAAAAAAAAAAAAAGAACGAAGACACATATTAATACTAGAATATATAAACTCCACATATGTTACATAAAAAACAGTGTGTAATATGGCCATGAAAATAAAAAAAAGATATTGCATTCATTTTCTTTGATATTACTTTTATTTAATCTCATTCGGCGTCCTCTACACGAAAGTTGTTGCAAGGCAAATCGCGTATAACTGATATTAGCCGATAAAAGGGTGAAAGGTGTAAAATTTTTATTACTTTTTTGTGTTCATACTCTGTTTAGTGATGATCTGGTGAGGTAAGTTTATATGTTTGACACAGATAACATGTTATAAGATGAAGTTGCCGTTTTAATTAATTACTGTTATGTAAAACATTTTTGACTTATTCTAAATATCACTAACTTAAATTTTTATGTTGTATAATCATAATCAATATAAATATGTGACGGGAATTCATACCGATTTTTTTGCTGGTCGTTTCAACCAGGGTACTTACACTGGCCGTGGTGCAATAGTAGTGTTAAAAAAATATGGTAGAAAAAAAATATTGTAAAATATAGGTCGCGAAATAGGACAGGTGAGAACTTCAATTATAAAACGAAAGGAAAGTGCCATTTGCGCAGAGATAATTGTAGTATTTTACTTTAAAAAATTTAACGAACAATATCTTCTTCTTTTATTTTGGCATGACGGCTGAAGTTGCCATTAACCCTATACGAGCTTGTTTGCAGAAACATCGATCAGGATTCATCGATTGTTGGTTCGTAATTTCGGACGGTAAAAGTGTTAAAGGTAGGAAACGAATTATGAGTTCGGAAATAAAGGAGTTTATGAAACAGAATTTGGAAAAGGACATCAAGTGAGTAGGTAAAAATTAAAGTAAATTAAATACATAGATAATATATTTGTTTCTTAAAACGACTTAATATATATTCAATTAAAATGATTAAATTTTAATATCATTTTTAATAATAAATTTAGATAACAATAAATAAATATTAGGGTTAATGTTAGGTAACAGGACAGGGACAGAAGTAGGAAAAGGAATTTTCGCTTCAACCAATGAATCTAGGAATAATGTTCTGTCGAATTTAGGGCAAGAGAATAAAATGTGATCACATTCACATGTAGGCTCGTCTATTATTCCGTACTTTGCTAAACGATCAGGTGTGCAAATATGTCCCAGGCGCATTCTAATTAAACTTGTTGTGACTAATTTATTGAACCTTAATTTAGAGAACCAAGGTTTAGTAAATATGGTTGGTTGTATTTCACGGTAGTACTTGCCTATGATTTATCACCTTCCATCCATAACTTTCTCCAGGAACATTGGAGTTCTATTTTAGATAAATTTATTAAAACATAAGAAAAGTTTATATAGTAATAAAGATCACCACACTTCACTGCATCTTTGGCAAGATAATCTGCAAATTCGTTGCCAGTGATACCGCAGTGACTCGGTACCCAGGCAAATGAAACTTTACATCCTTGTATTTGACATAAATACAGCAATTCGCGCGTTTTAAGGATTAAAGGCTAATTTATGGATTTGAAAGGGAATTTGGCTAAAGCATAAAGTACACTTAGAGCGTCGGTAAAAATAATAGTCTTTTTTAATTTTGCGAAAATTTTATCGGCGACTTCAATCATACACTTAGCTAATGCTTCTGAACAATGACCTTCATTACCATTTTGCAATTTAGGTAAGGTAGATATTTTGTCTTCCAATTTGTTTCTAAAGATACTCCAATCTGCACCCTGAAGGTTATATTTATGAGTTGATTTTCTTGTAGGACATTTTTAAGTAATAAATGGAAATGTTATTATTATTGGATAATGATCACTTCCTAAAGAAGAGTTAAGGGGATTCCAAAGCAAAGAGGATGCTAGGCTTGGTGAACATATTGAAAGGTCTACAGCACTAATACATTCAGTGGGACTTGTAAGACGGGTTGGTAGACCAGTATTAAGAAGACATAAATTGTTTTTATCCAATATGTCTAGCAAGTTTTCACCATAACTGTGTTATTGAACTGCCCCAGGATTGGTGATGGGTAAAGTCGCCAAGAATTATACACGGTTTGGGGAGCTGAGAGAGTAGATTATTAATATCATTAAGTATAGCTAAAGATGGATGAGGTATATAAATTGATACAAAACAAATATTATTTATAATTGCTGCAATAGCAGAGTATCCCACACATTGTGTAGGTAAAGTCAAAGTCTTAAATTGATATGAATGAATTCTTAATCAATAGAGCTACACCTCCATGGCCATCTGCTCTATCTTGTCTTAAAGAAAAATAACTAGGAATTTTAAAATTAAATCCTGGCTTTAACCAGGTTTCTGAGAGAGCAATTATATATGGATTATATGTCTTTATTAAGTAAATAAGATCATGTTTCTTATTGGTTATGCTCCAGCAGTTCCACTGAACTACTTTGGCCAACTGGGCCATGTTGAATGTTAAATTTATTAATAATATCTAATAAAGGAGCAACGTTGGACGGTATAGTATTAGTAATTTGTGTTAATAATTTTATCAGTGGTTCAACTTTATCTATAATATTAAAACTTGGATCACTACTACTAAAGTTCTGATTAAGAACTGTACCATTACCACTATTAGTAGGCATATCATAATCTTTAATCAGGGCAGAAAGGGCCTTATTGTACCCTTGATTATATATATTGGGTACAAATTGTTTAGGTTTTTGAATGGTAGTTTTTTTTATATGAATAGTTGGTTGGTAAGGTATGATTGTGACTTGGCAGTATAGGTGTGGAATTTAAATTTTGATATGATTTCAGTGGTTGTAACAGTAACACCTCAGAGTATGATTTATTTACAGATTAATGTAATTGTCTGTAGCCGTATTAGTTTTGATACGTTTTTGACGTTCATATTGAGGGCAAATATGTTTAGTCGCAAAATGGGAACCACTGCAATTACAAAATTGTGAATTTTCATCTTCAACTGAACATGTATCTCCTGAGTGGTCGCTACCACACTTAAAGCAATGAGGCTTCGATCTACATTGCAATTTAGTGTACCCAAATCGACGGCAATTGTAACATTGAACTGTGGGGTAAATATAACGTTCCACAGGTAAAGAATTGTAGCATAAAAATACACGTGGAGGAAGAAATTGGCCATCAAATGTAATAACTACTGACTGTGTTGGTTTCTATGTAGCAATATCGTCAATAAAAGTTTTGTGGTTAATTCTCCTTATTTTGATTATTTTGCCACAACCAACAGGAAGTGTCATTTTTTCAATTATTTCCTCGGGAGTCCAATCATGAGGAACTCCACGCACAAATGCTTTATAATTATTATCCTGTAATCTTTTATCTTTAATAAAATTATTTGCAGCCTCAAGTTTATTAAACGCTAAAACAATTCGATTTCTGCCTATTTTCTTTACACTGCCATCTACAATTGAATGAAAACTGTGTTTTTTAAGAAAGTATCCAAACTGTACTGGGTGAAGCGTGGTAGGATCAGTTAAAGCTGTTTGTTCCCGTTGAACATGAATAACATAAGGTGGTAAATCATGTGTTTCATAAAATTTTCTACCTATTAATGGAGCTGTCGGGCTGAGACTGACCCAAAGCACATGACTCAGACGATGGTAACGTACTGGGGGCACATTGCCTATCATTAATAACAGATTTATTGCTTTTTTACTAATAATATCATTGGATTCTGTGCAAAGGCACCCATCACTTTTTCCCGCCATTTCGTGTTTCCTTTTTTCTTGTTACAATTCTTACATATTTTAGAATATTTACTTCTTTTTCTATTTGTTGAAGCTGACCAATCCATGATTGTGCTAACTGTTTGGTCTGTATCAACGCTGTACTCTTCATGACTCATAAGTGTAACATTATGTGCGACTTGAGGAGACAGAAATTGTTCTGTACTGAGAACAGATCCCCCGGGGTCTGGCGGGTGGTTCATTTTTATAAAATTAAATTCTACTCACCAAATGTAATGAAAATACAATATATATGTCGCAGTAAGATAGATAAAGCCGTAATATAGTTATATCCCTAGGGATATAATTATGTACCGGAACATAGTTATACGAAAGCGATTCATTACTGTCTCACTAGGAATATAGTTATAAAACGGTCTGAGTTTAGTGACATACTTATATTCCTAGATTAAGTTTAGTGAAATGGCTTTCGGAGGGTGCGGCGCAGGCGGCGGGGAGGGGTTCGTTGTGTTTATGCCGTTACGTGCAAACCATTATGACGTAATGCAGGTAGGAGGAGAAAAATATTTAACTTTGAAACGAAAATCGACTACTGATCCGATTATAAAAATTTTGTCCTACGAAGAATATTACAATGTTTTGTCAGAAATTCATAAAAACACAGGACATGGTGGTCGAGACAAAATGTTACATACTTTGAAATCTCAATATTTTATACCTACGCCGGTGGTTTACTATTTTATGGATTTTATAAGGTTAAAACAAACAACAACAACAATATTTTTGATTTTTCACTTAAAAACGTCCACATTCATTTTTTTTATTACGTAACTGAAATTCTAATTTCAGTTTTATATCATAGATGAATTTTGACATAGAATATTACAATAAGGTTGACTGTAGGTCTATTAAATCTACTTGCCCTCGATTGTGAAATGAGTTTGAAATTATAGGCCGGACAACGAACCCCTCCCCGGCCGCCTGCGCCGCACCCTCCGAAAGCCATTTCACTAAACTTAATCTAGGAATATAAGTATGTCACTAAACTCAGACCGTTTTATAACTATATTCCTAGAGAGACAGTAATGAATCGCTTTCGTATAACTATGTTCCGGTACATAGTTATATGCCTAGGGATATAACTATATTACGGCTTTATCTATCTTACTGCGACATATACAAATAACTATACTAAATAAATAAAATTACACTACGCAACCTTCTTAAAAAATAACAATAAATTAAAAATAAAAATTCAAAAGTAAGAAACAAGCCCGCCTATTTCAACGTTTCCCGCCTTTTTCTCAACGAACAATATAATAAATAATTTATTATAAAACAATAGTTAGTAAAAAAATAACAGGTATTACTTTATTATACTTCCATACCAAAATATATTTTATGACATTTGTGCTGAAAGGCAAACGTATCTAAAGCATTTCAGCCACATGATATAAAGAGATCTAGAGATCGAAATTCAAATGCACCACAACACGCCGGGACTGAATTTTCATAAAAATTTCATATTGCAATAGATTTTTCTTATAAATGTACGTAAAGACATGATACTTCGCATATTTTTAAATGAAGATAAAAGCGATGGTTTTTTATAACTAAAACAAGAAATATCCAAACATTCTTATACATCTAATATTAGATTGATACAAAGGTTTTAACTTTTTTATTTTAAGTGTAGTATTGATTATTTTTATTTTAATTTATTCGATGAGATATAATCATTGTGATTTTCGAATATGTAGATAGAGGTGTTGATTTGCTTATCTTATCACTTTAAAATAATATAATATATACACTTTAAAGTTTCCATACCAGCGTTTATAGAAATCTGACCTGAATACAATTAATTACTTACGGCTTACAACTACAATAAAAAAGTTATTGTATAACACAAGTAGCAAGTAGATTCTTGATTTTTTGTATGCGATTTTCATCATACATTTTGTTTACTACTGTAAGATTATTTATCTATTATTCTGTACACGATCTGTATATTGTACACCTACATGATCATTGCAATTGTATAGTAATGAAGTCTTATACATCAGTCGGCATAGTACATTTAATAAATTTATTTTCATTGTAAAGGGCAATTCATACTGAGTTTAGCAGTGTTTTATATTATTTTACTAAATTGAAACTTATTCGAATAACTTGCCCTTACTGTTGAAACCTCTTCATGTTTCTACCCACAATTTAAATAGAAGCATATTTGAAAATTGAGTTAATGAAATAAGTAAGGGACATAAGTAACATTGATTCACACAATAAATCTGTTAATTATGTGCCAAGTAAAGGGATACGATCAGCAATTAAAGTAAAATAAAGAATTACCCATTAATATCTAACATAAACTGAATAAATATTCGACCACCACAAAATCTATAGGTAATATAACCGGAAAATGATTATGATAATCGTGAATTTCAGATCCGAACTATGATTTCATCATCGTCGGGGCTGGGTCTGCGGGGGCTGTGGTTGCGAACCGTCTGAGCGAAGTGCCGAATTGGAAGGTGCTCCTAATCGAAGCCGGCGGGAACCCCACAGTTGCTACTGAGGTAATTATGAGAAGATCCTTTACATACAAACTTCCATTCTCATTTGATTCTTTATATACAGCGACGTTTACCACACGATAAGAAAGGAGTATGTTACATTTAATCTAATATATATAAATCTCACGTCACAATGTTTGTGCTCAATGAACTCCTAAACTACTTAACCGATTATAATAAAATTCGCACACCATGTGCAGTTCGATCCAACTTGAGAGATAGGATAGTTTAAATCTCAAATTATCGTTGCAATTTTTTAAATATTTTTTATTCAAAGTGCCCTACCGCCAGGGTGACGGATCTGTACAGAAGAATTTTTTGCTGACTACAAAATAAGTAGGAAGAAAAAACTGCTACTTTACAAAACATTGTGACAGGACGAAGTCTGTCGGGTCCGCTAGTAATTATTATATGGTATGGTTATAAAAATGAATCGCAAAATGTGTTGGTAAGCTCATAACTCAACAACGCCTGGACCAATTTGGCCAATTCTTTTT
Organism: Scirpophaga incertulas; assembly: GCA_036419045.1. NCBI lineage: Eukaryota > Metazoa > Arthropoda > Insecta > Lepidoptera > Crambidae > Scirpophaga > Scirpophaga incertulas. The sequence goes on along the minus strand of CM071646.1, from coordinate 8,007,151 downwards.
TGTTAATGTTCGTTCAAGTTCAAGGAGGGTTTTTACAATGCGGAAAATTCGAATAATTATCGGAAATACCCTAAAAACAGCCCTTTTATTTTCCCATGCAAACGTTTTCTAACTAAAACGTTTGTTATTGTATAAAGTTCATATTGCAAGCACTCACTGTTGTCTAAGCAATGACGGTGTGTTCCTAACATCAAAGAGTCAATTTGCGCTTTATTAACGCTACATATAGTTGAAATTCAATCATATCTATCAAAACAGTGTGCGTGCGTGCGTTGGAGCACAGAATACATCGTTGGACGATTTAATGTCACGTTCCAAAATTGAATAGCCACAAAATGTAATAGGTCATTTAGACTTTTTTGCGATTTGGTTGGCTATGCGACATTATCTATAAAATAATTAGGAACAAAAAACTGCCACTGTACAAATCTTTTTGACAGGACGAACTCTGTCGGGTCCGCTAGTTTCTTTTAAAATTCCGATAAAAAGACATAAGAAGGCACGTGGTGCTGCGCGTACGTATTGATATAGTAAAGTTTTCAAAACAATCTAACCTTTAATGACACAATCATTTAAAACTTATACTAATAACTTATTGGCTTACTATTGCAAATTACCTTTGAATGTGTGCACTTAAATCGCCTATGTTATATAATTAGTATAATAAGTAGTGATGCAACGGAAGTGTCTTAGCGGAACCAGAAACGGAAACAGATGTCAAAAGTAAATTTTAGCAAAAACGGAAACGGAAACGGATGCAGAAACGGAAGTGTAAATAATATGAAAAAAAAAACAAATTTACAAATATGTACAATTATTTATTAAGTATCAAATACATTAAATTTAGATTAGAAATAGATATATTAGAAATCTACTATAGAAAAGAATACTACAACTTTGCAACTGAACATATTATTCATATTCAAAATTTAGTAGTGGCAAGTTATATTTTATAAAAAGTAATTTGGCCGCTTTTGCAACTAACAATCTGTTCCGGTGTTCTTCGCGTATAAGACCAGCTCCGCTAAATAATTTTTCACTGGCACTGCTGGGGGGTACCGACAAATATTGGCGTACTAATGGCAAGAGATTACGATACTTGTGTGAATTTAATTTCCACCACACAAGAGGATCTTCATTTAAAGGTAATCTCTTTTCTTTTTTGTACTCCTGAAAATGTGACTGTATCTCCAAAAGGAGATTGTCTCTCTCGTTAGTTGTATTCGAGATTTCTTGGTCTTCGTTTGTACTTAACATGGATTCTAACATTTGAAATGATGAATTCATCATTGATGATGACGTTGGCTGTACTTCATCCTCAATTTGAGTTCGGCGCCTTTTGGGGTACACTACACAAGATGCACTATTATTGTAAGTGGAGTTAGTTAACTCTCTAGATTGTCTGGTTCTGCTGACCGTCATATTTAATATTTTAGCCTCTACCTGCTCCGTAGTGACGCTGGAAAAAAAATAAGATTTGTATCGCGGATCTAAATACGTCGCAACTGTGTATTTGTCATTTTTGGTAAGTTCTCCAAATCTTGCACTAGAGTTCAATTCATCGCGTAATCTTCTCGACAAATTTCGAAATTGTTCTGAAGTATCAGTTTTTATCTCTTCTTGTTGTAATGTTCTTATCAGAACATGAATCAAGGGTATAACTGAAGAAAAATTCACTTGAGAATTACTTAAGTTTCTAGTAATTTCTTCAAATGGTCTCATTAATTGCACAAATTTTAAAACATTAATCCAGTCTTCAGGGGAGATCATAACCACTGGATTTGCACTTAAGTACAAGACAATCGAATCCTTCAGCTTCGAGAACCTTTCCATCATATTGAATGTGCTATTCCATCTGAAAGTAAAACAATTTTAATTATTAATTACTGCTAAAGTAATTTAGCTTTCTATAAGGTGAATATTTATTATCTACAAACAATATATTTATAAAATAAATAATATTGTTTATCAGACAATATTAGCTGATTATTAATTTACCGTGTAGGGCAGTCTTGAATGACAGATAAAGCAGACTGATTCAGGCGTTCCTTTTGAATCTTTGTTAGCTCAGCTTGGGCGACTAAGGAGTGATTAAAATGGGTGGCAATTTTTCTGAATTTTGTAGTTAATTGTAGAAGCCACTCTTGAGATTCTACACTAGCTCGAATACATAACTGGATCTGGTGTATTGTGCAACTGACATCCTCAAATTCTGCCAACTGCATTGCTCTAACCATGTTAGAACCACGGTCATGCACCACACAGTGTACTTTTTGGTGATGTATGCCCCATTCTTCAAGAATAGCTTGAAACTTTGTAGATATTACAGCACCTGTATGACGCTCGTCCATGACTTCACATTTCAAAATTATATTCTTTTTGCAAAAATCCTCGGAAATTCCATGTGCAGTCAAACTAAGCAATGAAATTCCAGAATGAAGATCAGACCATATGTCAGTTGTAAAGGATAACTTGTCGAATTCTACAAGTAGATCTTTGACGTTCTTAGCCAATCGATTATACAAATTATCGCATACAAATGAAGAAAAATAATCACGGCCTCTCAATTTGTATTTCGGAAGAGCAGCTTTCATTAATCTGCGAAAGCCCGTGCCTTCGACAAAACTGAATGGTAGGTTTTGGAGGGCAATCATTTCACCAATCATACGATCAATTTGTTGAGATTTGTTATGTGATGAATCCCAATTATCATTCATTTGCAGACTTTGTTGTAGTATTAATTGTTTTTTTGCATTTTCTGCCGGAGTTGAATAAATCTACAACAATATAAAATAAATAAATACAAAAAAGGACAATCAATTTGAGTAACTGAACATTTTATTATCTTTCAAGAGTATTTTATGAATTAAAATAGGCTAAATATTATTTTGTGGCAGTAAAATATGGTTAAGCAAACTATTCTATAAGCACGACGTACATTACTAAAAGCGCATGAATAAAATGACATCAAGATATTATTTAAATAACATTATATAATAAATAATATAAATATTTGTTACACTTACACCAATTAGCCTAGCCCAAACTAAGCTCTGTAAGGCTTGTGCTATGGGATCTAGGGCAACGGATAGACATACATATATTATACATATATAAATAATTTTTATTGAAATATATATTAACAACCATGACTAAGGTACAAATGCTGGCATTCATCACACAAACATCTGCCCCCACCGGGATTCGAACCCGGGACCTCAGAGATGGCGACATCTTGAAACCGGTGTACTATCCACTCGACTATGGAGGTCGTCATAAAAAGATATGATGTTTTTTTATTCATAAATCGTTTACGTTAAGGATTTAGTAAGTACTCAAATTATCCAAACAGTTGGTCTATACTGAACATAACAGACTAACAGTTCTCTAATTAATTACAAATAAATTCATATGTAAAAAAGTAGGTAGTAATTTTATTAACTGACCTTTTCTCTTTTCGTTTCCGATAAAAGTTTAGCTGCTTCATTTAACTTCTCAAACTCGGCAAACTGTTCGGCATGTATTGCTTTGAGGTGACTCTTTAAAGCGGTAGTTGTGCGGCCTTTTCGCGAGTACACTTTATTACATAGTTTGCATCTTTTTTTTTTTTTTTTTATACTACAACGGTAGCAAAAAGGCTTACGGCCTGCCTGATGGTAAGCAGTCACCGTCGCCTATGGACGCTTGCAACACTAGGGGCATCACAAACGCTTTGCCGACCTTTTTAAAAACCTATTTACTCCCTTTTTGAAGAACCCCATACTGTAATCCCCGGGAAAGCCTCAGCAGGGAGCTCGTTCCACAATCGGAGCGTGCGCGGAAGGAAATTGCGTTGAAACCGCACTGTGCGTGACCATTTAGGCTCCAGCATGTGAGGATGAACACCCTGCCGATGGCGAGCGGTGCGATGGTAGAATGTGGCCGTGGGCATCATGTCGAACAATTCTTTGGAACACAACCCGTTGTATAAGCGATAGAAAACACACAAAGAGGCACAGTCTCTTCTCAGACTTAAGGGCTCAATACCGCATGTGAGTATGGGATCGTCAACGATACGCTCAGCGCGTCTTTGGACCGAATCAAAAGGATCAAGTTGGTATCGAGGTGCTCCCGCCCACAGGTGACAGCAGTACTCCATATGGGGCCTGACTTGCGATTTGTATAATAGCAGTCGTTGCCTCGGAAGGAAGTACCGCTTAGCTCTGTTAAGCACACCTAGTTTTTTAGAAGCCAACTTGACCTTGTCATCTAAGTGACTTCGGAATTGAACGTCACTGGAGATGTTGACACCGAGGATCCCAATACTCTTCGAGATGTTCAAGGTTGTGTTCTGGAATTGTGGGGCTACAGTGAATGGGGCTTTTTTAGCGGTGAACGCACAAACTTGCGTCTTAGAGGGGTTAAATCGGACTAAATTGTCCCGCCCCCAATCGGAGACTCTGGTTAGTGTACTCTCGATTTCAGACACAAGTTGTTCACGACTTTCCTCCACAATGGAACGAGGGGTATTTGCACGGCCCGTGTAAACAGCATCTCCAGTGCTGTCGTCCGCATAGCAATGGATGCCGCCAAGCGACAGCATATCATTGATATGCAGCAGAAACAGTGTTGGAGATAGCACAGAGCCTTGTGGGACGCCAGCATTTATTATCCGAGTTTCAGAGCAGCTGCCGTCAACTACGGCTCTAATGCTCCTCCCGGATAAAAAGCTAGCAATCCATTTGCATAGCCCCTCGGGGAGTCCGTAAGATGGCAACTTCGATAGAAGACCCCGGTGCCAGACCCGATCGAACGCCTTCGCTATATCCAGGCTAACTGCCAATGCCTCACCTCGAGTCTCAATGGCAGATGCCCAACGGTGGGTGAGATACACTAGAAGATCACCAGTCGAGCGACCGTGGCGAAAGCCGTATTGGCGGTCGCTGATCAAATCGTGTTCTTCTAGGTATCTAAGGAGCTTAGCGTTGATCACACGCTCCATCACCTTTGAGAGAAGGGAGGTTATAGCAATAGGCCTGTAATTCGATGGGTCTGATCTATCGCCCTTTTTGGGCACCGGGTGTACATTTGCCGTCTTCCATGAAGACGGAACCTGCCCTAAATGGTAGGAAAGCATGAAAAGTCGCGTTAGTACAGGACACAACTCTGGAGCGCACTGTTTTAACACCACTGCCGGTATACCGTCTGGCCCACTCGATTTCTGAACGTCGAGAGAAAGTAGCTCCCGCCGGACTTCCTTTTGTGTTATCCGGATTTCCGGCATGGAGTAACCACACCGCGGGATGGTAGGTGGCGTGGCGTTCCCATCGTCGATCATAGTCGAGTTTGAGGCAAAGAGTTTACCCAAGATATCGGCTTTCTCTTTAGCACTATGGGCCAAGTTGTTACTGGCATTTCGGAGTGGTGGTAAGGACGACCGACAAAAGTTTCCTTCGGCAGCTTTGGCCAGCGACCAGAAAGCACGACTACCCGAAGGGTAGCTTGCTAGCCGCTCGCCAATTCTGCCGACGAAGTCGAATTTCGCTCTGGCAATAATCTTCTTACTGGCTCTCGAGGCCGCATTGTACTTACGCTTCACATCAGTTGCATTGGGGTCATGTGTTCTACGAGCCGTAGTCCAAGCCTCGTAAGCAGATTGCTTAAGAAACAAAGCATCCTTACAAGACCGATTAAACCACGGTCGTTTTTTTGCCCCCGCAGTTACTAGTGCGTTAGGAATAAAATACTCCATACCCACTAGGATCGTCTCAGAGACAGCGGCTGCGCAGATGTCAGGATCATCTGATGTGAAGCATAGTTGCCTCCACGGGTACGATGCATAGAATTCTCGCAATCCATCCCAATCTGCTGACCTGTATTGCCACATACGACGCAAACAAGATGGCCTAGGTGGATCTGACCGCGCGCATGCGACTTTGGTCCGGACGAGACAGTGGTCGGAAGAGCCGAGAGGTGCATCCACTGAGACAGAATATCCTTCCGGTCGTGTGGTCAGCAGAAGATCCAGCAAAGAGCTTGTATGGTTCTCAATGTCTGGTATTCTTGTAGGAGAATTGACCAGTTGCGAGAAACCATAGGCCAGAGAAAATTCGTGAGCACACCTTCCTGCGTAGTCAGTGGACCGAGAACTGAGCCATTCTAGATGATGGGCATTAAAGTCCCCTAAAATCACCAACTCTGCGGAGGGGTATTGCTCAACCACTTTTTCAGTCGTCAATGTCAGGTGCTCGAATAATCGAGTTGTGTCCGCATCACCGCTGTGGGACCTATATAGGCACGCATAAACGCGGGTGTGGCCCCCGCAGTCCACACGTACCCACAATATGGATAGGTCCCTGTCTTCTAAATGAAATAGGCGGCGGCAGCAGATATCCTCCCGGGCATACATACATACGCCGGCACGTCTACGAAATGAGTGCTCAAGTACGTAGCCGGGATACATAAGGTATGACGTATCGGCCGGGGGGATATCTGTGTCTCCGTTAAAAATAAAAGGGTCGGCTGCGCTGTCTCAAGATATTGGTGAACAGCGTTGAGGTTTGCGTGAATACCCCTAATGTTACAAAAGTCCACCTGCGTGGAAAGAGGTGCCGCTGTGAGTGTCTTCCCTTTTTTATTTTTAAAATTCATTTTAAAGGTTTCGTGTAGGTGTGAAGGTTTCGCTGTGCCGAAAGCTAAAGGGACAAATATGTGTAGCCAAATCAGGCGATGACCAACGCGGGTGTTGCGGTTTGTCGATGCAGCGTACGGAAGGGCCCCCGGTCCCCCCTGTGGCAACAGCCGGGTTCCACTCCGGTCTCCTTCTCCGGCACGACTGCAACCACAGGAATTTTTCGCAGGCTGGCAGTTCAGCCTCCCAAGGCGGAGATTAAGTAGTCCCTGGGTTCGGGAACTCTACTAACCTGCGGGCGGCCAGCGGTTAGCCGTTTCACCAGGTCTCCCTGACCGCTGCATCCACACTCCGCGCCCGCACCGGTCAAAGCCCGTCCAGTATGCAACACTGGTCCCCCCGCTGTCGACACAGCGAATCCTCAGGAGCTCTGGATACCTTACTCACCGCAGGAACACAACACTACATAAGAGTAGTGTTATTTAGCTGCGATCTTCTGTAAGGCGGAGGTACTTCCCCAGTCGGGCTGCTCCAAGTTTTGAGCGGAATGACTCCCGCTGCGCATCTGGCTTTTGCATCGTCAATCTCAAGGAAGTAGCTCCAAATAACACTAGTTTTTGGTTTCATAATTGTACTAAAGATACACAAATGTATTGACACAAACAACAGCAGAAAATATTACGGGCTTACCACGATTACGAAAAAGTATGTAAATAAACAAATGCGGCTAGTGCCTGCGAGGCTCGCTGACTAAGCCCTTCCCCGCGCGCTCAACCGTCCAGCGACTCGCACGAGCCTCGCACCGCGCATGCGTAACTCTCAGCCGTCGGTTGTAAACTTCCGTTTAAATCTCCGTTATAAAAGTTCCGGAAACAGGAGAAACGGATGTTGAACGGAACGGAATTTCCGCACTTGCGGAAACAGAAATAGAGATCCGTTGCGTCACTAATAATAAGCAATACTGTACAGAATACCGGCTGAACTTATTGTCATATAAAATCTCATTAAAAATTACTCAGAAACATAATGGTGCATCGCGCCATCTCCTGAGGAGCCGTCACATAAAAGGACGACGCTATATGGGCTCATTAGCACCATCCCATTTTAACTGTACTTAAGCAGAGATCCGAATTAGAGTTTGATTACTCATCCCACGGAACTCCCGATTAAAACCACTACGCCTTAGCCAACGAGCCAATTAGATAATTAGCATACAATTTTATAATTGATTAATTTGTTAATTGATTTAAAAAGTCATATTTTAAACACGACAATCATTTAAGACAACAAATTAAGTGACGTCTCAGAGTACAACAGAAGGTCACTGATAGTCATTAATCATTATACAGTAGTAACAGTTTTCAAAAAGTTACTGATAAAAATATACTTTTAATTGTTAAAAAAATACAACCGTGAATAATATTCTAATCTATATTTACTGTTCTCACGTCATAAGATATATAATAAACAATTGTACTAAAACAATGTAAACATACTGATATATTTATAATAAACAATTGTTGTTAATTTTATTACAAAATTGAAAGCTGAGAATTAAAATAGACATATCATTTTACAGACTCCTCAAATATTTTACAACAATATCGGCACCACTGAAGACTGGGGTTATAAGACTGCGCCACAAGAAGGAGCGTGTCTTGCCTATAAGGAACTTGGCTGCGCTTGGCCAAGAGGAAAAACCCTAGGGGGATGCAGCAGCATCAATGGCATGTTTTATGTTCGAGCGAACAAAGTGGACTACGACCAATGGGCTGCTCAAGGGAATCCTGGTTGGAGTTATGACGAAGTTCTTCCTTATTTTATGAAAAGTGAAAATTACTCAGGAAAAATCAATGAAAACACTCATTTATATCATGGAAACGGAGGTTATTTGAATGTGCAAAATAACGATGACTTACATGATTTTGAAAAACTCCTTCTAAATGCTATTGGTGAAACAGGAATACGAGTAGTAGACGATATTAATGGCGATTTTCAAATGGGTGCAACAAAGGCGTCGACTACGATTAAAGATGGCATAAGACACAGTACAGCAAGAGCGTTCCTGGCGCCAATAAAAGATAGGAAAAACTTACACGTACTGAAAAATGCACTTGTGACTAAAATTCTATTCAAACCAGGCTCTAATGTTGTGAGCGGAATACTTGTAAATAAAAATGGACGAGATATAGTGGTCAATGCTAACAAGGAGGTAGTGGTTTCCAGTGGTGCAATAAATACACCACAACTACTACTTTTGTCTGGAATAGGTCCAAATGAACATCTAAAACTATTCAATATTGATGTTAAAGCTGATTTGCCAGTTGGAGAGAATTTACAAGACCATTTATTTGTGCCATTTTTATTTTCATTGCCAGGAACGTTTAAAGTCGATGGTGAGTTGATTGCGAACCAAGTGATAGAGTATATGCTAAATAACACAGGTCCACTTTCAATCACAAGCCCTCACAGAGTGATTAGCTTCTTTAACACGACAGATAGAAATGCTGTTAGCCCAAATATACAATTTCACTATTTAGTATTTCTTCCACAATTATACAAATATGTTGATTATTTCGGTCTACATGGACTTAATACAGAAGTACAAGAAAAAGCCCGAGAACTAAATACAGATAACATATTAATTATTGCATACGTAGGGTTACTTTCACCTAAATCAAAAGGTAAAATAGTTTTGAAGAGCAATGATCCAAATGAACATCCTCTCATTTACGCAAACTATTTTACTGAACATGATGATTTAAATGCTGTTATGGAAGGCTACAAACAACATATCTATGAGCTTAGCAAATCAAAAGTATTTCAAACTACAGGAATTAAACAGGTTTGGATAGATTTGGATGCTTGTAAAAAGTATGAGAAAAGTAGTGATGAGTTTTTGGAATGTTATAGTCGACACATGACATTTTCTCTGTACCACCCATCTGGTACTGCGAAAATGGGACCTAGTAGTGACGAAAGTACTGTAGTTGATTCAGAACTTAGAGTTAAAAATTTGGAAAATTTACGTGTTATTGATGCTAGTATAATGCCAGATATTGTTAAGGGGAATACAAATGCACCTGTGATAATGATAGCAGAAAAAGGAGCCGATTTAATTAAGAAATCGTGGTTCAATACTCACACCGAACTGTAAATATCTAATTTATAAGTAACTAGCTTTCTGCCCGCGGCTTCGCCTGCGTGGATTTCGGGATTGGGTCTATAGAGGGTTAAGGGTCATAGCTTTTGCCCACGGCTACATATGCGCGGAAGTCGATTTACGGCGCGAAGTTTTATCGCGCTTCCCGTGGGTCTATCCGTTTTGCCAAGATAAAAAATACCGCAATACCTTGCTCAAGAATCACTCTATCTATTGATGAAAACCGCATGAAAATCTGTGCAGTAGTTTTTGAGCGAAGCCTTTATTGCGCATCCCGTGGGATCTGTCGATTTTTCCGGGATAAAAAGTAGCCTATGTTACTCGGGGATAATGTAGCTTTCCAAAGGTGAAAGAATTTTTGAAATTTCTTGCCCGTGGCTCCGCCCGTCGTTGCTCCGTCCGCGTTAATTTCGATCCCACGGGAACAGTAGCTACTTTCTTCCGGGATAAAATGTGATATCCTTCCCCGTACCACAGACTATGTGTATGCAAATTTTCGTGATGATCGGTGCAGTAGTTTAAGCGTGAAGAGGTAACAAACAAACAAACAAACAAACAAACAAACAAACAAATAAACAAACAAACAAACAAACACACTTTCGCATTTATAATATTAGTTGGGATTTATGTAGTTTTAAGTTGTTACTTATTAAAAGCTTTATATGTTTCTATTTTTTATTTTGTGCCAAATAAGGAACACGTTTTTTGATACTTCGCTGTAATTAAAATATTCACAGATTGGAAGATATTACATTCTAAATTGTAAATATTTTTTTCCCGTAATAAATTTGTAAACATGTTACATGTGTCCACAGCATTGTTACAGCTAATTCATCAATTCCACAATGTGACGTTTACTGGAAATGTACTGGTTAAGGAGCTGACGCCGCAATACGCCGTGGCCTAGAAATACGAACAACGTGGAACGGCACTCTTCGTTCTAACATTGAACTTTAGTCACGTAGTTAGATATTATTAGCCTTGTAATTTTTATTTTAATAAATAAGTTAATATAAGTTGGTTTTTTTTGCGCTCTTCGGTCGCAGAATCTATATTTGGCGCAGTCGGTAGGATACTCGCGGTCGATTTTCGTGATTCTTAGGGAAGTTTACTAAAAGAAGATTCCACGTGTCGTCCGCGTGGCTGTCAAGTCACGTAATCGAGTATCCAGAACCAGATCCCGCGGTCGAAGACTATCCAGAAATTGATACAGAGTGCAGAGGAACCTAATTATGTTAATGTGAGTACCTCTATATCTTACTAGAAGTGCTTTCCTTTTAGTTTCATAACCTAGACCTAATTAATTTTTCCAAGATTTTCCACCCCAGGCAATCGCGGACTTCTAAGTTAGATAGATATAATAGATATTTAGCTATAGATTCGTTTAGAAATATAGACTCAGTTAGCGAAGGTCGAGAATCGAACCCGGACCTTAGCATGGCTGACGCAATGATTGAGCAAATATATAAGGCACTTCGCCTTGTTCCTGAGTTCGACGGCAACTCAAATGTGCTCACCCGATTTATTAATTTGTGTGACCAGTTAGTTGCGCAATATATGAGGTCAGAACCAGGTTACGAGTTAAGTAACCTATCTTTGTTAAACGGGATCTTAAACAAAGTCACCGGCGCAGCCGCGAGAACTATAAACTCTAACGGTATCCCGGAGAACTGGAATGGCATCCGAAGTTCATTAATTAATAACTTCGCAGATCATCGCGATGAGACTTCACTTTATAACGATTTGTCTCTTCTTACACAAGGCTCATCCACACCTCAAGAGTTTTATGAACAATGTCAAAATTTATTTAGTATTATAATGACATACATATCTTTGCACGAAACATTACACTCAACAATCGAGGCCAAACGTTCTTTATATAAAAAGCTTACACTGCAGTCATACTTACGTGGCCTTCGCGATCCTCTAGGTGCTCGTATCAGATGTATGCGACCCGACTCTATAGAAAAAGCGTTAGAATTTGTGCATGATGAAATGAATACACTATACTTGCAGCAGCGAAATGGTAATGTCTCCGAATCGAAATTACAGTATACAACTTTACCAAATCAACCCAAATTTTCACATAGCTTACCACCCCCAGTAGCATTGCAACCCTCGAGACCATTTAACTTTCTACCCCAACGCCCGTTTAATGTTCCCGGTCCTTCTAGGCCTATGATCACTCAACCACAGAGGCCAATGACAGGTTGGAGGCCCCAGCCTCAATTCCGTGGTCCATCCCGTACACAGCAAATGTTTGCCGCACCACCACCTAATTATAAACCCCAAAGCAACGTCTTTAGGTTACCACAAAGACAAGGATTTCAACCCCCATATGCATCACATCAGCCTATGAGTGGTGTTACCCCTTATATAGCCAAACAACTCCCATCAATTAAAACACCCCATGATTGGACTAAACATGGGAATCCGCCACCTACAAATTATTTTAAAACGCGAGAGGTGAACTTCAATGAATCATACGATCAACCGATACCGTGTGACTATTACGACTATTATAATTACTACGATTGTTACGATGACCAATACAACTTACCTTATTATAATGACTATGAGCAACCGATTTATTACCCTGAAAACCCTGATATTCCTGTGGAGGAGACGCACGATGATGCTCCCTCTCCTGAACAGGAGAATTTTCGGAAAACCTTGAAGTCAGAAAAACCAAAATAGAGATTAACTTGCATACACAACGTCAGTTACCTTATATTAAAATAACAAATCCGCCCCTAAAATTATTAATTGACACAGGCGCTAATCAATCCTTTATTAGTCCCGACGCTATTCAAACATTCTATTCCGACATTCCACTTGATTACGACCCCTTTGAGGTTACCAATGTTCACGCAACTAGTAGGAACGACTATTCAATACAGTTACCATGTTTTAACGAGTTTAAAGACACCGAGTTTATAAAATTTCGTTCGTATACCGTTTTCATTATTGATGGACTTATAGGACTAGACTTACTTACTAAGTGGGAAGCTAAGATAGACCTAAAAGATAGAATTTTAATTACCCGTACTACCACAAATCCTATTAAGATGTACAATTCATGCAACGTAAACCTATATGAAGATATCATCCCTGCTCAGTCTTCAAAAATAATAAGGACTCCTATAGACACCCCTGATGGTGAGGTGTTACTTAGAGAACAAACAATATGCAACTGTTTAATTCATGAATGCCTTACCACAGTAGTTAACAACCGAGGTTACTTAGAAGTTTTCAACCCCTCACCTAATGACGTAATCTTCTCACTTGACCGACCTGCACACGCTGAAATATTTAATGCACAAACAAATTTTAATAATCAGTCACAGACTCGTAAAAACGATGTTATATCTCGCTTGCGCACCGATCATCTCAATGAGGAAGAAAAAGCTAACCTTATTAGTCTCTGCTCACGTTACTCTGATGTTTTTTATGTTGAAAATGAACCACTTACCTTTACCAACCAGATAAAGCATAGTATACGTACCACAGATGAAGTTCCCGTTTACACCAAAAGTTACCGTTATCCATTCATACATAGGCAGGAAGTTCAGGACCAAATAAAAAAAATGTTAGAACAGGGAATAATTCGACCTTCACAATCAGCTTGGAGCTCCCCCATCTGGGTTGTACCCAAGAAAGCAGATGCGTCTGGTAAAACTAAATGGCGCATTGTCGTGGACTTTCGAAAAATTAATGAGAAGACCATTGACGATAAATACCCAATACCGAATATTAATGATGTTTTAGATAAGTTAGGCAACTGTCATTATTTCACCACCCTTGACCTTGCCAGTGGCTTTTACCAAGTTGAGATGAATCCTGAGGATGTTCACAAGACAGCATTTAACGTAGAGCATGGGCACTTTGAATTTTTACGCATGCCCATGGGACTCAAAAATTCTCCTTCAACGTTCCAGCGGGTGATGGATAATGTACTTAGGGATCTACAAAACGTTATCTGCCTCGTATATCTTGATGACATCATAGTTTTTAGTGTTTCCTTACAGGAACACATGGTAAATTTAGAGAAAGTTTTTAAAAGATTAAGAGATTCAAATTTCAAAATTCAAATGGATAAGTCCGAATTTTTAAAGTTAGAGACAGCCTATTTAGGACATATTATTAGTAAGGATGGAATTAAACCAAACCCAGATAAGATTTTAGCAATTCAAAAATTCCCCATACCTAAGACAGCAACCGAAATAAAAAGATTTTTAGGTTTATTAGGCTATTATAGGAAATTTATACCCGACTTTGCTCGTATAACGAAACCAATGACTCAATGTTTGAAGAAAGGCTCGAAAATAACATACGATGATGTTAAATATATAAACTGCTTTGAAATCTGTAAAAAATTATTGACAAACGACCCCATTTTACAATATCCTGATTTTAACAAAGACTTTGTACTTACAACTGACGCATCTAATTACGCAATAGGCGCTATCCTCTCTCAAGGCCCTATAGGTAGCGACAAACCAATAGCTTACGCCTCGCGAACATTAAATTCAAGTGAGATCAACTATAGTACCATAGAGAAAGAACTCTTGGCTATAGTATGGGCCACCAAATACTTTCGACCATATTTATTTGGCAGGAAATTTAAAATAGTAACGGATCATAAGCCCTTACAATGGGTTATGAATCTGAAAGAACCAAATTCTAGATTAACACGTTGGAAACTTAAATTAAGTGAATATAATTTCTCCACAGTCTATAAGCAAGGCAAAAAGAACACCAACGCCGATGCCTTATCTCGAATTGAGCTAAACAACGAAGAAACTAGCTCGATTGCTGTTAATGTCTCAGAAAAACCACCATCCGAAGATGATTCGGCTACTGTAACCGCTCACACCAGCGCTGAGCAACCAATATTAGAGATTCCTATAACTGACAAACCTCTTAATAAATATAACAGACAGATATGCTTTGTAGTAGTAGGTGATATAAAAAAACGACCAACAGTGACGAAACCATTTGAGACTCATACCAGAACCACGATTCAACTATCAGATTCCAATCTCGAGGAAGACGTTATTAACGCCATCAAAGAGTATGTTAACCCCAAAGTTCAGACAGGTATCATCATTCAACCACCTCTAGCCATGTATAAAATTGTCCCTATCATACAAGAAAAATTTAAAAGTTCTGCAATGAAGTTAATGTTAACAAAAAATGAATTAGAAAATATAAAAGAATATTTAAAACAGCAAGAAATCATACAGAAATATCACGAGGGAAAAACAAACCATCGCGGTATTAATGAATGCTTCTTAGCTTTATCCTCTAGATACTATTGGCCGAAAATGAAAGAACACATTACTAAATATATCAATGAATGCAGTACTTGTGGTCAGGCTAAATACGACCGCAATCCAGTCAAACAGAGATTTTCAATTGTTCCACCTCCTAATAAACCTTTCGAAACTGTTCATCTTGATCTTTTTACAGCACAAAACGAGAAATACCTCACACTCGTTGATGCCTTCTCAAAATATGCTCAAGCATATCATCTTAGAGATGGAACGGCCTTAAGCGTTGTTCAAGCCCTTTTACAGTTTTGTACTCATCATGGTGTTCCTTACACAATAATCACAGACCAAGGCCCAGAATTCACAAATCAGATATTTGCTGAGTTCACAAGACTCCATAAAATCAATCATCATAAAACACTTGCCCACAGTCCTAACGACAATGGAATTGTCGAGCGATTTCATTCTACCATACTTGAACACCTTAGACTACTAAAGTTAGAAAAACGATCGGAACCTGTAGTAATTTTAATGCCTTACGCAGTATTAGCTTATAACAGCTCTATTCACAGCTTCACAAAATGTAGACCTATAGACCTAATAACCGGTCACTTTGACCCACGTGACCCATTAGATATTAACATGACAGAACATTTACTTCAACAATACACCTTAGAACATAAAAAGCGAATGACACAAGTATATGACCTAATAAACGAAACCTCATTACACCATAGGACTGAGTTGACTGAAAATAGGAACAAAGATCGTGAACCTGAAAAGGAATACCTTCCCGACCAACAAGTATTTGTAAGAAACCCTATGGCAAGTAGACAAAAGTTAGCCCCTAGATTTACACAAGATACAGTTCTTGCAGACCTTCCAATTCACATCTACACGAAAAAGAAACGTGGCCCCGTCGCGAAATCAAGGCTTAAACGTAGTCCTAAAGATCCCACATTGTTACAGGATACTTCTGCTCACGTCCCTGCTTCATCTGACGAGAGGTCAAGATGTAACGATTGATGCTTTGAACAATGGACCTGGATTACTCCCTTTCAAATTAGGTCCTACTAAAATCATTAACCACTATCATTCCTTTGTGCACATTATAGATCTTAATGACATACACTTACAGATTAAATTAGTTAAGTCTCAATTAATTGAACTTCAACCTACGTTAAATAATAAAACTATCTCTTTATATAACCCTCACATAGAGTATCTTAATGCTAAGTTAGACGATATATTAAATCAACTATATACATTTGAACCAAATCGTAGTAAAAGAGGCCTCATTGACGGATTAGGATCTGTAATTAAAAGTATCTCTGGCAATCTTGATTATACTGATGCCATTAAATATAATAATGCTATTAAAGTACTCCAGGACGACCAGTATAAACTGGAGACTCAAATAAAAAATCATCTTAGCCTTAATTCTCAATGGGTTTCCCAGGCATCTAAAATATTAGATAAAATAGTACAGAACCAGAAAAACATTAGCAACTATTTAAATATAATATTGGAAAGTGATGCGCAAAGAGATAATGATTTGAAAATATGCTCATTTAGCTCAACATTTACTTATCTTAGCAGATAATATTGAGAGCTTATCTCAAGAGTTCTATAAGCTAGAGAATACTTTAGCATTTATTCGTGCATCGAGCACTCCTCATTTTATAATTAGTCTAGATAATCTTAAAAATATAATAAGTAAAATAAGAATTTTATATTCAAATGATGAAATTCTTAACGTAGATAATAGAGATTTTTATGATATAATTAAGCTAGGATATTTCTATACTGAAAGGCGTATTAACATAATTCTTAAAGTACCGATTGCCTACCCCTCAATGTATAGCCTATATAAACTAAGCATTGTACCTAACAAATATAACCTAACCCTTATACCTTCCTTACCTTATGTAGCACTTTCTAGCAAAGATTATATGTACATGGAGACTGAATGTCCGAAGGTAAATTCATGGTATCTCTGCCAGGCAACATCCATTCCTGGAATACATAATGAACCTGATTGCATCCAGCATTTGATCACATACCAAACAATCCACCAGTCCTGCAAACATACATCTGTAACCTTGATGAAAGAAGCTCTGGAACAACTGGATGACAGACACTATACTATGTCCTTTCCTGTATCAACTAAAATAAAAATATCTTGTGGACAAGAGCAATATCGTACACTGAAAGGAAGTTTCTTTGTCACCATACCTTATAACTGTCTACTGAAAGCACCTGAATTTACAATTATTAATAATAATGAACATATCAAAGGTTATGCAATTAAAATATTGGAAATGCCTCCGATTATCGAGTCGAGGTCCGATGAGCATCCATCCATAACCCTAAATTCTATAAACTTAGAAAAACTGCATTCTCTAAACTCCCAGATCTCCATGCAGCCTCCGGTACAACTGCAACGATTTTCTGAACAGTCTATATATCATACTACAATACCAGTTTACATTATATTAATGACCGCCTTAGCGCTGATAACTGTCGTAGCAAGTCGACGACTACGAAAACGATTTCTACTACGAAATAAGAACACATGCACCGAACAGCAGAGCCGTAGCATTGAAAAATGTCGTAGCACTCAAGACGTATACGCAATACCGCACGCCGCAAGTATTCATCCAAACGACATTAAAGTGGATCACAAGAATATTCCAGCAACAATATCGAGCACAGCTTCCGAATAGTTGCTGATCTGCGGGGGGAGGTGTTACATGTGTCCACAGCATTGTTACAGCTAATTCATCAATTCCACAATGTGACGTTTACTGGAAATGTACTGGTTAAGGAGCTGACGCCGCAATACGCCGTGGCCTAGAAATACGAACAACGTGGAACGGCACTCTTCGTTCTAACATTGAACTTTAGTCACGTAGTTAGATATTATTAGCCTTGTAATTTTTATTTTAATAAATAAGTTAATATAAGTTGGTTTTTTTTGCGCTCTTCGGTCGCAGAATCTATATTTAACACATATATGATATCGTGATGTCGTTATCATACATATTATGATAACGACATAATTTATTGTGAATGTTGTTATAACTTTTGCTAAGCTGATAAGTTTCTTGCGCCTATTCTTCTTATCAGCTAAAAAATACGTCCTGAATGGGTGGTAGGGGAAAAAAATTGACAATTCACAAGAGCTTTCTATAAAGTCATATGTGAATAAAATTAATTTTGATTTGATTTGATTCAATCTCCATTAAAAGACGCTCACTGCTGGACATGACCTCTCACAAGAATTTCTAGATCAGTCAGTTCTACATTATTAGCAACTATTCAATATAAATATTTATAGGGACTTATTAACTTTATTTGCATTGTCTTTTTGAATAAATTTAAAAAGAATACAATACAAAAAAAAATACAAAACAAAAATGAACGATTTTACATCAGTCTAGGGGAGACAAGGTATTATTTGTGGTGGATTCAATTGATATTGATCTAACGACAATGTTATATATATTGATGATGATTGAATGATTCCAGATTATAGATCATTTACTTAAACAATTTCATTTTAATGAAACGAAAGCTAATGTACCATATTGAATTCTATAATTTCACTATAATTTTTTATAACAGTATTAAAAAAATGAGTATACATATATATTTCTTTTATTCTTATATTTCTTTACATGTAGCAATAAAATTTTTACACATTTTTTTAGTTATGTGGTTGTGAACCAGCATTAGAGAATGTACTGTTTAAGATATTCGATTTTTACCAAATCATCGGTTAACTTTACGAGGGACCTACCTCTAGTAAGTAGTGTACTAAAGTACAGTGTACGCCTTTTGGTTGACTGTCACCCGCATACAAGGCTTTTTGTTAGAGTATCGAAATTGAGGTGTTCAAACTCGGGCAATCGATGTTCGATGTCGAATCGAGTTTCATTTTCAGTTTCATCAGTACCGAGTGATTGGAGTGACTGTTTGATTTGTTTCATTCGCTAAATTTCTGTACCAAAAAACATTCAAAGTGGGGTCAGTAACTAAACTTCACGTAGTTTGAAGAGGCTGCACCTATGTATAGTAAAACTTCATTGGACTCCAACAAGCGTGTGGTAAAGTAGTAAATTAAAAAATCATATTTATTATTTAACTTTCGCGTATACGGTTAATATTTAAAAAAAAAGTTAATGAGGCGGTTGAAATCTATAATTATAATTTTTCAATCGGGACAACGACTATTGATTGTTATCATCCCGGAAGCCAGTGCTAGCCAAATGCACCCAGTTTTCTCCAGGAAAGCGTAAGGCCGATTGTTGAAGATACGTAGTTTTTTGTAAACGATGGCAAACCCATAGTATCAAAATGACTACCACAGCTAACGCCTTTCTATATCAAACCAGCAATTGGCACAATTTACAAGTCGCGTCTTTGTGGACGAATCATTCAGTGAATTAGCGTGTATATCAAAATCCGGGGCCATAATATGTACGTATCGTCTCTACCAAGAGACGATAGCACACTTTGTCTCAGCAATACCTTTATAGATTCTATAGCGGTGATACCGAAACCGACTGAGTGTTGCTTTGCGATTTTAAACGTTAAATGACTCAGCTCAGTGCTAACCTTGTCTGGAGCGTGGTGCGACTCATGTTCTCATCATAATCACGAGTTCAGTTATTTACAGTGACAACGGGTCGCTGGCGGGCACGACGAAGCTCGCGCCCGTGGAGGGACCCGAGAGGGACCTCACTCCCGGATGGCCGGGGGATGACGCCGTAGGAGGTTGGAGAGGGCGCTGCAAGATTGCCCCTCCCCCCCTCCGAGAAGGGCACTCCCCTAGTGCATCCAGAGGAGCGAAGGCCGGGGGTCCTCAGATGCAACACTTGATTCTGAGGGGCCCCAAAACCCGGAGGACGGCCATCGCTGAGGTTTTTAGTGGGTAGGCCTTCCCTTTCTGGGGAGGAGAGCCATACATAACCGCAATGGTACCGGGTATGCAATTCAATGCATTTTCCTCAGCGGAACAAAAAAAAGGTGTCACTGGGCAAGCTAGATCGTAGTCCTCATTGGAAGAAGATTTTCTTGGTGTTTCAAGAGTGATTAATACCTTCCTACTGACTCTAGTTATATGGCGAGCCCATAAAAAAGTAAGGTCGAATAAAATAAAAAAAAACTAATAGTTTTTCAATTATTAAGGTACGATGATATAGACCTTTTCGTTACGATCCACTTTTTAAACCTGGTGCCCGTATGTTTCGGCGCGATTTTAAAGACGTTTCGCGTCAAAAATAACAGCCTTTTCGTAGAATTGTGAGATTCTGTTATATGCTATAGGTATCTTTTTAAATATATTTTTATTCTATAATGTATTCTTTTTATGCGTATATGACCTCGGTATTACACAACGCTTATTTCTTGTAGTACAATCTTATATCATGACTTCTTTCGGATACGTTTCCAGACAAGAACATTGTTATGTAAAAACCCACAGAATGAACCAAGTTCGGAGTGCAGTACGATGACCTTCAACAGGGAAAGATAACGTGACATTTTAGGAGAATACTATTTGCCCCCTCAGACAGTACTACTAATATTGTTTGTTTGTGTGTTGCTTGTTTGAATTAAGTTATCTTACAATTCCATCCAAGCCGTCGGGCCCTTATGGCTAAGGCTTTGGTTGAGTTTAGTTAGTAGGTTATTCTGGTGGAATCGCCTCGATCCGTCTGATTTCCGACATAATCACTGTGGCACTGATTCTCAGCCTCTTTTCTCCAGAAAAAATCAATGAATGTGGACAGTATTTTATTTCGATACCAATAGTATTAATAAAAAATATGTCCATGTAGGCGAAGGACGGCGGCTTCTCATGCATAAAGAACCTTTTCATATTGAATAATATGCTTTGTAAAGATCCAGAGTCATCTTAAACCCACCTTATTGTTATGTTAACAATATGATGTGTGTTTGTAAGTAGACCACAATAAAAGGTGGCACGTCAGTGTATGGTCGTCTAGTCCTGCAAAACTAGATTTGTTTAAGCCAAGAATATCGTTTTCACGTTAAGTTTCTGCTAAATATATTATTACAAGTTATTGCTACAGTGGATTATCTTAATCGCAAATTTGTAAGATTGTAATAAATTGAAAGTCATTATGGAAGCATTAGTGGCAAATATCACAGCTACTTGTCCGTTACCTTTTTCGGGAGTGACCGGTCAACTCTTTGCCAGAGCCGTGGCAACAGCGGTTGCAGCACACTGCGTTATTTTCGACGATTATCATTGGCCTAAGGATAATGCTCAAGATATTATAATGTCAGGTAATTGTCTTGAATAAATACCAATTTATCAATACCATTTTATTAACCGTTATTGATTTTTTACTTAATAACTTATTGAGTTTCAATATTTTAAATGATCTAAATCTTAAATTCATAATCTTACGTTATTATTTAGCTTACATTTTAAATTAAATTATTAAAATAACCTGTAATTAAATAAAAAATATTTCGTTGCAGGTCCGAAAACGTTTGATTTTGTAATAGTAGGCGCAGGTACAGCGGGTTCTGCCCTTGCAGGAAACTTAGCTGCTATGTATGAGATGAGCTCAATTTTACTAATCGAAGCCGGAGATGATCCTAAACTGAATAGTGAGGTATAAAATCCTGGCATTTTTTGTTTAAAAAAACGCAGTATTTTAAGTTATCTATACATTTGGATCTTTATCTTGTAGCTGTACATAATCCACAAAAATCTATGAGCACATTTCTAGTTTTGACAAATAGTATAACCGATGTTTATAACTTTTTTTTTTTTTTGTTATTGATAATCAATTAGTCTTTCAATGTGAATGTCGTCATAATTTAATTTCAGATACCAGCATTCCTGTTATATAATCATGACATAGACTGGGAGTATGATACAATTACTTATAATGCTTGCTTGGGTTACAATAATAATAAATGTATCTGGCATAAAGGTAAATCTATGGGTGGATCGAGCTCTATTAACGCAATGCTTTATATACGAGGCCATCCTTACGATTATGAACATTGGGAACAAATTGGGAATCCTGGATGGGAATATGACAAACTTTCACCATATTTCAGTAAAGCCGAAGAAAAAATTAATTTGACGACAATTAAACACGACAGAAACATTTGGTATGACATGCTTGAGGAAGCATTTAAACAGTACAATATACTGATGAATGCAAACAATGACGAAGGTTTAATTGGTACAAAAATAACAAAGTTACTAACGCGCAATGGAAAACGTTTGAATACAGCTAAAGTGTACTTAAAAGAAAGCAAAAATTTATATGTGATGAAAAACTCTATGGTTGAAAAGGTTATTATTGACGTGCATAGTAAAAGAGCGACACACGTACAAGTACGACACAAAAGCGGTATTGTTAAACAAATAATTGTTCAGAAAGAGGTGATTTTATCGGCAGGATCAATAGCAACTCCACATATTTTAATGTTATCAGGTATTGGATCTGAAAAACATTTAAATGAAAAAGGAATTGAAAGCATAATGAACTTGCCTGTAGGTAAAAATTTGCAAGATCACATAATTTTTCCTTTATTTCTTAAGACTAACTTAACAACGGAAGTAGCTCCAGAAGCGCTGATACAATATTGGATTCAATACATGCTTACTAAAACGGGACCTTTGTCTAATATAGGTTTGTCAGACTTTATGTCTTTCATTGATACAAAGAATGAGAGTGTATACCCTGACATACAATTCCACTTCATGAATTTTAATAAAAAAGACAAATTTATGTTACGACCATATCTTGAGGGATATGGATTCAAGAATGAAATCATCAAAAGCGTTGAAGATCTCAATCGCAACAACGATTTGCTCGGCATCTATCCAACACTGTTGCATCCTAAATCAAGAGGTGAAATTTTACTTCATGATGCAAACCCAAAAACTATGCCAAAAATTGTTACAAATTACTTTGAGGATGTAGATGACATTAAAACATTGCTGCGAGCAATACAATTTGTAAAGAAATTACAAAATACTGAGGTGTTTAAAAGATTTCAGATTAAAATTGTACCTTTAACATTATCTGGATGTGAAGATTTTATAATTGAAAGTGATGACTATTGGGAATGTTACATACGTCATATGGCAACAACAGTATACCATCCGGTTGGCACTGCGAAAATGGCACCGAAAGATGACAGTAGCGCCGTGGTCAATCACGACTTACTTATACACGGACTGAACAATCTGAGAGTTGTAGATGCGAGTATAATGCCGATAATTCCTGGAAGTAATATAATGGCACCAACATTAATGATTGCAGAAAAAGCTTCAGATATAATAAGAAAGAAATATTTAAACCGAGATGAATTGTAGTTGGTGAAGGAAGTAGGTGAAGGATCGGTGAACTGATTTCATAGATCGACAATTAAATAGGTTATGTAGACTTATAACATAAATATATGATTTTAAATAAAGTAGCTGTAACGTTTTCTTTACGTAGATAAAGTCAAAATTGTGAGTTTAATTTTTCTGCTGATTTACATCCACAGATGAGTCTGTTAGTAATAATTTATTCTTGCGATGTTTTTCGTACCAGAAGAGTTACCGTTGCCGCTTAGAATATGGTTAAAACAATAATAGAACAAATACACCGTTATTGCAGCGTTTTTTTTTTACGATTTTATATGATCTGTTAACAAACAAGTGGACTACCCACCTGATGATAAGTATTACTACAAACTATATTTTGGTTTGTGTGAGATTCGCAGCATATATGCAACCCCAACAAAAATCGCAATGTACATTGTCAACATGTCACATTTTATTTATTTATACTTCATGTACAATAAAGGTGTACAAAGGCGGACTTAATGCCCGAGGCATTTTTGCCAGTCAACCTTCGGGTGATGCAGAGATGCAAAGTGGTAGATGAACCAAAAAAGATTGAAAGTAAGTAAGTCAATATAGTTACTGATATATAATAAATTTATAATCCTAACACATAAATAAAAACATATTATAATACACTAATATATAATTGCCTAAATCTTATTAGCGAAAATTTATAACGATGATATGGATAGCCTACTTACTAAATAACCTAAATACCCAAGACTTTCCTCAAAGTGTATCGATGTAGTCACAGTACCTAGTAATTTTATTGCCTATGTTGCTGTAGAAATAGGTAAGACCGAGGTATCCAAGTAAGATCGCTTAAAATAAAAATAAAACCATCCAATGGTTATGGATACACTAAGTTGGTAACACTAATTTATGACTATACTAGCGACCCGCCCCGGCTTCGCACGGGTGCAGTGAAAAAATGGTTATGGTGGGTTATCCCTAAGAGATAGACATATACCATCGCGGACTTTTTTGTGGATTTTTGTAAGTTGTACTACTGTATGTATGTAATACTGTAGTACATTATTTTGGTCTATCTCGTAGGGTTCAGCCAGCGTTTGCAATATAAGCGCAAAAAAACGTGCTTATTTACGACATCACATTAGAAACCTTTAAATTTATCAGTGTTTCTCTACTATATTATGCATTTATTATACATACAAACCTTCCTTAAGAATCACTCTATCTATTAAAAAAAACCGCGTCAAAATCCGTCGCGTAGTTTTAAAGATCTAAGCATACATACGGACATACAGCGAAAGCGACTTTGTTTTATACTATGTATTGATGAACAAATCTATTCTGTGATATATATAATACATCTAAAAAAAAAAATTAAAAAAAATTGTACTGCGAATTTGTTTTTACCTATAAACATTATCTTCGTAGAAGTTACGAATTATAGACAACTTAAGCGACATGTATATCTAAACAAAATACGAACTATCTGCAAAAAAAATTCTTGATTCAGGACCAAAAAAATACACATTACGAAGTACGAATAAGCGTGAAAGTCGACGTCAATTGTCAGCCCTACAGTGATTTCATTGTTTCACAATGCACATATGCATTATGTCACATCATGCTTTTTCTCATATACAGTTTGCAACCACAATACTCGTACAATTTAAGTAATCGAAAACTTGTAACTTTGCATGTTAACAAACATATTGTTACAAAATTAGTAAAGAATAATTATATAGCTTGCTTTATTCCTAATCATTTTCAAAGAAATACATTTCATAGTTTGATATTCATACGTAGCTATTATCGATAAATAATTACTATTGCGGCTTAACAAAGTAAAGGATAAACAATGTTACATTTTCGACAGACACAGTTACTCATTGGCGGAACTGGCCAATACCAATATTACAGAATAAGACTGGACCTTACATTTTTACTTAAGTACAGTTGGAAAGGGATGGCGCTATGTGGCAATAGCCCTTCTAAATGTAGTCGAGCAAATATTTCAGTTTTAGGTTGTACTTATAATACGATCCTAAGGGATCAAAGTGACATGCATCGCGCAAATCCCGCCCGATTCGATCATTTTTCTGGGCTATTTTATTCAAAAGAGTAACAATAATCAACTCAATCTTAAAGTATCTAAGTATATTTTTTTAGGTACCTATGATGAAGCCGCAGATGGCTATTTTCAGCTTTACCGTGAGTGTATTATCGTGAGTGTATTTGTAGAAAGCGCACGAACGGAAGGTTTTTGCGCCTTGCCTGCTAGCGACCCCGGTGTCGTTCCGGGGTCGTTAGTATCGGGTCAAAAAAGACCCCACGCATGTTGAGCGCGCTTCTATTGGCACGGACGATCTAAGTATTAATAAAATAAGTTGGTACAGCGTTCCAATTACTAATAGTCAAATCTAACCTAACGAAGTAACAAAAGAATTTAATTAGAAACACAACCTCTCTGTTTGCGTCGGGGTTTAAAAAAACCAATAGCTTAAGACTTCCTTTTGGTATAATATGTTTCATTATTATTGTACGTACACTTTGCATACTTTAAATGCATAAAAAATACAACAAAAACATTTATTTTAGCTATCGAAACTTCTTTGATATGCATTAATCAATTACAATTATTGAATATTTAAGTTGTGTTGTTCAACTACTATTAATCCTAATAATTAATACTCTAATCTTCCTAATGACTTAATTTCTACTAAAACTAAATCATCTGACGTGTCACAGTTGAAGCCTTGACCGCAGTATACGCTTTAGTATTCACATCTACATTTCGCAAGGCGCAATTTCGCAAAGCACCCGTCCCTCTCCGAACAAGGATTGGCTCATGCGCCCGCGCACGTACACCGGAGGCTGTGGTGAGACGGTGATATTAATTAGAAGGGGAAATTGTCAGTTCTAAAATACCAGGAATAGCTTCTTATAATATATTATATATAAAAATGATATAATAGATTTTATGTGTATATTAGTGTGCAGAGTAGGAATTAATGCTTGGGGCATTTTTATCAGTTAACCTTCGGGTGAAGCAGAGATACAATCAACTAGATGTACCGAAAACTATTTAAAAACAAATATTAAAATATATAATAACCTAAAATCTGTTCACGGTAATTTTATTGCTGATACCTTCTTCAAGAATAATGCTTGTGTATTTTGTTTTTAAAGCTAAATTTGCTTGAAGTGTCCCTCGCTATTCCTTTCCTCGGAATTCTATAAAAAATAAACTGAACAAAAAAGGAGGCATGTACCGTATAAGAGAGGTGAAGAAGATATATGAGAACCTATTAGAGACAGAACAAATGTGTTTACTGTGGGAGATACATAAATACTGAAAATTTTATGGGGACGAGAATATTGAACTATACAAGAGAGAAAGCAAGATAAATTTACTATGAAAATATATCTCGTAAAAATATGTCCTTCTCCGAGTCTGCTAACTAGAGCCATACCAAATTAAATCAGATATTTTACCCTGATTAAAATTTTATCAGGGTAAAATATATGCTTTCAAGTTAAGTTTTAGTCTACAAGTACAAATATAATTTTAAGTATTCATACCAAATTGCAGTCGTTTAGAATGAAAACGTAACAGGAAAAGTACTTTCACATTCATAATATTAATAGGGATACATAAGTATTCTATATAATAAATAACAAAATTACAATACCAATGCCAACCAACTCTAGTATTTGTCAGATTTAATATGTAATAACCCGGGATCAATAGCGTACAAATCTTAGTTAATTGAATTGAATTTGACTTATGCAAACCTAGCAAAATTCATTAAGTTAATATAAAAACCTGTATATAATAAATTAACAAATGTCATAATAACTATAATAAGCTAATGAAAGCCTTTATTGCATTATTTATAAATTGGCCGCGTGGAGCAATAGTGATTGAGGCGGCATGTAAGCGTATATTATTATACTAGCTGACCCGACAGACGTTGTCCTGTCCCATGTCTCAAATGTCAAAAAACAATATCTAGATGACCGTATTGTGAATCTAAACCATCCTCAAACCCACTGGAATACACACAAAAATTTTCATCAAAATCTTTCCAGCCGTTTAGGAGGAGTTCAATGACTAACACACGTACAGAAGATTTATATATACACTAGCTGACCCGCGCCCACTTCGTTGGGCATAATATTAATAATCCCCGAAGCGAGCACGAAAGCGAACTGAATTAAACCCGAAGCCATCGCGCGCCGTCCGCTGATGATGATGATGATGATGATGATGATGATGATGATGATGATGATGATGATGATGATGATGATGACACTCCGCAATAATGTGGCTTTCTATTGGTGAAAGAATTTTTAAAATTGATGATGATGATGATGATGATGATGACACTCAGCAATATTTAAACTATCCTATCTCTCAAGTTGGATCGAACTGCACATGGTGTGCGAATTTTATTATAATCGGTTAAGTAGTTTAGGAGTTCATTGAGAACAAACATTGTGACATGAGATTTATATATATTAAGATACTAGCTGTGCCAGCGACTTCGTCCGCGTGGAATAGTTATTTTGAGCATCATATTTATTTTTGCTAACAACCACCACAGCTGTTACCCGATCTAGACACCGCGACATATCCAAATTCGATCACCATAAAAACGATTCTAGTGAGTTAACATTAAAAGATAGACATATACTGTCGCGGACATTTTTTTAGATCATTTTAAGAGGAATAATTCTTTCATACATATTTTTTTGGTATCTAGAACCGTTTTCGCAGCGCACGCAACGGAAGCCCTCAAAGATGAATAATTTTCCTCGCTTTTTCCACATTTTCCATTATTTCTTCGCTCCTATTAGTCGCAGCGTGATGTTATGTAGCCTAAAGCCTTCCTCGATAAATGGGCTATTCAATAAAAAAAGATTTTTTCAATTCGAACCAGGAGTTCCAGAGATTAGCGCGTTCAAACAAACAAACAACAAAACAAACTCTTCAGCGTTATAATATCAGTATAGATAAAGATTTGATGAAATAAGTACCTAACATCAGGATAGTCATAAACTTGTCATGTAAGTATATTAAAATAGAATTGTTAAGAATATTACATGTTAATTCAAACAATAAATACATAGCAGGAATAAGTAGATGTATCCTCGACAAGTAGGTTACCGAAACTAGTAACTTCGGCAGAATTACATAACTATTGGTTGTTTTGCACTGAAATTGTTTGTAGTAATGTCGTGAAACGGAAAAGATATAAACGTAAAGATATTTATATAACGGATCTATTCTGCAAATTATATTATTAAGGAGATATACAGGTAACGGTACAGATTAGAATTTGTCTTAAGTCTAATATGTACCGTGTACATGTGATCCAGGTATACTACATTAACGCGTGAAAACGCTGAAAAATATTCTAATATTTTATAAAAGTATTAATTAACATAAAAAGAAAATTTGAAAGTGCTTAAACAGACAAAATAAATAACAAAAGTTATTGTACGGGGAAACAAATTGTTTCTACTTTTACAGTAATTTTAAATACTTACTATTCTTTTTTTTTATAATTAGTTTATTAATTTTCTTTTATAATTAGTGAAAACGAAAGTGTTTCGTCTTCAATTCCTCTTCAATTCCTGTCTCAATACTTTGTATGAGAATTGATCCATTTCGACCCGCGTATAACAATCAATTATTTCGTAAACTGACGTGTCGTGAATATTCATTTCTACGACATTATGAATTAAGAATTTAAAGCTTAGTCCAAAGGTTACTATTCGATGGATGGAAATTTAATGGGCATCGTGTTGCAACTTATGTTACAATCATACAAGACCCTTTCTTCATCTTTTATGTTTTTTGTTTCGCTGTTTTTAATGATACTTGTACATCTTTTATTATCGTTTTGATAGTTTATGATTCACATTTGATAACATCATTATAAAATGGTTAGTTATTACAATCAAGATATCTTTTTATATAGATATATTGACAAACATATCCACCTGGTGGTAACTAGTTACATTTGCCTATAATAAATATAATAATAAATATTTGTTACACTTACACCAATTAGCCTAGCCCAAACTAAGCTCTATAAGGCTTGTGCTATGGGATTTAGTGTAACGGATAGACATACATATATTATACATATATAAATAATTTTTATTGAAATATATATCAACAACCATGACTAAGGTACAAATGCTCGCATTCATCACACAAACATCTGCCCCCACCGGGATTCGAACCCGGGACTTCAGAGATGTCGACACCTTGAAACCGGTGTATTATCCACTCGACTATGGAGATCGTCATAATACTAGCAGTTTGTGGGAGATTCGCAGCAAAACAGCAAGTTCCTCAAGAACCATAGTGTGCCTTGTCAGTTGGTCATATAAGAGGTAAACTAAAAGTCCTCACAGCCCCTAGGTGGGGACATATATTCCCCACCGAGGGGCACGAGCCTACCCTTACTGTGTTAGGGCGTTCAGGCTTTAATCAATTACACTGGGAAAGGGCGGTTTGATGGACTACGTACATCTTTTAATTTCTGTGCAGATATATGCAGGTTGCTTCACAATATATCCCTTCACCGTACGTGCATCAGATAAATATAGATATGAAATATAAAAAAAAAGAAAAACACACTGGTAGTTCAACACCGGGGCCCCTGACTCATCCATTCGTTCATTCATTTCATTTATTCGATCACAGCACCACTGACAGTCTTATATAGTATTTCCAATGCAGAACAAAAAATCATTTTAACTTCTGATCCAAATGCATTACGCAATTTAACGACAAAATGTAATGTAGTTTGTAAGTCGACATATTGTTACTTATATGACTGTTTTAAGCTTGAATGAATGCTCTGAGCTTGATATATTTCTAATTATGAATTTTGCAAGGAACCAAACAACCAAAGGAAGCGCCAAGTCAAATAATTCATCATTATTTATAATAACGAATTCGGTGATGTGCAATTGCATTGTTTAGTAATGTTATTCGACCGGTTTTTCGCGTAATTCTCGTAAACCA
Source organism: Scirpophaga incertulas (assembly GCA_036419045.1). Taxonomy (NCBI): domain Eukaryota; kingdom Metazoa; phylum Arthropoda; class Insecta; order Lepidoptera; family Crambidae; genus Scirpophaga; species Scirpophaga incertulas. Next base: position 7,976,698 of record CM071646.1, on the reverse strand, counting down.
ATCCAATGATATAATTGGTAAATAACCAAGTAAACTAGTTTTATATTTCTGTGGTACTGTGATGTACATTATCATTAATTACAAACAATATGATGCTGTACGTACAGTACGTATATAGTAGATCCAAACGAGGACAGTTTAAAAAAGGCACGGACTACGAGTCCGTGGAGTAGACATATATATAAAAAAAAAAAACAACATTGAAAATGTCTTCCATTGCCTTCTCAGTTACGGTAGCATGAGAATATCATTTCATTGCATTTAATTTTATTTTGCTTTCCACAATGGTATTTTTAGGTACGAGTATTACAATTGCTTGTCTGGCAAAAGTAAGAGACTGACTGCCTGGAGGATGGCTTATAAAAATAATCAAAACTAGTACTTATGTTAACTACCTATTCTCAAGTATAACGTCATATCTTGATTTATAAAAATATTTTTATTATTATGTTATTATTATACACATAATACAATGATTAAATAATATATGATTTATTTACTTGATTGTAAGGTTTTTTTACCAACCCGCACTGGGCCAGCGTGGTTGACTAAGGCCTAATCGCCCTAACGTAGTTAGGGTAGGCTCGAGCCCCTCGGTGGGGACGTATATGAGCTGTGATGATGAAGGTTTTTAGACACATTAAATGATCTAAGTTATATTTAAATAAATTAATTAAATGACTATTTAAGAATTTTATGTAATTTGCATTTTTATAACGTAATTATTAACTGTCCATTTATTGTAATTTTATTTGTCTATTTTTCTATTAGGTTAGTAAGTGCAACATATATAACTTTTGAAGCAGTAACAGTTTTATTTGTTTTAAGTATATTTTTACCTCTGGAATGTATCAAATTTTTGTAGGAAGCCTGTTTTATATGTTGATACAAACTTACGATAAATACTTTTACTTTATATCGCTTTGATTACAATGCTCTGCTTTGAATGTAGTTTTAACTGTGAATAACAATGTCATATGTCGCAAAGTATATTTAGTTTGTACATCTTGCCTCTGAGTGAAATTTTTCCGTGTTTTTTCACAAATAGCATAATGCAGAAGGTACCTAAGGTGAGTTATTGGTGAAGGAAGGTGCAATTACAAGTAAACCCAAAGATACACGAGAACTCCATACAACTAACACCCTAAAATTAAATTAACTCACAGATAATATAATACTACATATTAAGTAATATTTAAATGAACTCTAAGAGACAATCTGGTCACATAAGATATGCACGTAGTTACCACATTTGTTCGCAATCTTCTTAAGTCAGGCCAAAAGATGCAAAAATTTCCTAATAAACAAATTTTGCAAACACAAAACAATTGGAATTGCGAAGTGATTTTTCAAATTATGGCATTACTTAACGTATGCAATCATAAATTAAAAACTCATTACGTTAACTAATTATGCTGACCATTCGGTAATAGAACAGTAGAATATTAAAATTTTACGACTTATAATCTCCGAAATTATACATTAGTCAGCATAGGCCCGATGTTTTGGTAAAGATAGCAAAAAGGAGTTAGATGCTAGTAGCATATGAGTAAAGAAACGTTTCTTTACTCATGTGCTAGTAGTGCAGAGCCGTTCATATGGAGATCCTTGAGAGCCTATATCTTGCACTGGGCAGCTTGCATGGCAATATCTCAGGCCGCCATATTTTTTTTTTATTTTGAGACTATCTTTTAATGCTACCATTTCATAAAAATATCATTTAATTTAATAATAATAATAATTTACCCATTTCAGGGAAAACTGTTGCCTGTTGCCTTTTTGTGGAATAAATAAATAAACTACAAGAATATTAAAACGAGCGTTAGTCTCCTGGCTGAAATGATGTTGTTGAAGCATACACTAATATAATAAAGATATAGGAGATGTTCGTGTGTGAGTATTCGGGGTAATCATCGGTACTACAGATCTGATTGTGATGAAGTTAATAAATACGAAAGTAAAAAAATACGCAGTTTAAGTACTTGATTAAAGAAACCTTCACATATAAGAGTAGAGCGAACACATTAAGTGAGCGATAAAGGTGCTGTATCATACTACTGATATAGTAACTCTTTCCACATACAAAGTTCTTGGCTCAGTTTTGGCGAGACGGGGCAACCGTTTAGGGTTTAGCCCTCTGCGGTGGTTTCAGGCGCCACCCGCTACTACGGGTAGCAGTCCACCCCGTCTGTGCGAATGTATTTACGTGGCAATTCGCTCATACTTGTTGGTGGCAAGTCTTATAAATTCGGTGATGGCTTTCATGCGGAAGTCACTCAGGATGACAGAGATGTGGACATAGCGAGAGGGCCGTACACTAACGTTGAGCATACGGTGACTGCGGGGAAAACCAAATCGGTTTGTGTGTTTGTCCGCCCCAGAATGAGAAGAGGAATACAGCGACAATGGCGATAAACATAAATATCTTATAGGGAGTCATGGAATGCGGCGCGGCAGAGTGCTGTATGCAGGTTCTGCACGCATCTCCCGTTGCTTCGGCTCGAATAACTAAAATGTTTGATAGGGCCATGAGAGCTTGGTGGGATTGATCGTAGCGTGAAGGACAGTTGGGCTGCCATCGTTCCACGTAATCTGGCCCTGTATTCCCTGAACACGGAAATTTTGTCATTGTTGTTATTGCACGAAGTCCAACTTTTAATAAAAATGCACATAGTTACAGTTAGAGTACGTTCGTTCGATCTTCAGGATACAGAGCTCTTAGATAAAGTATCATTCGCGTTCGATTCGTTATCGAAAATATTTAACGACAATGCATGGAAATGACTTCAAATTACGAATTCGAATATATTTCGTTCTAAAGAAACTTCGACTTCGAAAAGAAAAGTCGTCTTTAAAATAGATCGAGGCTCCAATTCAATTGTTTTCTTTTGTGTTTGTTACGCGATCGTTCCGCTATTTACGAATTGATTTTAATGGTTCTTTTTTTCTTCAGTCAGTTATATTTCGAAGGAATTCCACGCGCCACAAAACATGGAAATGGCGGAAAAGTGCACGTTTCATCATTATCTAAAATGATCTGTAACAGGCTTAGACAGGTGCATGGATGAATTATAGCGGAGATAAAAGATTCGGGATATTATAATTGACGAGTACATTCTACGGCACGTATCCAGACTCCGTACTATTAAAACAACACCAGACATGATGTTTGTCGTTTTCTCTGATAAAAGATGAATCCAAATGTTGGGCTGTACTGTCCGACAGTACAGTCCAACATTTGGATTCTTAGGTTGGTTAGGAGAACTAATAAGGTGATTTGCACATCTACGAGGGGAGGTCAAAAAGTTCGCGGAATGACTGGGAAAAAAGATGAAATGATACATTGTTATTTTTCCTTTTCAATATATTCCCCCTTAACACGAATACATTTTTCGGATCTGGCATATAACTTATTAATACCGTCGAAAAAATAGGTTTTGTCTTGGGCGTCAAAATACGCCGAAATCGCCGACTTGACTTCATCATCGTCTCTAAATTTTTTTCCACGCAGCTCTTTCTTCATCTTTGGGAATAAATAAAAATCGCTAGGGGCCAGGTCTGGACTGTGGGTGGATGGCGTAGTTGTTCAAAACCGCATCGATGAATGGCAGCCGTCGCAACATGACTCGTGTGAACGGGCGCGTTGTCGTGCAAAAGGAGTACACCTTTTGTCAGTTTTCCTCTTCTTTTTTCTTTAATAGCTTCTTTTAATCGGTCCAATAGGGAAGCGTAGTACTCTCCCGTTATAGAAACACCACGTTCTTTATAATCGATCAAAAGAATACCTTCAGTATCCCAAAAAATAGTCGCCATGATCTTTCCGGCCGATTGCGACACTTTAAATTTTTTAGGGGGTGGTGTGCCTTTTTTGTGCCACTGCATCGACTCCTGCTTTGACTCAGGCTCATAGTGGTGAACCCAAGTTTCATCACCGGTTACAATTCGGGCCATAATTTCTTCCCTATCTTCTCCACAGCGGTCCAAAAACTCGCGGGAACAGTTGACGCGCTCACGTTTTTGCAGCGGCGTGAGCATTCTCGGGACCCACTTTGAACACACTTTACTCATGCCAAGATGTTGATGAAGAATATTTAAAATTGTGGTTTCTGATACTCCAACTGATGCTGCAAGTTGTCTTCTTCAACCTTCCGTCTTCCAATACAAGTTTTTCAACTTTTTCAATGATTTCCGGCGTAGTGGCCTCAATGGGCCGTCCAGGTCGAGGATCATCTTCAATTGACTCCCTTCCTTGCTTGAAAAGGCCGTGCCATTTGTAAATCATGGTTTTACCAGGAGCAGAGTCTCCGTAAACAGCTAACATCTCTTGCAAAATAGTTTGAGGCGTTTTTCCTTGTTTGGTGAGGAACTTTACGACGGCGCGATGTTCAATTTTCTCCATAGTGGCTAGTTTGTTCCCGATTTACTTGTTTACTCGTTTGTAACTCGAAAGCTAATGACCCAATTAGGCTAGAAATTGGCATATATAGTAAAAATTGGCATATATCTATACTAATATATAAAGCTGAAGAGTTTGTTTGTTTGTTTGTTTGTTTGTTTGTTTGAACGCGCTAATCTCCGAAACTACTGGTGCGATTTGAATAATTCTTTTTTGTTGGATAGTCCATTTATCGAGGAAGGCTATAGGCTAAATAACATTACGCTATGACCAATAGGAGCAAAGACAGAGCGGTAAATGTGTAAAAAACGGGGAAAATTATTCATTTTTGAAGGCTTTCTTTGCGTGCGCTGCGAAAACGGTTCAAGATACACAAAAAATATGTATGAAAGAATTATTCCTCTATACATGATCTAAAAAAAAGTCCGCGACGGCATATGTCTATCTTTTAAGGTTTAGTCACAATTACCGTTTTTATGGTACCAAATTTGGTCGAAATAATTTGTTTAAGTTGTATCAACATAATAATATTAATCTTTATTCAATATAAATATAAATATGTTGTTGGTTAACCAAAAATCTGCCGGAAGTCACTATTCCACGCGGACGAAGTCGCGGGCAAAAGCTAGTAGTAATTATAAGTTACTCAAGTAGCGGCTACCTGGAGGAGCGACCTCACCCCCGCCAACCCCGCCATTCCGCGAACTTTTTGACCGCCCCTCGTACCAATCAGAAACCACGATTTGTTTCAAAGTACATCATTGTAAAGTCTAATGTATTGCTGCTACTTTCCACCTGATGATAAAATTTTGGTAGTTCATCAATTATATATGTATTGGTCAAGAAAAACATGTCATGTCAAGTACACCGGGATCATGAGCTTGGTATGTCCATCTTATCTTTTAGCATTGAAATTACTAGGCACCATGATTCTACAAGTTTACAGCGTGCTTCTTGCAAATTTGCTGCGAATCTTACAGAAACCACAAGTGCTATAAGCGATTGTAACAATTTACCAACAGTTGGGCAAAGTGCTTGTTTGTCAAATTATTTCTCTAAAAAAACATTTTTACTCATTTACACACACGCCGACAAATTTACTCATTTCCAATCACTAGCCGTCACCTATACTTGGCCTACGAATACCAGCTACAGATATAAACTAGTCTTAGACCAGGACTCCACGGCCCCAATGGTTGCCGGGCTGGTCTCATTAACATTGACCGTTCACTCGGTTGTGCAAACGCACGAGCGATCCCTGGTGCAGCGTTGCGCGTCGCCAGACTGTTATGTGCGCCTGCGCGCGCCGCCGCATCTATTAGTGCCTCCGATACGGTACATCGGGAATTGTGTACAGTGCTGTGATAAGTGCTTCGTTTTTGTTTTAGTGATAACTCGCCTCCCGTTGATTAGGTATGTTGAGGAGTACGTTATATGTAGAGATCGGATAATCGGATGCATATTTACCTAAAGTTAATTTTTGGCTCACAAATTATGGAAGCGGCTTTTTAAAATACATTTTGTTAAATAAAAATCCCGGGAAAATACGGGACTGCAAATTTAACGTAGTGATATTGTTTGAAAATTACTAAATTAGCACGTGGTATTTATTTTCAAAAGACCGAGACTCCGGGTTCATTTATACAACTATGCATACGTATTTACATGAAGTTTAGTTTCAGTTCCCCGTGCGATTTATGAATGTACGATTTATTACATGAAGAGTGTTATACGAAAGTAGTGAGCTAGTTTGACTAAAACAATAATCAATTAAATAATTGAATAAAAAAACAGAAATGGTGAAAAATTTTATTTAACAAAACAATAGAAAGCCGTTTCCATACTTTGTCTTAAACTAACTTTAGGTAAATATGCATCCGATTATCCGATCTCTAGTTATATGTTTCGTATTATATTTTAATTTATCGCTGGTAACGTATTGACTGATAGAAACGTGTCGATCATTTGTGCTTTAATGAATTTACTGTGTCAATTCATTGTTTGCACTTATTTTCACTTATTATCTAATTAAGTAATAACTAGCGACCCGCCCCGGCTTTGCACGGGTGCAATGAAAAATGGTTATGGTGGATTATCCCTAAGGGATAGACATATACCTACCATCGCGGACTTTTTTGTTGAACTTTTTAAGGTGAACAATACTGTAGTACATTATTTTGGTCTATCTCGTAGGGTTCAGCCAGCGTTTTTGCAATATAAGCGCAAAAAAACGTGCTTATTTAAGACATCACATTAGAAACCTCTAAATTTATCAGTGTTTCTCTACTATATTATGCATGTATTATACATATAAACCTTCCTTAAGAATCACTCTATCTATAAAAAAAATCCGTTGCGTAGTTTTAAAGATCTAAGCATACACAGGGGCAGACAGACGGCGGTTAGCGACTTTGTTTTATTTTTCTGTTATTTCTGCAAGAACATGGCGCACTGCATACATATACCATACATTGAACAAATTACGCCAAAACTCCAACGGTTGCACATTATCAAGTGTTGATTACTTCATCTTAATAGATGAGAAATTCACTAATATCGTGGTGTGCCCGCATGGTGTAACGATAGTAAAAGTGAAGCAATTTCCGAGGTCGGGTCCATTGAGGGATGGGTAACTGAAAATATATGTAAAACAGATGTTGAAACAATGTTTGAAGGATATATTCATGGCGATCAGCTTTGGCAGTTTCGACCAAAAATCCTGATAGTTTCAAATTCAAACTGAAAATAATTTATTGCGTTCATATCATGATTATAATTGGGTAGTTCACATATTAACATAACATTAGAGCGCAGCAATTTTATTATTTGTTAATATTGCAGTTTCACAATATTGAGTATGTATCTACAAGCGCACTTTCCGACTCCCTGTGCCCTCAACCAACAGCTCCTTTGCCAGACGAGCCACCTCTTTCAAGAAGCCTTATATTTATAATAGGCTCAACCAATTGTTCAATATTAGGCAACTTATTCTTCGCCAGGCGAGATTGAAATTAAAGGCAGAGCTTCTTTCTTGGACATATGAGCAATCAGAGCGCGTGTTGGCGCGCTTTGAATAACCGGTCTTTGTGTGTTCTTGTAGTTGTTTTTTTTATATTGTTTAGTTTTCCTTTTTAATTTATTATTATTTTTTCTTTTGTTTGTTATAGCGCAATGGTTCTTTTTTTATTTTTATTTTTTATTTTCCTTTTGTATTCTTTGCGCCCGTAGGTACCGCATTCCAGTGCCCTTTCAATAAAGTTGTGTAAACTCCCACAGGACAGGCATAGCCTAGTTTGGGGGTTTTTCGTTAAATCACAATTTGTACATCTATTTGAAATAAAGTATTATTATTATTATTATCTAAAAATTTACAATATTACTGAATGTTTCTGTTACATTTTCGAGATTCTCAAATAAAATAAATGAATGAGTCTATCTAATAGTCATAATTTCACCTAGTACGTTAGAACATGTCCACTCTAATTTCTATCACCATTAAATTATTATTATGTATATTTAAGAAATAATTAAGATATTTCGGTGACATGAACCATAAAAGGAAGGAAGCAATGGCACATGTGTTCATATCCGGTCACCGCACAGATAATGTAGATGTGCGTAACACCTTACGTGCATTATATTTCCCATCTTCCAAAAAAATGTGCAACACTTTTTTAACAAAATAATTACTTTTATTATTATATATATATATATATATATACATATATGTTTTTCATTTGTGTCATGGGTACATCTACCACTTTTCTTTCTGCACCACTAAAGGTTGACTGTTAGAAAATGCCATAGGCATTAAGTCCGCCTTTGTACACATTGTACATAAAGTGTTAATAAATAAATAAATAAATAAAACACTTTTGCCGCTCGGAACTGGCGGAACTACAATAGGTATGTATTGTACAGACAATGTGTTATCTGTAGGTATTTATTGTAGTTTCGCCAGCAATGAACATACTGAGGACAATTCTACAGATTCACAGCAGAAACGAAAAGAAACTAGCACTAATGTGAGTACAATACCAGATTATCATGCCATTTAACAATCTACACGATCCTATTGGTTAAACGCAACCAATTTGTTACGATTTGTTAATTTTGACCCACTGCATCGAATCACAGAAATCTAAAAAATTTGTTGCACTAAAAGTTGAACGTATGACCTTGTAGCCGCTCAGGTGTCGCACACGCCACCAGCGTGCAAACCGGCGTCAAAAAAGTATTCAACACAGATGGGATTTGAATATGCGCCATCAACAAATCGTTTTGACCCTTTCAAAAATTCAACTGCATTAGTCATCTTTCACTTTGTACAGTCAAAGTAGAGTATATTTAATGACATGACGTATTAATATCCAATTAACATTGCGATTTACTCCTTCACAGATTTCTTGAAATTACATAAACAGTAAAGCAAGCTTAGATTTTATTGTTACATAAAATCAACTGTATTGTTAGATTTTGGTCTCAGCTCAGGCGTAAAATCGTCTATATTTCACTGTCACCTGTTCACTAAATTGAGAGATGATCGCAGGAATTTCCATGTCATGGACAAGTGATAACTAATTATGGCTAAATAGGTGTTGACTAACATTCACACGATGCGGAGGGCGCGGTCCGGTTTTTTTTGTGTGTTATGAAAAACAAAAGTGCAAGGCGAACGTTTGTCAATAGGTGGTCGACATGAGTCGTGAAATCCGTTACCACCGCTTAGCGCAAGTTATTTCAATATTTGTTGATTTCGGTACATCAAAAGGAACTTTTTGTTGGTATATATATTGAAATTAACATATAACATTGAAGCTGTAATTAAGTTTATAAATCGCCTTAATTAAAAGAACCGTTCTTCCAAAGAATCCGAACTTCGCATCAATTTTTTTATATCCCTATGAAGGATTACGGCCTGCTTGATGGTAAGCAGTTACCGTAGCTTATAGACGCCTTCAAATTCACATCTGCGAATTTGCTATAGGCGATTATTAAGATTTTAAAGAGACTATTTTTTTTTTGTTTGATCTGCAGTCAAACTACGCAAGCAGTTTTGCGGGATAATAAAATATAGGTTACACAGAAAGAACATTATCAGAATTTGACACTTTGAAATATATCATGTGTCAAACTTGGGAAATTGTTCGACCAATTTTACCAGTTTAATTGTCCTTTAAGGTTAGGAGAACACACATAAAATGTTAATACATTTGATAATTTGACTCTTGCAACATCATCATCATCTTTATGGGTCACATCGCTCCCCATCGAGGGTACCAACCTATTCTACGCTGGCTTTTGCTTTCGCAGCTGTATACAGTTTGCGATGTTCCTTCACCGTCGTCGGAGCGTCAGATGTGTATATAAAATTAAAAACAAAATGGTTAGTATATGGCCGGGTCAACCACCGAGCTTCCACAATCTCGCGATTTAAAGATCAGTAGCGACACAGCACCACCATCACTCCACACGCTTGCGATATCCATCCATTGCGAGAGAAAGTAATAACTTCGAGTACATTGACGAGTCGCTCAGTGGTGGTAGATTACACCCCGTTAGATAGCGTCTCGGCTAGAGCCCGCCGCTAAAAATATCTTATCCGACCCACCCGACCCTATCACTCGCGCAAACGAATCAGTCAAGTACCGGGTAGATTCTCACTCTCCACTACACGGCGATGTTGAGCGTTCGAGCCATTAGACGGCGCGCTCAAGTTGCGTCGACACCCTTTGTTTCGACCCTAACGACTCCGGAACGGTCGCCGGTGTCGTTAGTCGGCTAGGCGTCGAACCTTCCGTTCGTGCGCCTTCCACAAACACACTCATTGCAAAGATAATATAATAATAATAATAATAACGTATTGTCCGGAGATTTCTCTGTCTGCAGCCCTAACCACCGGTTTGTTTGGGCCTTGCCTCGCTACCGGCGGCATACTAGGTTTAAGTTTTTTATAGTATTTATATTTATTTTATATATCTATATTGTAAAAAACTTAAATTTAAGATTATTAATTAAATATATGAATAATAATAATAATAAATAATAATATTTTTATTTACCAAAAACCTTACTTAACTATAACATTTATAGTGATTCCCACACTAGACTAAAAGTCTGTATCGTGGGTCTCAGACAGAGGGATTTCCAAAATAGATTAAGCTAAGGTACAAGACATGCTTTCTTTTTCTTTACATCGCTTAATTATTATACGCTTATGCTATACATAGTCGTTTATATATATGAATAAATACCTACATACATATACACATCCATGCTGTCTATACAAACACTATAATAAATAATACACGCATACACATAAACATACTCATATACAAAAACGTACTGCATACATACATAAACAAAAAGTCTGAATCAAACTTTGATCATTGCCTCAGTTTCAGGGTAGGAAATCGATGGAAGTAAATTTAGTAGAATATTTTTTAACTTTTTCAATGATATAGATTTAATATCGTAACATTTCTTTTCCATGAGTTTTATTACTGAGTTGTATACATGTAATTCTACAAAGGGTTTGAAACGTTTAGCAAACTTACTGGATACAATAGGAACTCTCATTCTGTATGTTCGTTTACTATGCGTTAATTCAACTTTTGCTGCCAGTATTTTTTTGTGAACAGGCAGTGTGCTGTTTAGTATGAAAAGATGAACATAGCCATCTGGGGCTTCAGCATAGGTCCGTCCAAAAAAAGAAAAAAGTCGCTCAGTGCACCAAAATTATTATCAGGTATTACGCGAGAAAGGGAAATTGCAATAATTTCAAACACCAAATCACAAATGATTACGGGTTATTAGTGCGGTAACTTATTGTACGATACGGGCGCGTAAATCAAACTTCGCATCCAACGTTAGCTAACTACGTTCAAATGATTTAAAACATAATTTATACCCGATTAAGGCCATCCTAACAATTAGTGTCACTTTTGAAACAATGTATTTAAGTAATGACTAAAAAGAATAATTTTGTCCAGTCATTTATACAAGTCATAGATTAATAGATAAATCTCGACAATATTAATCAACTAATATAAAGTCTGCTATTTAAACCATTTATTGGATAATTAGAGACAAGAATAAGCTCACACTGTGCGTCTTTTATTGAATAACTGCTAATTTTAATAATGGCGACACATGACTATTTAGTTAAATTATATTAGTCGAATTTAATGTTGGCAAATCTTTTTATTACTATCACTATTAGATTTTTTAATAATTACTTTTAATTATAAATGTTTATTTATTAAAATTAATTGATTTTTTTTATTAAAAGCATTATATTACACTTGACTTTTTTGGCATCTCAGATAGAAGCTAAACCTTATGTTCAGCTATCATAAGTACTCGGATACTCCAATACATATTGGAGTTTAATACTTGAAACCTACATAGGTACCGACTCAGGCGCAGCACTTTCACTGCCGCCTGATCCAAGCCCGTTTACGTTTTGTAGTCCATACCAACGAGATCAAGTTATATCACGGTGACAGGGTCAAGATGAAATTAACCGTGTGTTATATAACATAGTGCTTTTACTTGACTTGTCTGTACGATTATGGAATGAAGCTTGAAGGTACGCTTCAAGCTTCATTCCATAATTGAGGTAAATAGGTGTCTGAATGAAACTTGTTTTTAAAGTAAATGGGAGATGAAGAAACATTAATTGTCATCTATACAGCACCTTAAGGTATATACCTATATATATACATATATAAGTATACATCTTCATATAGATGTCGTCGGACAATGAAGAGGTGCTATTACCTAAGGAATAAATGCAGTCTCAAGGTCGACTGGAATAGTCTTACTTGCAGCCGTGTATACAGTCAGACAGAGAAATTAGACTGGAATAGTCTAACTTGCAGCCGTGTATACTCACTATATATACACTATATAGCTATTCTATTTGCTACGATCCAAACATACCTTCATTAATAGTTTGTTACACGCTCATCGGTTATGGGTACTCTTGACCTGGCCGTCTTTAAAGATATCACTTATTAGGTCCAAGTACGTTTGTCTAGGACCTAGACCTAGACCTAGACTCTAGGTCGTGCCCACCGACTTGCGTGGTCATATTATTCTCACAAATTTCTTGTCTGTCGTCTTGCGTCCATCCTTTCTACATGTACAGGCCATGTAACTATTCCCTTCTCGATTTTCATCACTAAATCTTCTTTCACAACGCATATTTCACTTATCACTCTATTTCGATATGTATCAGCCATGAAAACTTAAACTTGTAATTTTTTACATATTGTCATTTTAACACTTAAACGAATGTTACCCTAGGCATTTCTTTCCACTTGCAAATAAAATAATTTGTTTTTTGATCCTAAGTATATTCCCATTGGAAAGGCCGACAACGCATCTGTTGACTCCTCTGGTGTTGCGGATGTCTATGGGCAGTGGATATCGCTTACCATCAGGCGCTTGCTCATTTGCTGCCCTATCCTATAAAAAAAAAGTGTGAGCAGACCTACATCAGCGCCATCGCGTCAACAGCTAGCTTTGATTGATTTCTTTTGCGTCAACAATTAACTAGGGATGGCATATGAAAGATTTAGCTTTTATTTCGATTTAAACTCGGAAGGTATTAAATTTTGTCATTCAACTCATATATCTCTTAAATAGTATTATTCTTTTTTTTTTTAAAACAACAATTTATAATTAAATAATAATTATATTTTTATACTTAATTATTTCATATAATATAACTTTATACCCACCACCCATCATATATATTATACCCTGCAGTAATTAGCAGTCATGTTATACATATCGTTGAAATAAAGAAATAATCCTTAGTATTAAGGGCATTTGCGTGATAATATGTCCATTTCTTGGGATTTTAATATAAGATGATAAAATGAGGAATTAGTATGATTGAGGCAGTTTAAAAGTGACTAGGTAAAATGTTATTTTGTATGGTATTAATTTATGTATGGTATGGACAAGTAAGGACGTACAGATCAAGGGCATGTAATAAAATGAATGGCATGTTAATGTCACGAGTGCGAATGTGAGTGAACGGAGGAATAAAGGAAGACGTACGAGGTAAGGGATGGATTACGTAAAAAAATAAATTTAAATGATTAATTTTCTGCAGTGTATGACAGGGTTGCAGATGAATAGAAGAAAGTTGGTAACGCGAATGATAATAATTATGAGGAACAATGTACAATTCAAAATGTTCAATTAATATTAGTTTATAGAGATGTCGTCATGTCTACTTTATGATAAATTATGATTTTAAATTAAAAGTTTATTCGGAACCGTAGTTTTTCTAAAAAACAACATTATCAAAAGGCTGCAAAATATTACATTGCATTTCTACAAATGCATAAATAAAAATGATATATTTTCTCTTCAGTCGTACTAAAAATACTGTATCGATGCCACAAACTGTAACACAGTGATACGAAGTTTATGAGAACGGCGCTCGCACAGCGACCAACTTAAAAAAGTCATGATTCGAGTATACCAACCGACTAACCTTATTCACACAGTTATTCAAAGGAAACAGTTCGATGCATCTAGTGATTTTATTTGACTACATTCCAAGTTATGTTACAGCATTAAACATGATACAGATAATAAAAAATGTCCTTCACTACGTATGTGTCAAAACTGTTTATCGACATTGTATGTTAGTGAGTCGACTACAAATAGTTTTGGAATAGTGTAATTGTAAAGATGTTGTCATGAGGTTGGTTTGTCCAAATTTCTTCATCGTAAAGATTTTAAGAGACAAAAAAATAAATAATAACAACAATAAAGATGAAGATGATTGTTATGGCCACTTGACCTTATTAAATGAAGAATTTATATATAATTTAACAAATCGTTCACTTTGTAATAAGCTTTATACACTTCTACGACTTTGTTGTAAAAAGTTATACAATACTCGTATCTTTTATCGTATATAATTGATGAATTTTCATTATATATAACAACTATAATGATTGTTATAAATATGAATTAAAATTGAATAAATACTGTCCTGGTGATTGATATCAACATTTTTATTTTCATTAATATATTTCTGAGAGATTCTCTCGATCATTAATTATATAACGTGAATATTGAGCCAAGTCTGTGATTTTTCTGTGTATGGATAATATAGGCACCATCACTGAAACTCCTCGCTATGTCATTACGTACCTTCGCAAGCAGTGTGTCATAGTGTGTCATAAGGATGGCGTAACTGTTACGTGGTGATGCGGCGTCAACACAGAACACCATGCAGCATACACGAGGACAAGTCACGCGTGACAGACCTTACTCGTGAAGTTCTTAAATGGACAGTAAATCACATAAAATTTGTACTTTCGACAAATCATACATCTTTGTTTTAGCGATGTTTGAAGTACATTTTAATATATTTATTAACTTATCTCGAGTTAAATTCAATCAACTCTACTAATAATATAGGGATGAAAAATACATACAAGCTGTGCGATAGCTTTGAAAATCTGCACAAATACCGAGGGAAATATAAATCAAATAAAAAAATGTATTCTTCTAATTAGAACCAGCAACTGCTTTTTTGGCTACAGATAAATAATCTGACTTCGCAAGACTATACAAGTTTAACATTATATCATTTTAATTTAGAAAATAATATAGTTTTTCTGTGTTACCAACTATATTTAAAATTATTCGCAACATATCGAGTTATTAATATTAAACCAAGCATTGATATCGTTAAAATCTGAAAAAGACTCGAGTCAAACTAAATGTCAGCGAATATTTATACAGGTTCATGTCACAGTACTAAATAATTTGTACTTATGTATTGATTAAATTACAAGTTAGGTACATTACTAAACTGTAAAAACTAAATTAGTGTCAATACAATTACAATATTTTTTCGTCGAAATAGGTAGATATTTTTTCAATTGTTACCAGTTTTTATTATTTTTTATTTACATAAGAAATAAATGAAGTAAATTATGTATTTAGATCTATATATCATACATAATAATTAATATGTAATAAACAGAAGTTCCTAGTCATATATTTCTAAAATTCATATAATTTATTGACGGGTAGTCTACTTTTTCGTAGCTTCTTATGAAAAATACAATTCTACCGAAAATATTTTTATATTTCGTGACGTTGCCACAAGGACTACATACGACTCGCACTGTCAAGTTATCAGATCTCATGTAGAGCCAAGTTTCTAACTCTACAAGCTTCACCTTCATGACCTAATTTCACAATCTCTACACCTTGTCAAAATATGTGACTTGGCCATATCGTTATATTTACATGGATATAAGGTGAAACAATTATTTACTTTTTTGTTATACAGTAATTCGTGCAGTAAAGGTGCGGATCAAAAAAGAAATGATGAAGATCTGTGAAAAGGTAGCGCTTCGCATGGCGCGTCTATGTAACAAAACATCAAACAAAAAAATATTTGCAACCCTAGATAGAATTCATCTTCAACCTTTTTAAGCTTGCAAAAGTAAAGGATACTGTCCTAATTTAAAATGCACTACTTGTAAAATGTCAGTTTTAAGAAAAATACAGATAGTAGACATTAGCCAGCAAACAATACAATTCTGGCTGGAAATACATTAAAAACAAAAACTTTCTCCTGTTTTAAGATTTTTATTTTCAATCATTGTGTGAAAAATTGTCATATTCAACACAAATCAAATACTCTACGCACAAAATGAAAGTAATGATCACACACATTCTTAATTTAAACTACAAAAACTAAACTTACTACACACGAAACAAAAAACAAACAAAAGAAAAAAAAAATTTTTTTTCGTTCAGCTGGTGATTGATTCGTCTGCCATCACTCGGGCAAAGGAACAACCACTTTTTACTTTTTCCACAATCGTACTTACATTACGCTATTATGAATGCAAGGTGCAATTAACATGTGCAGTGATGTAACAAGCTTGGCCTTGACACGGACACGGGCCGCGGTTGGGTCATATAGCATGTGAAAGAACTCTTATGCCGCAGAATTAGAAGAAAAAATCTTGAGTCTTTCTTATAATTTATGGGATACACTAAATAATTATTCTATGATTTTGTACGCAAAACTTACAATACAAATATAAAAAAGTCTAAGCGACACTTACAATTTTTAATTCGACGATTTTTATATTTAGTTGATAATTAAAAATAAAATTTACGTATTTCTGTATTGTACTATAAATTACAAACAAGATATTTTTGACTTAAAATTAATAAAATCAATAAATATAGTTGCAGATACTGAATAGGAGTAGAAACGAAGCGTAATTCTGATACAAAATTAAAAAAAAAATCCAAAAAATAGGTTTAACACTTAACAATTAACAATTATTCTGCTTAAAACAATTTTAATGAAGTATTTGATTACGGTATTATTTAGGACTTGACACCAGCGGCAGTCCTGATGCTATAATTCGCAATAGAATTAGTAGGTTCTATAATTTGTTATGTGCTTAATTAATACTGTGTCCAGGTGTCCTGTTTCCCAAAATATGTCTATAGAGCATAGTATCCCATGTGTATGTGCACTCAATCAGATGTAAGTCCTGCGCTTATGCAGGCTCTGCCCTAGAACTTCAGTATTCTACTGCAATAAACATTCTTGTGTCCTCCTATTTGAATGAAAACAAACGTTGTCGTGCATTATAGAAAATTCAGAACGCTCTTTAAAAATAGAGGAAAAAGTCAAAGACCAAAAAATGTTTACGACGTAAGAATAGGTATCTAAGTTGCTATTTATGAAAACAAGCTCTGTTTGTCCGTCTTTCATAACTCCTGCTCAACCCTGATTTCGTCCCATCACTCTTGGTGCCACTGACCACGCTCACTAGATCACGCGTATCAGCGACTTCGATTTCCTTATATATTTTCTTAATCTACGAATCGTGAAACTTTAGTTTCCTAAAGTATTGAGTAAGCATGAGTCTAAAAATGCGTTCAAAGGGCGAGGTAGGTATATATTGCCTAACTGTATGGTCAGTATTTATATCCGATTAAGATGCAGTAATTAGTACCATAGTGCTTGACTTATTATACATGTGCATTCATAGTAAATGTTTATTCTGTAATGCTGTCACGGATTCGATATTATTTATCTATTCTATGGACTTGACAAGAGACCGCCAACCATGTACATCTATTTGCAGAATACAATAAGAGTTCATTCGTTAGAGATCCAGTGGAAATGCTTCCACGCGAGGAATCTAGATGCTTTACGAGACATGCTGCACGCAGACCCACAAAATTAAATTTTCAACTAAAATCATCAACTACTCATAATCTATAACAGAATCGCAAAGGATTTAGTGGAACAAGCAATTCTAGTATTTCCGTCATAGGAAATACGTGAAAAAGTTGAAAAGACAATCCAATCTAATTCAATCAGCACTGAAAATAATTAAATTATTTTTCAATTCCAGGTTCAAAATATGACAAGCTAATTAAAGATGGGAGTGCTGACAGTAGCCGCTACAGCTGCCAAGACCGCC
The DNA here is from genome assembly GCA_036419045.1 of Scirpophaga incertulas. NCBI lineage: Eukaryota > Metazoa > Arthropoda > Insecta > Lepidoptera > Crambidae > Scirpophaga > Scirpophaga incertulas. The sequence goes on along the minus strand of CM071646.1, from coordinate 7,958,797 downwards.
TTGACCATAGGCGGGTTGAGCAAGCTGACCTTCATACCTGTGATGCTAGCAGTCATGGCATACTTCAATTATGACCTCCTTGACCCGGAGAATAGACCATTTAACCAACGACATCTCCATGAGACATATGACTTTGTAATAGTAGGCGGAGGTTCGGCGGGGTCTGTGCTGGCGAACAGACTATCCGAAGTGGAGGGCTGGAAAGTGCTCCTCCTGGAAGCTGGAGGCCACGAGACAGACATAAGCGATGTTCCACTACTGTCTCTATATTTGCACAAAAGCAAATTAGATTGGAAATATAGGTAAGGCAACAATGTTGTTGATAGCAAGGTTATGTCGGTCTAAATGATATCTTATTTAACGTCATTGTTAATGTGAATTTCGTTTGATTGTAAGTGCCAAGATAGGATATGACAGACAGTGTTACCTATGCAAGTTCTTTAAAAGAAGGCTATCCGGCGAGTAAATCAGAGGAGCGGTTATAAAATTGCTTATTTGACAACATGTTTGCTTCAGCACTCGGTCAGCAGCAGTCTCTTCTTCTTGACCCAAGTTTGTCTTCAACAGCATAAGACATCATTCTAACATTTCAAGCCAAAGAATTTTATTTTTAAATGTATAGTTACTAATTACAAATAGAAGCGATATGCTGAATGTTGCAAAGTAACAAACTCAGTTTTTTGTTGCAAATATTTGCTTTGGCAACGCTTGATGATGTTAGGTCTTGGACGCACGATCGAAATAATGTACTACTTGTGTTGGACGTTTAGTGGTTATCGTTCAAGTTACTGAACTAGTTCCGAATGTAATCTTTACAATGTAAACAGTGCAATATATTAATCAGTGAACTCGAATGACGATGTTTTCATAAACAATACAATATTTCCACACAAAATTGGTTCCGCTAGCAAATATAACTTTATTACACAGCTAAATTGGCAAATTAGTCTGCCCACTTAAATTGTATTGGAAATAGCAACAATCTATAATGTGAGTGGTTCCTGTGCGCAAGCCCCACAAAAACCGTAGTGTACGTTGGCAACTTGTGACATAGAATGTAAAGCTGCTGTATCTAATTATTTCACTGCCATTCTTCATATGGGAACACAGCTATGCGAGCACTGCTGTTTGGCTCTCTAGAAATACCTGGTGTAGTCTTCCTCTAAAAAAGGGGTTTACGAAATACTTACGCGAAAGATGAATAAATCAATCCAGGCTAGCTTAATGTATGTTTGTCCATTAGTTCTTCCTCATCCAAGGAAAAACTCGTACCCACCAGAAGACCGTTAATGGGTTGAAGTTATTGAAGACAGTGGGGATGTACTTTTCCTAATTTGTTCATTTATTTGGCGCACATACAATAAAGTGAAACATCATGAGACAAACTGCATACAATAAGCTTAAAAAGCTTAAAGGTATGCGTGAAGTCGACCAACTGTGATGCGTGAATCAAAACCTAAACACCCTACCCTAGTTAGAGAAGGTTCTAATTTAAAATATTAATTGTGTTCCAGAACACAGCCGCAGGACACGGCATGTCAGGCTATGATAGACAAGCGCTGCGCATGGACCAAGGGCAAGGTTCTCGGGGGATCATCGGTGCTAAACACGATGCTTTATATCCGGGGCAA